>OX352761.1:67300315-67781157 GCA_947095585.1 Nephrocerus scutellatus | reverse complement strand
TCTGATAAACGATTAAGTATATCGTCATTAATAAAACCGCAATCATCATTTGTTGGCGCTTAAATAATTGTTTTAAGAATTTGCTTAGGCAATATAGTTTCACGAATATTACTAATTATGTCATCAATTATGTTACCAATATTTCCAATAATTTGCGATGGCATTTCTTCAATATCTTCACCAAAATCAGGATAATTTCTTATCTTATCTTATTCCTGAGTTTATTCAACTTGTACAACTTCTATTTCATTTAGTCTAGCTCTCAGATTTTGCGTTAAGCTTACATGATAAAATGAATTAAATTGATTCCAGCTAACTGTACAATTTTCAATCAAAGAAGAGCGTGTCCCGTAAGGAACAACTGATAAAATTTGTCTAAAATCTCTACTTAATAATATGGTTTTACTACCAATTAGAGTATTTCTTTGAATTAATCGTTTGATAAATCCCTTAAAAATGAATCTATAATTTTAAGGACATTCTTTGGACACTGTACAAAATTACGCCGGTTTCACACCTTCTCGGTAACTGACATCAAAATAGTGAAACAATACCAAAATTACATATAAATAAAAAGCGACACTACAAGTCATCAGTCAGCCAAGTTTCTTGCCAAAAAAAAAGATTTTGTGGAGTAGCACGAAGCAAAAATTATACACAAGTTGACAGGTTGAAACTAGAACTGCCACTGACTATTGTATTGTGTGTTTCATGTTTTTCCTTCTTCTTGTCTGGCAGATCGGAAATGTATGTATGTGTGTGTGTGTTCGTTCTTCTGTTGTTTGAGTTGCCATTTCATCGTTATATTGAACATCCTCCCCGGCTGAACTGGTATGTTCAGGACTTTTCTAGTAGTTTGCACACCTTTTGTATTGGTCGGGTGCATTCGCCAGTTGCGTGCTTGATAGTGACCAAACGAACTAAGCCATCTGGTCCGGGATGTAAAGCAAATATTTTGCCAAGTCGCCAATGTGTTGCTGGAAGGTTCTCATCGTGTATGAGCACAATATCCTTGAGCTGCAAATCAGTATTGCCTCTATGCCATTTTGATCGTTGTTGGAGGGTGCTGAGATATTCATCATGCCATCTGCGCTAAAAGTGTTGTTGCATTTGCCAAAGTTGGCGCTAATATGATAAACGATTTGTTGGAAGTCTGTTATGGGTTTGTCTGGTATCGCAATGATTGGTCGGCCAATTAGAAAATCAGCAGGTGTAAGTGCCAGTTGATCATCCTGAGAGTCATGTAAAGCCACAAGAGGTCGAGAATTTAGACATGCCTCCACATGAACCAATAGAGTGTGTAGTTGATCAAAGTGTATTGAGTTATTGCCAATGATGCGCAGTAGATGTTTCTTAGCAGACTTCACTGCCGCCTCCCATAGCCCGCCATGGTGCCCTTGGAGGTATAAAGTGCCATTGTGTACCTCTATTTGCCAGCTGCTGTTAAGAGTAATCGTTATGCCAATGTTGTAGGTCTTCTGTCATTATTCGGTTAGCGTCGGAAAATGCTGTAGCGTTGTCACTATATAATTCATGACATGGTCCACGTCGACTCGACTGGTGAAGCGTGTAAATACGTTCATGAATGCCTCTGAAGATTAATCCTTTGCCAATTCTATATGAACTGCCTTAGTTGCCATACATACGAAAATAGCCATATATGCCTTCTTCTAAGTGCGTACTCGCTTTGCGCCAATACGTATGTTGAATGGACCACAATAATCAATGCCTGCAACCGGGAATGGTGGTGTCGGTGTAAATCTTGCTCTTGGAAGTGAAGCCATACGTTGTGTTGCAATTTTGTGCTGATGGCGTCTGCAAATTGTACAGGAATGAATGCACTGTTTTGCCGGAGTGCGCAAATGCGGAATCCAAAAATTTCCCCATAAGAGTGTGTATTAGCTGTATGCCACCATGTAGGGTACCACGATGTGTCTGCCATATGATAAGTTTTGTGAGTGTGCTATCCTTCGCCAAAATGATTGGGTGTTGTTGTTCTGTTCCAATGCCTGCGTTTTCCAATCGCCCTGAAACTCGGAGCAAGCCAGTTGTCGAATCTTGGTATGGTGCCAGGGAAATGATTTTACTTGAAGGTGAAATATTCTGACCTTTATGTAGTTGGGAGAGTTCCGAATAGAAGGACTGTTGCTGTTCTACCCGTATGTGCCATTGAGTTGCCATCTCCAATTCCTTCACTGATATAGGTTGTTGCCTGTATCCGGTATATTTCTTCCAACGAAATATAATTGCTGTCGTTCGAAGTAATTTGCCAATATTGCTAAATCTCTCGACTAATGGGATTTCAATTCTTCCGCCATCCTTCCAGTAACCTGTCTGCAATGAACATGAATGTGTTGTCTGAGCCAATTTTGATGTAGTTAGTTTCATTTCAGCTTCTATCGATTCTGCCTCCTGTGCTGTGAGAGTGTGGAGTAATGACATCGGGATATGGTCAGGTAACGGACCTTGCCACCAAATATATGATTAACCAATGCTGCTGGACTGATGCCACGACTTGCACAATCCGCTGGGTTGCACTGAGTGCGGATATGACTCCAATGGTCCAAGTCTGAATGCTCTTGTATAAATGCCACCTATGATGAAACATATTGTTTCAGCTGTGAAGGGTATCTACGAATCAAATGTAGAACAATTCTCGAGTCACTCCAAAGTGTGTATGGGAGTGCTTCCAAATGCAAAGCCACACGGGTATCCTTTAAAAGGTCGGTGAGTAAGTGAGCTGCACAAAGCTTACAACACCAGTCGCAGCTTGGTGTTTAAGCTGATCGCATCGCTTCGCCATATCATGGACATCATTCCAAACACTGATTTTGCTTTGCCGATTCGGTTGACAATGTCCTGTTCGGTTCCACCTTCGGTCGAGACAATACTCTCAAGATATTGGAAACTCTCTACTCTCTATACCGGCTGTTCAGCAATGTTAACTTGAGTTACTGAGTTAGTGCCGAGGTTGATGATTTTTGTTTTGGCAGTATTAATTTTCAAACCCGCAACATTTGCCTCCCTTTCCACATTTGTTGTCATTTGGCGCACCTCCAAAATTCTGTGTGAGAGTAAAAAAACGTTGTCAGCGTAGTCCAGATGTTTGAGTTGAGATGTAAGAGTCCAACGAATTCCTCCGTTTCCAGTAGATAAAGCTGCGCGAAGTACATCGCTAATCACCAACAAAAAAAGTATCGGCAATAGAATGCAACCTTGTCGTACCCCACTTAGGATCTCGGATTCCTCTGACAGCTTCCTCTATGCAGCACATGACATTTAGAGCCATCTTAGGTTGCTTTAATAATAGCTATTAGTTTATCGGGTATACCCCTCCTGCGCAAGGCGAGGCAGATAAACTGTCTGTTGACACTGTCAAACGCCTTCTCAAAATCGATGAACAGCAGGTGCAGTGGTGACCAGAATTCAACGCACTGTTCAATAATTATCCGCAGGGTGTTTGTGTAGTCTACACAGGAGCATCTAGAGCGGAGACCTGCTTGTTCGGCATCGAGTGTATCTTCCAGATGTTCCTTAATTCGCTCAAGTTTTGCTTTTACCTTTGCAATTGCAGGAAGTAGGCAAATATCTCTCCAGTTTTCGCACTCCATCATCATCATCATATTTGGCTCTACAACTGGGGTCCGGTCCTGGCCTCCCGCAAAAAGTCTCTCCACCGGTCCCGATTTCGAGCCGATGTCATCCAGTTTGGCATCCCTAAACTCTGGGCGTCCTGGTCTACGCCATCCTTCCAGCGTAGGCTTAGCCGGCCTCGCTGTCGTGTTCCATAAATCCTACCGCGAAGGACTTTCCGAGCAGGATCCTCTTCGCTCATTGGAGCTAGGTGTCCTGCCCACCGGAGCCTATCGAGCTTAATTTTCTTCACGATGTCGACATCGCGGTAACGCTCGTAGCTCTCATCATTATAGAGTCTGCGGAATCGTACTTCCTCACATACGGGGCCAACAATTCTCCGTAAGACTTTTCTCTCGAACGCGGCTAAGAGGTCAGAATGCTTTTTGCCAAGCACCCAAGTCTCGGATCCATATGTAAGTACTGGTATGACCATTGTCTTATATATCAGCAGCTTGTATGTAATGGTTAAGTTCCTGCATTTGAAGAGTCTTGACAGGCTATAGTAGGCTTTGTTGGCTTTAAGCAACCGTGCGCGTATTTCTGGTTCCATGCTGTTATCGGCTTCTATAGTTGACCCGAGATAGTTAAAGGATTGCACTACTTCAAATTCGCGCTCCACTATCTGAATTGAGGGACCAATGTTGGATCTTCTACTCGCAGACGTGGCCACCATATACTTTGTTTTGCTCTCATTTATGTGCAGCCCCAGATTTCGTGCCGCCTGCTCTATCTGGATGAAAGCTTCCTGTACAGCTCTTTGGTTTCTACCAACGATGTCAATATCGTCTGCGTAAGCCAGTATCTGAATGGACTTAAAGAGGATTGTTCCTCTCGCCGTTACGTCAGAGTCTCGGATCACTTTCTCCAACTCCAGGTTGAAGAGGACGCAGGCCAGTCCATCCCCTTGTCGGAGCCCGTTATAGATGTTGAATGGGCTTGATAGTGATCCGGATCTTTTTACTTGGCTTATAACATTGGTCATGGTCAACCTACATAGTCGTGTCAGATTATTTGGGATGCCAAATTCTCTAATGGCTTTATAAAGTTCTACTCTGGCTATGCTATCATAGGCGGCTTAAAAGTCTATAAAAAGATGGTGTAGTGGGTTTTGAAACTCACATTTTTCCATCACCTGCCTTAGGGTGTAAATCTGATCAGTTGTTGATTTGCCTGGGATGAAGCCACACTGGTATGGACCAATGATGACTTTAGCGTATGGGCCTATCCTGTCTTGAAGGATAGAGGAGAAAATCTTATACGCGGTACTCAACAACGTTATACCACGATAATTGCTGCATTTTGTGATATCTCCCTTCTTATGTATGGGGCACAGGATGCCTGTTCGCCAGTTTTCTGGCATAACTTCTTCTTCCCATACTTGCACTATTATTTCATGAATTGCTTGGTGTAATGTGGGGCCTCCTATTTTTATCAGTTCCGCTGGGATCCCATCAGATCCCGGGGCCTTATTATTTTTGAGCCGATTTATCTGCTCTTCCCATCGCTCTAAGATGCCTTTAAGATCGGCGATCAGATTACCCTCTTTGTCCTTGCAGTATGTGCAACGCGGTGTATATTGCGTCATACCGCGGACCCTTTGGTGGAACTTCCGGGCCTGGTGCGGTCCTTGCTCTCTGTACTGTTCCAGTTCACGGACGATATTCATCTCCCAGGCTGCTTTCTTTCGCCGACGAACTGTTTTTTCATATCTTCTGAGCTCTTTATATTCATCTTCGCTTGCCCGCGTTCTATGAGATTGTTGCATTGCTTGGTACGCAACATTCTTACGTTCAGTCGATAGCTTACATTCGTCATCGAACCAGTCGTTTCGATCTCTACGACTACTGCCTAAGATGGAGTCAGCAGTACTAATGACAGTATTCTTAAGGCGTGTCCATTTCTCTTCTACGCCCGACATCTCAGCCCCAGGACTTACTCTCCTTGCATTTAGGGCGAGTCCTATCGCTTGACCGTAGTTGTTTCTGGTCTCTTCATTGCGAAGGGCAGCCGTGTTGACTCGAATCTGATTCGCGGATGCAGTCTTCCGTGATGATCCGCGCTCGGAGCACCATACCAACAAGATAGTGGTCCGAGTTGAGGTTGGCACCTCGGTACGTTCGTACCATCATCAGGTTCGGGTTGTTGCGGCGGTCTATCAACACGTGGTCTATCTGGTTGCGAGTGGCTCCATCGGGAGATACCCAGGTGGCTTTGTGGATATTTTTACGCGCAAACCTTGTACTCGCAACGACCAAATTATTGCTTGCTGCCATCTCTATAACTCGTTGTCCATTGTCATTAGTGTTCTTGTGTAAGCTATGGGTGCCAATGTATTGCCTGAATACTGGCTCCCTACCTATTTTAACATTCATATCCCCCAGAATGATTTTTACATCATACTGAGGGCAGGCATGGAGTTCCCGTTCGACTGATTCAAAGAATTCTTCTTTTTCATCATCTGGGGAATCCTCTGTAGGTGCGTGAACGTTTATGTTTTTAAATTTGCCCCGCACGCGAATGGTGCATAGCCGTTCATTTACTGCATTAAAGCCGATAACGGTGGGTTTCATTCTTTTGCTGACTAGAAACCCCACCCCGAGCACATGATGTCTTGCATGACAGCTGTAATAAATGTCATATTCTGATTTTTGTAAGACACCATTCTCTGTCCACTGCATCTCCTGAATTGCTGTTAAGTCAGCATTATATTTGGACAGGGTATAGGCTAGCTGCTGTGCAGCTGGACCTCTATACAGTGAGCGTACGTTCCATGAGAAAATTCTTAAGTCGTTTAGCCATTTTCGTTGCCGTGGTCGTCGTCGTTCATCAGTGTATCCGAGGCTGACTTTGGGTTCCGTAATAATAATTTTTTACAGGCGAGGTTATTGGCCTCGCGTAATCCATAAGAGTTCCTTTTTTAGGGAGCTTGACAATCATTCCATTATTCCACTCGTCGGGGACTTTTTGCCTCCCAAGCTCCCTCTACAAGAGGAGCTCTTTAGAACTCTTAAGTGATTCTGTAAACGGTTCTGCTATCGCACCTGCTTACTGCTTCCTCTGCTTCTGAGGCCAGGTTGTTAATATAATAACGTTTGTCACGTCTTACGCTACGCTGCACTTCTCTTATTTTGCTTCGATACAGGGACTCTAGCTCGATCCTCGCTGCTGCTGGGAAATCTACAATACTAGCTTTAAGTAGCTTACGTTCTTCAATCCGCCTCCAGGTAACTTCGGACAGCCACGTGCTGTGCCTTGCCTGGCTTCTACCAGCAATAGTTTCCGCTCCAGATGTGAACACATTTTTCGCAGCCTTCCAATGTTCCTGGATGGTTGTCGGCAGTGAGCTGCTGATTGTTTCCACTCCTTGCGATAAATGATCCCTTAATTGTGTGCGTACTGAGGGGATCTTTATCCGGTCGATGTTATATAATAGGCATTCGGATGATACTGCGGATTCTTTGAACTGATGCTGATGCTAATGATGAACTGTAAGTGGACAGTAGCTACCATAAGGTGATGATCCCGTATCACACCCATGTCGGCTCCTCGTCTGTTTCGGACGTCTAAAAGACAGCTCCTAAAACGTCGGCTGATCGCCACATGGTCGATTTGGTTGGATGATGATTGCCTGTCAGTTGACACCCAGCTGACCTTGTGGCAGGTCTTATGCTCAAACATGATGCCTCCTATGACAAGGTGGTTTGTGTTGCAGAAATCAACAAATCTTTCACCATTGTCATTTCGTTCGACAAGTCCGTCCTTCCCAATAGCATGTTTGAGTCCTTCATTGTCGTTGCTGTAGTGATCGCACTACATGTCGCCCCATCAAATCAACTCAACTCAAAATCAACTCTCCTAAATACGATTCTTCTTTCCCACGGCGTCAAATGCGCCACAATACCGAAAGTGCGCCAAGCACGCTACAGCGCTTACTTTGCATGTCGAACATAAAAATTCCATGTTCATGAGCTCGTCACCCGATATCCGCTACATTCAATAGCATTCAAATATAAATTCAATAGCATTCAAATATACATTCAATAGCAATACACATAATTCATGCGATCGCTCTGCCTTCAGTGCTGTGTGTATACAGCACTGCAGCTATAACAAATAGCAATGCATGCAATTCATGCGATCACTTTGTGTTTAACGCTGTGTATACACAGCACTGCAGCTATAGCATTCCCAATGGTTCCATACCGAATACAATGCTGTACGGCGGCGGATATACAAAATTCCAAAGTCAAGTACATGTATGAATTGTAGGTATAGAGAGCAAGGGTGAATGGACATCGTCAACGGCAACAGCTGGGTGTATGAACTACATATATCCAGAGCCATTGACGAATTTTATGCTGATGCATTTATATTGTGTAATAATTTTCCGTTTTAATCGTTTAGCCTAATATTATTGGGTAATAATTTAATTGCTTACTCAGTTAATAGTGCATCGCACTATATCTGGAGCATAAATTAATTGATTTATCGATATTGGGAAATATCGCTGATGAGTGCATTTTCGTGAACTGCGTTGGTTGGGGACAAAGATCGTTTGGATTTGAGTGTATAAAAAGGGAGTAAAATCCAGTTGAAAAGTCAGAGTTAATCCAAATCTAAAGCTACGAACATTCTAGTAGAGGTCGCAGCCACGCTTAAGACAGCGGGCCTCCCTAGGATTGAAAAATATATTGTTAATAAAAAAATATAAAAAATTAACTAGTCCTCTCTAGTTATATATAACCTAAAAAATAAAATAAAAACATAAATTGAAACAACATACATACAAGTTAACAGTTCTTTTTATTAAAAATTAACTCTCCGCCCAAATAGCTCTTCCCTTGGTCACACAAGGAAGCACGGCTATAATCATCGGCGTAAAACATTTGGTGGCAGCGGTGGGATCTACAAAAGATCTCCTACCAAAGAATCATAAGCCAAAACCTTGGGTACTTTGCTGCAAACCTTTTTTCTCCTCCCTCTCTCTACTCCGATATTTTTTCGCGATTTTTGGTATTACTCCGATATTTTTTTTCCGAATTTTTGTGCTGTGAATATTGTTTTTGTTTTTGTTTTGTTTGGGCTAGTCAACTTATTCTTTCAAAATAAGTAGACCAGTCACTAGGCAAATTAGTAGACAGGCAAAAGCGATTGCTGATACTAATTTGTCTTTAAACTTAAGTTTCTCGTCGGGTTTGGAAGTCATTCCTGAAGAAGAGTCGTCCAACATGGACATAAAAATAAGTATTTCCGATGTTTACAACATCATACCCCTCTTCGATGGGAAGCCAGCCGATTTGGCTAAATTCACGTCATGCGGTGATATTCTCTTCACCTCGGTAAAAGATAGTGATGAACCCACATTTCTGGCCATTGTTAAGACAAGGCTACAGGGTCCCGCATTCGAGTTGACACAATTCAACTCCCTTACGACTTGGGCAGCTCTCAAGGAGAAGCTCGAGTCCTAATACAAGGAGGTGAAAACGCGTTCCTCTGCGCATAACGAGCTGTTGACAACGAAACAGAGATTCAAAGAATCGGTCAAGGAGTTTGGCGAACGGGTTTGTACGTCCCTAAACAATCTAAACTCCGCCACCTTCAACACAACTCGCGACGAAACGGTTCGGGAATTCTTGGTGCAAAAAAACCGGCGTCTAGCGATCCAGGTGTTCGAGGACGGTCTAAAAAATTACCAAATTAGGCTTATAGCCAAGGCATTCGGGGGAGCTGACCTAAAAAGGGTTATCGCTCATGCTGAGGGACATGCTGCACGCATTGATCACACCCCACAAAATTTTCACAATAAATTTGCTTCTCACAGAAATCCGCAAACAACTATATATTATCAGACTTGCGGTAAGCCTGGTCACACGAGGGAAACGTGTTACCGGAATAATCAATTCCCAATTTTTCAGAGTAGGCCTCCAATTAAAAAGGAAGTGCAATTTCTTACTTGCAATTACTGCAAGAGGAGGAACCACACCGAGGCAAACTGTAGGTTACGGTTATCCAACCACAGGCCTCCACAAAATCCGTTTAGGAATAGCAATCCCACTCCTGGTTTCAGTGGAAACCATAAACCTGAATACCCCTCAAAACAAAATGATAGCCGTGGTGTAAGGGAAACGAAGCCATTCGGGAGGAAACTATCGGCAATTCCTCTCGAATGAATGCGACAGCCGAGGTATACCATCCCAAGAACTGAATTTCTGATTTTTCGTTTCGTTTTTTCCCGAGTTTAAGGAACCAACGATACGACTAAAATTCAGTCCTTCGGACAGGAAATTTTCTACGTTTTTGATAGAGACGGGTGCCGACGTTAGCTTGGTAAAAGAAAATATGTATAGCAAAAATACGATACATGGTGACGACCTTTACACCATTACTACCATAGCCGGGGAATCGCTAAAACCCCTTGGTTTGGTGTATGGTACTTTAGAGTTCAAGTCACCCGAAAATACCCTTTTGTTAGATCACCCTTTTCATATACTTGATAATCAAATTAATTTCCCCTATGATGGAATTATTGGGAATGATTTTTTATCAAAATTTAAATGCGTAGTAGATTTCAAAAACGACACGCTAGAAATTCCATTCAAACAAGCTATTCCGTTCGGCATATGAAAAAAAATTTAAAAACTTTGAGTCGCCATGCGAACTTCGATCAATAAAAACTTAGTAGAGCGTAAAACCAAGCAAAAAGACTTAGAGACAATAGATCCTAAGCAAAATCAAAAAGACTTAGAGACAATAGATCCTAAGCAAAGTAAAAAAGAGTTAGAGAAAATAGATCCTAAGCAAAATAAAAAAGACTTAGAGACAATAGATCCTAAGCAAAATAAAAAAGACTTAGAGACAATAGATCCTAAGCACAATCAAAAAGACTTAGAAAAAACTAAGCAATTTATAAAATCAACAACAAACTTGGTAGACAGTAAATCTAAGAAAAATGAAAATAAAAAATATAGCCAAAAAGAGCAAATGGAATCACAGATTGAAGAAAAAATCTGAAAAGTTAGTGGACATAAGCCACTGTAATAAAGAAGAAAGATCTTCCATAGTCCAGATATGTCGCGAATTTAACGATTTCTTTTACTTACCTGGGGATAAGCTCACTTGTACCAATGCAGCAACACATCAGATAATCACGGAAGTAGGTAAACCACCTATATATGTTAGACCATATAGACTGCCAGAAACAAGTAGAGCTGAGATTAATAAGCAGGTTGACGAAATGCTCTAAAATGATATCCGATAAAGCTACAGTCCTTGGAATTCACCTCTATTACTTGTTCCTAAAAAACCTGATGCTCAAGGCAAGGTAAAATGGCGAGTAGTTGTAGACTACAGGCGTCTAAACGATGCAACTGTTGGGGATGCATTCCCGCTTCCAAAAATAACAGATATTTTGGACCAACTAGGTAAATCAAAATATTTCAGCACGTTAGATCTTGCAAACGGCTTCCATCAAATTTTGGTTCAAGAAGAAGATCGGGAAAAGACAGCGTTCAGCACTCCCACTGGTCATTGGGAGTATAACCGAATGCCAATGGGTATGAAAAACGCTCCCGCCACTTTCCAAAGAACGATGAACAATATTTTAATTAATTGGAATTGAATGTTTTATTTTTGTTGATGACATAGTAGTTTATGGACCTACTTTGGACGAACATAACCGAAAATTGCGAAATGTTCTAACAAGACTACGGTTAAACAAACTAAAACTACAGCCAGACAAATGCCATTTTATCAAACGAGAGCTTATGTACCTGGGACATATTATCAGTGATGAAGGAATCAAGCCAAACCCAGAGAAAATAGAGGCAGTAAAAACATATACAAGGCCAAAGAAAGCCAAAGATATTAAAGCATTTTTGGGATAGCAGGATACTACCGGAGATTTATTCCTCAGTTTGCCCTGATAGCTAAACCACTAAATAACTTGTTGAAAAAGAACATAGATTTCAAATGGGATGCTTTATGTGAAGAAGCTTTTGTTATTTTAAAAGAAAAATTAATCTCCTCACCAATATTGATTTACCCAGATTTCAAAGAAAAATTTCTTATCACTACCGATGCAAGTGATTTTGCAATAGGAGCTGTATTATCTCAAGGCAAAATAGGCCAAGACAAGCCTATATATTACGTCAGCCGTACCTTAAATGTTGCTGAAACAAAATATACCACTACCGAAAAAGAGTTGTTAGCAATTATATTTGCAGTCAAGCAGTTCCGTCCCTACGTTTACGGTAGAATACGATACTTACGGATCACAGGCCGCTTCAATGGCTGTTAAACATTAAAAATCCTACATCGAGATTGGCGCGATGGCGCATATCGCTAGAGGAATATGAATATGAAATCATATACAAGCCAGGCAAATGTAATGCCAATGCCGATGCACTCAGTCGCATCCCTAAGGACGCACAACTTGAAACAAAAAATGGAAAAATTTTAGTCACTACTAACGGGTGTTTTTTTAAGAGGTTGCCGATTTTTTTTTTGAATAAAACACATATAAAATTATGAAATGACCAAAATTTTTTTTTATTTGGTAAATAATTTTTTGGCATTTAACATTTAAACACAATTTCTGGCATATGGCTACCACGACTATTTTTCACAAATGTCATTCTGGAGGTCCAATTTTCCAGCACTTTTTCAAGCATTTGAGGGGGTATGTCAGCAATGACACGTTGAATATTGGTTTCCAAAGCGTCAATCGATTGAGGTTTATCCACATAAACCAATGACTTCACGTATCCCCACAAAAAGTAATCGAGTGGCGTCAAATCGCACGAACGCGGAGGCCAATTCACCGGACCATTTCTCGAAATAATGTTGTCGTTGAAAGTTTCTTTCAATAAGTCGATTGTTTCACGTGCTGTATGGCAAGTGGCACCATCTTGTTGAAACCACATTTCATCCATATCCATATCTTCAAGATTTGACAACAAAAACTCATTTAACATGGTTCTGTATCGATTTCCATTCACGGTAACGCGTCGTCCTTCCTCATTTTTAAAGAAATATGGACCGATGATCCCACCAGCCCATAGACCGCACCAAACAGTACATTTATCAGGATGCATTGGTAATTCTTGAACGGCGTGTGGATTATCTTTGCTCCAAATGCGACAATTTTGTTTGTTGACGTATCCATTTAACAAAAAATGCGCCTCATCACTGAAGAGAATTTTACGGTAAAAAAATGGATCTTCGTTCAATTGATTTAACGACCAATCACTGAATTCACGGCGCAAACGATGGTCGTGTGGCTTTAATTCTTGCACCAATTGAATTTTGTATGGCACCAAACCCAAATCTTTACGTAAAATTTTCCATAAAGTCGATGGACAAAGTCCAATTTGCTGAGCACGACGACGAATCGATAAATTGTCGTTTTCTTCGACACTGGCCTCAACGACAGCAATATTTTCTTCTGTACGAACTCTTCTCATTCTTGTCGGTGGCTTGGCATCCAAAAGAGTGAATGTAGACCGAAATTTGGTAATTACGTTCTTTATAGTGGTCTCTGACGGACGATTATGTGCACCATAAAATTCACGAAGTGCTCTATAAACATTTTTAATTGAACACTGATTTTGAAAATAAATTTCCACGATTTGAAAACGTTGTTCTGGAGTTAACCTATTCATAATGATTTGCCAAACAATACTGAGTAGAAATGCCACTTTGAGCTGTCAAAACAACTGTCATAAAATAAAACGACATCTATCGGAAAAACAAACCTCCTAAAAAAACACCCTTTAGGAGCAAGGCTAACCAGCAAAACCTTGATGAAATAATAATTGTAGGAAGTGAAGAAGTTGGGCCTCCACCGACTGAATGTACTATAATTAAGACTTGTAAGCCCATAATGTTAGCCGAAAACAATTCTCCAATCCAGATCTTTTTCCTACCCCACGGAACGCGACAAGAGGAAACTTTATTTAGGAATATTTCGGGATATATTCGTCCCAATCCTAATGAACTTAAGATATTTCATCATGCAACTAAATCGTCAACGTACATGATCACTTTGCCTGAACATCTTACGGAAAAGACAACTCTAGATTCGAGATTTTTGTCAAAAAGAAAAAACTAAAAGCATCGATATATCCTTACCTCCTCAAGAACCGTTTTTTGGGTTTTTAAAAGACACTATAACACAGGCATTTTCCCAAACAAAACTCGATATTAATTTCGGACAACCGATCCAAAAGAGATCGAAAAAATTTTGCATGATTTTCATAATTCGCCTTTCGGAGGTCAGCAAGGAACCTCTAGAACACTTAAACGTCTCAGAACAAGATATTATTGGCCTACTTTGGTCAAAGACACAAAGGAATTCATTTGAAAATGCGAATCCTGCCAAAGAAACAAGTTTAGGCAAAATCCGCGAATTCCAATGAAAGTCACGACAACTAGCACAAGTCCATTTGAGCGTGTAGCTTTGGACATTGTCGGGCCACTTCCAACTAGCTATGAGGATAACAAATATATACTTACCTTTCAGGACGATTTGACAAAGTTCACTGCAGCTATGCCTCTTCCAAACGCCTCTTCAACTGTGGCGCGTTGTTTCATCGAAAAAATAATATGTCGTTTTGGACCACCCGATGCGGTATTAACTGATCAAGGTACTAATTTCTTGATTAACCTTTTTAAGGAGGTTTGTAAGCTTTTAAAAATCAAAAAGATACAGACGACTCCATATCATCCGCAAACGAACTGAGCTTTAGAGCGTAGCCACAGAACGTTAGCCGAATATCTCAGGCACTACGTCGATAAAGACCAACTTTCATGGGACACTTGGTTACCATATTCAATGTTTGTATATAACACGACACCTCATAGCAGCACAAAATTTAGTCCTTTTGAACTCATTTATGGATTTCCTGCACGGATCCCCAATTCCATAAACAGAAGCCCTCAAGTTTCTTACAATTATGATAACTATGCTTCTGAGCTTAAAACCCGTTTACAACATGGTTATCAGATCGCCAAACAAGTTCTACTCGACAAAAAAGAGAAGTCCAAAACATACTACGACAGGGGATCAAAAGATAAAACTAGGTGATAAAGTATTAATAAAAAACCACACAAGAAAAAATAAGCTCTCTGCATTCCCGCATGAGGTAACCAACATAATATCAGATGAGAACACAGAAGTTAAAGTGGAAAACAGATTTAAAATTCTCCGTAATAACAACGTATTTTTTGTCAGAATAATTCAAAGAAAATTTTTTTTACTCCATCCTCATAAGTTCCTAGAATAAATACAATAGTTTTTTTTCTTTTTACTTTCATGTCAGAATGGAGTCAATAGACTCCCGCTCGACTCGTACTGGCTACTGTATAATATAGTGTAAAACCGAGAAATTCCTTTACGGAAGGGCTTTTCAAAAATCAGTAACGGCTATCCGAATCGAATATCCGTTCCCACTGAACTCGTTTCGATAATACACGCTAAAATCGAAATAGATGCCTGTGAGGAAAATATTACGGTGAAGGATTGTGAGAGCTCCAGTGGTACTTACGTCAACGGAGTGCAACTTGGACCTGGGGAAACCGCCACCTTGAAAACCGGAGACATCCTTAGTCTTGGAATTCAAGAGGAGGATTTCAGCCTGAGTTTAAGCCCCGCATACGTCGTAAGGCGACGACGAGCTTATCCTGGAATTGGAGTCCTACAGGAATGGTTTCGGCATCTACCAAACACGCACGTAATACTTTTCCATGGATTCCAGCCCACGACAGTTTGACACGAGCCATAGTACAAAGTTTAATAATAATATATATGTATATAAATATACGTAAATGTATCTAAATAAGCAATAAACATGAATAAAATTTTAATCTTCAAACCACTGTTTCTTCACTTCTCTTCTGTCATCTTCCTCTTTGAAAAAAGGGTTTTTTGTAAAGAACTTTGTTCTCTATCTCCCCCACGCAGAAAATGAAAAGCGTAACACTTGGGTGTTTTATGTTCACAACGGCGCTTGGGCATCTCAATTTCACGCCAGTAAAACAAGGTTCTGGAATATATTTCGAGGAATTAGACAGGGTCAACTTATTTTCAAACGAATGGAAAATAATAACGTACTATGATTTGAAAAGTCTATTAACCACAACAAAACTTATGAGCCAATACATATCCGAGATATCTAAATTGTGCAACGGACTGAATACGACACGCAAATATCATATTTGTGCAAAGGTAAGGTGTTAGAGCTTAATTATGTTATCGAGGACATTCTACAAAATGCAGCCTCCTTGACTTGGAGGTAAACTCGAAACCAAGAGCGAAAAGAGCATTATTAAATGCGGTAGGAATGATCAGCAAATCACTTTTCGGTACTTTGTCAGAAGATGATGCCAATTATTACGACAGGCAAATTAATAAATTACAACACAACATCTTCAATAGAACGCAGCAAGTTAGAGACAGTCAAATTAAAACACTGAACACAAAATTCTCCTCTATACTAAAAATTCTAGACGATTGCACTAATAGTGTATAAAACGAGCGGCTAGTAAACGAACTAGAATCGCTAATATCCTATTCGACTTTAGCCATTTTGCATCACCAAAGCTTGTTGAATGAAGTTATCGACTCAGTATCTGAGGTACGTCACGGTAAACCTCACCCGGCCATCATAACTCCAGAACAGTTGGAGACCGTCCTTTCAGCTATGCTTAGAGAAATAGCTAGCAATACCAAACTTCCAATCCTAATACGACACAAAAATATACTACCTCTTTATAAAATCAGTACGTTGACATCTTCAATCCAATCTAAAAGAATAATATATGAGATTAAATTACCGATACCGATTCAAAGAAATCTACCAACTTTACAAAATTTTACCATTCCCCACTAATATTCAAAATGATTTCCTCTATATCCAACCCAAAATGAACTACGTTATAGTAGACTTTGATAAAAAGCACTTCTATGATCTTACAATCGAAGAAATAAACAAATGCACTGCACAAACCGACTCCCTGCTATGTCCGATTACTCACCCTCTTTATGACTTTAATTCTAACCAGGATAATTGTGAAATACAATTATTACGAAGAGACGCGCATCCTTCGGCTTGCCAAGTGAAGCATTCACCTTTTAATGTTTAAAATCAATTTTTTAGAAATGTAGAATAAAATCATTTTGTATGCAGATAATTGGGTCCAAGGTGAAAACCGCTGGTAGATTTGTCCAATATAAATACCACAATTAATAAACGTAAATTTCAATTTAATTTTATACAATATTTATTACTTTAGTAAAAGTTATGTACTTGTGTTGCTGCAGGTGTTACTTCGTTGATCGACAAAAATGGAAGAAGAGATTTTATTAATTTCTTGTTTTTTCGAGGTGTCAAATTTTTAAGCCGTCGTACACACTAGTTTATAGCAAACCGACCAAAGCGCCAGTTACATTAACAATTTTAAACGTAAGTAGTTTTTTATATGTTACAAAATATAATTATTTACAATATAATGATTTCCTTTTAGATATGACAATTATATAATGAAACAAATTAATCAAGCTGAATTTGACTTGGTAAGTACCAATGAATTTATATTTATTGATTAGGGTGTACATGATCCTCCCGGATGAGTACTATATCATCAATTGCGAACTGCGGCTGTGTTGACTTTCACTTGCATCGTTGTTGTAGTGTCGTGAGATAATCAGAATGCCACCGTTTCCAAAACCCTTGAAGCCTTTGCTGTATGTTTTGCCATCTCGACAGTTTTCCTTCCCTAATATGTTCCAAATTGGGTTCTGGAATCATGATTAAGGATTCTCCGATCAGAAGATGAGCTGGAGTTAACACTTCTAGACTGGTTGGATCATCCGTCAGTCTACACAATGGTCGGGAATTTAGTAAAGCCTCGATTTGCGTGATTAGCGTTGTCATCTCCTCGAACGTCAAGTTGATGTTGGTTAGCCGCTTCAAGTGGTATTTAAAAGATTTTACAGATGCCTCCCATAACCCGCCAAAATGTGGAGCGTGTGGAGGATTAAAATGGAAAGTGATTTTCTTCTGCAATAAAAAATCAAAGATTAATGGATTGTTTATCTGATTTTTAATTTGGTTTTGTAGTTGTTGTAGCTCTCTGTTGGCACCGATAAAATTAGAGCCATTATCGCAGCTAATTTGCTTCGGAATACCTCGACGTGCAACAAATCGTTTTAAAGCAGCTAGGAATGAATCAGTATCCAGACTGCTCACAACCTCTAGATGAACTGCTTTTACGGCTAAACACACAAAGATTGCCACGTACGATTTTTCGGCTGGAGAGTTTCTACGTTTACTGCTTTTGACGCTCAATGGCCCCGCATAATCCAGCCCAACGTTAGAAAATGGTCGGCTTTGTGTGCATCGGGCTGCTGGTAGATTAGCCATTTTTTGCGTAGTTGTACAAACTCTGTAGCGCGTACAGACGACACAGGATTTTATGCTTTGTTTAATCATATTTCGTGCTCCTATCATCCAGGACTTGGTTCGAATGATGCTTAGTTTTAACGAGTTGCCGGCATGCATATGAGTGATATGAATATCATGAATGATTAAATGACAGAGCGTGTGATTTTTTGGTAATATGATTGGATGCTTTGATGTAAATGGTAGCGACGATTTGCTTAGGCGTCCACCAACTCGTAATAGTCCGCTTGGATCGACAAATGGGTCCAATGATGATAGACGGTTTTTTGCTCGAACCTAACTATGACCAGAAACTAAGACAAAAAAGCCAATCTGCTTGCTTCACATTTCGCAGCTAACTCCACGCTACGAGATAGCGCGGTTGTCTCCGCCTGTACTTTCAAGACTCGAATACTCTTTGAGACTGATCTACTTTCGTACTCGCCAAGTAGCTAGAGTATTATATGATCTCAACATTTATAAATCTGCTGGGCCTGATAGTATTTCTTCTATAGTTTTGAAGAGATGTTCTTTAAGTTTGGCATTGCCACTACGCACGCTTTTCAACTTCTCTTATTCTTCTTTTCTTTTTCTAAGGAAAACAGCCTTTCCTAAAAAAGGCGAACCTTCATCCCTTTCCTCGTACCCACTCATTGCGCTAACATCCATACTTTCTAATGTAATGGAAACGCTGATCAATCGTAATCTTATGCAATACCTTGAATCACGAGAAATCCTTAGCGACCAGCTAAGGCAACGTTCTACAGGAGATTTGATGGCATATCCCACTGAAAAGAGAAACTAATCTTCACAAATTTGGCGAAAGCAAAGTTGTTCCACTTGATATTTGCAAGGTATTTGACAGAGACTGGCATCAAGCTCTTTCGTCGAAAATAAACGCCTATTGAAATGATAGTGGGCGCCCTGCCCTGGCTCAGTGGATAAGAGCATGGCTTCTGAGCAGGAGGTTCGTGGTTCGAATCCCAGAAAAGTTTTTTTCACGGTGTCCCACCGTTCGTGAATTAGTTCAGAAGCTTTGATTGGTTTAATTTTTACAATTGAATTAATAACTTTTGTAAATATTATAATAATAATAAATAATATTACTCCGATGGACAAACATTTTTGGAAATTTTTTTGGAGTGATCGGGCCCTGAGACCCGAGTGGTGCCCATGTATATTTTTTAAAAATTAGCTCGATTTTCTTCAAATTTTAAACACATAATATGTATCTCCTATTAGAGAATTTACATAAAACATTTTAATTGTTATGGGTTGTTTTTTTTAAATACTTAAACTTACGCAGCACATCAAATTACTCGCACGTCTTCTCCTATATGCTCGATCCATCAATTAAAAGTGCTGTCGTGGGTTTGGTGTACTTGCCTAAGATTGAACGTGTTGCAGTAGGTCTTCACAATGGACGCGTATTCCTAGTTGACTCGACGAAAGTGCCAATGAATTGTGCATTTGCTGAAGGATCATTTGTTTTACCGAGATCTGTTCGGGTTTAATATTACATAGCACATGCGCAGCGCTTGTGGATAAGTATGTCTAACGTCTGTCTAATTAATTAAGCTTACGAATAATTGAAAACTCTCGACAGCACGTATGAATTGTGGTGTGGTGAAACTGCAGGAAAAATTAACATTTTCCCTATGAGTAAGTCAGGAGTGTCTGGTCATCAGGCTGTTTCCCATAGCGAAGAACCAAACATCATCGAAGATGTCAAAGTATCCCGGCTGTGCTCGAACGATCAGTACATTTTCTCTTGCCTTTCTCCTGGCTTTATGGTCTATCAATGGAATACCACAACAAAACAAATTGAAAATAAATTGGATTGTTCCAAATTGCTACCATGTTCGGACTCGCTCAAAAGCATATCAATTGATGAGCACTTGAGTTTAATTAAGTGTCAAGTAAGATTAACTAATAGTTTCATTTATTTATATTTTTGTTAATTTTCTTTCACTCTTTTTAGATATCGGCCTTAGCTGTCCATGGTGATGAGTTATACATTGGAACGACATGGGGCTGCCTAATCATTGCTGAAGTGTTAACATTACGACCGATCACCGTTTTTAGACCATACGAAAATGAGGTAATATCACGTTAGCTACCTTTCTTCTGGTACCAAATAAAAGTTCATTGCCGTTACCGTTACAGATTAAAACAATTATTACAGTTCCAAATCGAAATATTCCATTAGTTGCGACCATTGGCAGGCGTTATCGTTCGTTAATATCACGCTACATGGACACGCCAGATGGATCAGCACAAAATGCGTCTGGATCTATTGCTGCCTCATCGTCTTTATCACATTTTGAACAAATGAAAAATGGAAAACTTTGCCCCCCGGATGTCGACAGCAATATACACTGTTTGCTGTGGCGAGCAAAAAACTGGACTTGACTGTAACTGCGACTGAAGTCGCTTTAACTGAAAGACAAACATTCCTATAACTATTGACCAAAACCAATTATATGTGTTACAGTTTGGCTCTCTACACTTTCAAAATATTGAAACAATGTATGTGCATTTTATTTTATTTATTTGTATATTTATTTAAGTTTTAAATTGCCTCCAATTTAAATTAAGGTTTTACTTTAAATGAACAACAATTAAAATCAAAAATGCATTTTGGCATCGTTCTTTTTTCTCTTATTTTGAATTTGTTTCCTGTTCAATCGATTCCACTGACATTGAGGAGTTTCTACTGCGAGAGTACGTTGAACCTGAACTTTTCAGCACACGCGTAAACTTGGAAAAGTCTATAACGAATTGGAATTCTTCTCGAATTGCATCTCTGAACTTGCCGGATAATTACAGTTTCCGCTGCATTAATCTCCCACGGCTGTACCGTTTTATTGAAATGCTTCCGGTATTCAGGATTATTCGATCTGCCAAATCTTAAGACAAAGACCAGTATCTTTCGAATTTTAAACCAAGATGAATGTTTGATCATTAAGGTTTGTACAATATCGTCATCCCCTTCGGTCAGCTAATGTCTTGATGTAGTTCGAGCGTTCCTCCAATAAGTTATCATTTGGTTCTGGTAAGTCTGCCCTTGGGTTTGGCCAGTTTGACTCGCGTTCATTCAACCAAGAAGGGCCGTGCCACCAGAGACGTAGACTTGATAATGTGTGCGGACTGACTCCTCTTGATATCACATCAGCTGGATTATCTTTGGATTGAATATGGTTCCATTTGCTCTTGGGAACTGTGTCGAGTATTGAAGCTGTTCTATTTCCAGCGGCGCGGAACATCTGACAACCAATGAAGTACGATCATTGAATCTGTCCATGCGTAAATCTCTATATTTTCAAATGACAAAGATTTTATACAGAATTGAAGACATTTGCATAGAAGAACTGCTCCACATAATTCGAGGCGAGGCAATGAAATCTGTTTTATTGGGGCTACCTTACCTTTAGCGTAAACTATGGTTGTTGTCACTTCGCCAAACTTATTAACTGCTCTCAGATATACAACACTGCCGTAGGCAGCCTCAGACGCATCACAAAATGCATGTAATTGTATTTGGTTTGGCGTAGATAAGGTTGTCAATCGCCTAGCAATTTGAATTGACTCTAACTGAGATAAACCTTGGTAGATGGTCTGCCATGCGTGAACAATGAAGGTTGGCAGACTCGCATCCCACTCTGCTTTAGCAAGCCACATCCTTTGCAGCAGTATTTTACATAATACTGTTGTCGGTGTTATCCAACCTAACGGATCGTATATCCTGCTGGCTGTTGACAATATTTTCCATTTCGTCCATATAATCGGCTCGCTGTTTTGAGTCATTTTGAAAGAAAATGTGTCGGTGTCTGAATTCCATATGATTCCCAATGTCTTAATGGTAGTATCGTCTTCGATCAATTTGGGAATGGATTGAATCTCGTGCGTAGAAAATGACCTCAAAAATTTGGGTGAATTGGATCTCCATTTCCTCAAATTGAAGCCGCTTTTGCCCAAGATCTCAGTAGTCTGCTGTTTAAGTACAACTGCCTCTGCTACGTTATCACATCCAGTCAAGAGGTCATCAATATAAAAATCGGTTTTGATAACCTGTGTAGCCTTAGGATAAATAGTGTAGTAGTCATCAGTAGACCTTTTGAGTGATTTCACTGCAAGAAATGGTGCAGATGCAGTTCCATATGTGACTGTGTCTAATTTGTATACGTCTATGGGCTCCTTCGGGTTGTCTCGCCATAATATGAGTTAGTAGTTAGCATCATCAGGATGTACCCAAATTTGTCGATACATTTTCTCTATGTCTGCGACAAAAGCGACGGCATGTTTGCGGAATCGTATTAAAATTGTTGAGAGATCGGTTTGTATTTTTGGTCCAGTTAGCAATATGTCATTTAACGATACGTGGGAGGATGTCTTGCATGAAGCATCGAATACGACTCTTAACTTAGTGGTACTGCTGCTTGCCTTGACCACAGCATGATGTGGTAGGAAATACCTTTCGTTATTTAAAGTTGGAACCTCATTAGATGTTAAACGAGTCATATGCCCGAGAGAACGATATTCTTGAATAAATGACTTATAGTCATCGTAGAATTCTGGTACCTTTGCGAATTTCCTTTCCATTGCTAGAAGACGATGATGAGCTGCTTCAAATGAGATGCCTAGTGGAGGTCTGGGATTTTTGAACGGCAGCTTAACTATAAATCGCCCGTCACTATGGTTTGTTGTTGTTTGATTGTAGTAATCTTCGCAAGTGTTATATGATTCAGCCGAATTGTGTGGTTCTGTTTCTTCGACTTCCCAGAATTTTGCTAACAATTTATAAATGTCATCGTTGTTAGTCTGGATAGCGGTCTCTGGAGAGCAGTGCAGATTTATCACAGGTGGATCAGAACTATTGCAATTGCCTGCAATTAGCCAGCCTAATTTCGATGATTGTAAGACTGGATATCCCTCGATTCTACGTTGTTCTGATGTTAACACCTCGAAGAACACATCTGCTCCAAGCAGTATATCGATCCTGCTTGGCGTGAAAAACTGTGGATCAGCCAACTCGATACCATCGATTCTGCCTTGTAAGCGAACTGGTTTAGTTGGGAGCAGGTTGGTAATGTTACCGATAATATGAGCCGTTATATTTAATTGGTATGTTTGATCTACCCTTGAATAAATGGTCATACTGGTTTTGCCCTTCGTTTGTCCAGCCGATGAAGAAGCTAGGCCGTAAATGGAAATTGAAGCTTGTGTTCTTTTCAGGCCTAGGCATTGTGCACACGATTCAGTCACAAAACATGTTTGTGAGCCTGAGTCTAGGAGTGCTCGAAATGACTGGAGCTTACCGCTACGTGATCTTACGTACACGATTGCAGTTGGTAAAACTGCGGTTGGTGAAGAGAATAACGTATGTACTGCTGTGGTAGTTTGCTGCATAGATGTGGAAGGTGACTGAACATTGGTAGATGCTGCTGGTACTTCCTGACATGATGTTGCAGGCAGGGGTTCATGATAGGATATGTGATGGCTGGCCATTGATTGATTTTCATTGGATTTTGACTCAGGATGTGCTGAGTGAAGCAATGAATGATGACGTTTATGGCAGATCAGACACGAAAATTTTGAAAAACACTTCTCACTAGCATGACCTTGCTTCAAACAATTTTGGCATAAATTTAAATTAATTGCTTGCCTTATTCGGGCTTCCACGCTTTGGTTTTTGAACACTGGGCATCGGTACAGTAAATGTGTCTGGCTGCAGATGATGCAATTCGACTCAATATCGTTCGTTGAAGCAACAAATGATTTTGCTGTCGATTTCGGTTTAAAGGTCTTGTTCGTTACACCACCGATTTCCAGCGCATCACATCTTTTGTTCAAAAATTGAAGAAGAGCGTCAAAGGTAGGAAAATCGTTTCCAACGGATTCATTAGCCCACAGTTGTTTTGTTTCGTTGTCCATTTTGTTTATCAGCACATGTATAATCCATGGGTCACGTGTTTCAGCACTTGATCCTAGTGCACGCAAACCACGAATAATTTCATCGGACGTCTCAGTAAGATGCCGTAATTCCCTTGCATTAGCTTGAGGGCATCCCTTTTGTTCAAAAAATGTATTTATTAGGGATGTCACAATGGGATTTTTTTTTATTATATCGGTTGGAAAGCTTTTTCCATGCTTCTCGGTAATTCGATTCGGTTACTGGAATGTGCCGGATAAGAGCAGCTGCTTCACCAGTCAAAAGTCCCTTTAACATTTGCAGTTTGTGTACGCCACTAATGGTTTGATTGTCGTGCACTGTAGACATGAACAAGTCGTGAAACGAAGACCAATAGTGGTAGTCACCCGAAAATGGTTCGATATTTAATTTTGGGAGGCGCACATGTTGCGACATATTAACGCCCTCATAGAACGTCCTTTGTTGATCTATGAACTGCCCTAGTGTAGCGTTTAAATCAGGTGTTGTGCTCGGCTCTCTTCGATTACGGTTTGCTTTGGTTAATAACGCGGATGTGTTATAGTAGAGGTCATCTACGACATCAGTAATTGGTTGATAAGTTGTGTCGCCAAACAACTGTACTTCAAGCTCATTGAAATCGTTGTATTTTGCCTCTAATGCCTCAAGCCGCTTCGTTATGTGATCGACATCCGTTGTATCCGTTATCGTTTCTGCGAATCGTTTTATTAATGTTATTTGATTGTGAGCTCGATCGCGTAATCGTATTAATTTGTCGGACATTTTCTTTATGATGCACTCACAACTATGCACTGAACTGTTTTATTCAGACACAATAATGTTCTATTGCTTAAAAAAAATGGTTATAAATCAACACAAATCTACTTATCTGACTTTGCTTAAATGATCCCGGGTTTCGGCACCAAAAAATGTATGCAGATAATTGGGTCTATGGAATATTGTTGTGGAGCGTTAAATAAAACTATATTTTTCCGATGAATATTTATAATTACGCTTATTTTATTTAGTAATGAATTAAGAAGCTTACGTCGTCAATCAAGAAGTTTACGTCGACTGACTTTGTTAACGATTACCATTCCACTCCACCATATGAAGGCATGAAGTTGCATGATGAAGTGTGTGAGTGAGATCAGGAGATGGTGAAAGCATGAAGTAGCATGATGAAGTGTGTGAGTGAGATCGCCACAATATTCCTCCCCTCAGAGAAAACGTACTGGTGTATTGATTCTTCGGCCAGACTTGGTTGTCTTCCGTGTTGAAGTTGAAGTTGTTGGAATTGCGGATGATGTGTTTGTGTTGTATCGCGTTGTATGTTCGGATGTTGGCGGCAAAGACGTCATTTGCGATGCTGTACTTGACTCTTCCGTTGGTAGAAATGCGGTTTTGAGTCGATCGATGGAAATTTTTGCATTACGGTTCCCCAAATCGATAAGGAAATATTTATCGAATCGTTGAAAAACTTTGTGTGGACCCGTGTATGGTAGTTGTAACGGAGCCTTAACACTGTCGACTCGGACAAAAACATGTGAACAATCTTTCAAGTTTTTTTGTACGAAAACTTTAGGACTGCTGTGGTGCGATGTAGATGTAGGTCGAATTTGATTCATTCGTCGTCGAAAATCATTCACGAATTCAGTTTCGGTCAGGCTGCTTTCAGATGGTGCAAAAAATTCTCCCGGAATGCGAAGTGTTTGACCAAAAACCAATTCGGCCGGTGATGCACCAATATCGTCTTTGTGAACTACCCGTAAGCCAAGAAGAATTAGTGGCAAAAGCGATGCCCAATCATTCGATGTGTAACATTTGATTGAAGATTTCAAGGTTCGATGCCATCGTTCGATTAATCCATTGGCTTGGGGATGATATGGCGTTGTTCGAAGATGTTTAACCCCAAGAATCTTGTTTAGCTCGTGAAACAAATTGGATTCGAATTGTCGCCCCAAATCACTACTGATTTTGACTGGAACGCCAAAATGTTGAATCCAACCATGGATAAGAGCGTTTGCAACCATTTCAGCGGTCATATCAGGAATTGGTATTGCAGTCGGCCACCGTGTAAATCGATCGATGATTGTAAGACAGTAACGATTGCCTTCCGATGGTGGAAGTGGACCAATTAAATCGATGTTGATGTGCTGAAATCGTTCGGTAGGTGCGATGTATGATGCGATCGACGTTTTATTGTGCTGGTGAATTTTCGTTCGTTGACAAGGAACACATCGCTGTACCCATGATTGACAATCTTTTCGCATAGACGGCCAAACGTATCATCACCCACCAGTTTCGTAGTGGATCGAATTCCCGGATGTGTAATCTCGTACAATTTCTTGAGAATCTGCGAACGAAATTGTTGCGGTACGAACGGACGAATTTTGTTTGTCGAAGTTTCACAAAAAATTTGTGTTGTCGAGTCGGGAATTGTGTATTTTTTGAACACGAGTGTACAGTTGTGATGCTTGCCTTCGATGATTGATTTTAATTCCGAATCGTTTTCTTGAGCTTCTGCGATTTTTTGGAAATCAATTGCTTCGAGACTCACCGTATTGATGCGAGATAAGAAATCAGCGACAATATTCATTGCACCGACAACATGACGAATATCGGTCGTGAATTGACTAATGTAATTCAGTTGACGAACTTGTCGTGGTGATTTGTTGAGTTTGGTTTTCTTCTTATTTTTCGGTAGGAAAACGTACGTCAACGGTTCGTGGTCAGTGTAGACACAAAATTGACGTCCATCAAGCATATGTTGAAAATATTCGATTCCTTGAAAAATAGCTTCGAGTTCTCGATCGTACGTAGAATAACGTTGCTTCGTTTCACTCAATTTTTTGGAATAGAAACCAAGTGGTTGTGAATTGCCATCTTTATCGATTTGATGCAAAACGGCACCCACGGCTGTGTCGGAAGCATCGGTGTACAAACATAATTCAGCATTAATTGCTGGATGTCCCAACATCGTAGCATTTGCGACGTCGTTTATGCTGTTCCGAAACGCTTGAGTTGCCTCGTCGGTCCAAACGATTGGTGTGGTGTCGTTCTTTTTATTCCCCACAATCAAATTTTGGAGAACCATTTGATTATTAACGGCGTGTGGGATGAATCGTCGATAAAAATTCACCGTACCCAAAAATCTTTTCAGTTCTTGCGCTGTTTTTGGTTGTGAGTAATTTTTCAAAGCGTCGATTTTTTCAGGTAACGGCTTCGTACCGTCACGATTAACGAGATGTCCCAAAAATTTAACTTCAGGTTGAGCGAACACGCATTTGGCAACATTAATACTAAGACCGTATTTTCGAAGACGATCAAAAACGGTTTCGACGTGGATTTTATGTTCTTCGATTGTAGTTGATGCGATAGCGATGTCATCAATGTATGGGAACACAAAATCAAGCCCATGTAACACTTCGTTGATCAAACGTTGTTGCGTTTGTGCGGCGTTTCGAAGTCCAAACGGTGTGTACATAAATTCAAACAACCCAAACGGCGTGGTTATCGCGGTTTTCGGAATGTCCTGTGATTCGACAGGGATTTGATGATAGGCCCGTTGTAGATCAATCGTGGAAAAAACTGATTTTCCGTGAAGAATGTTTGAAAAATCTTGGATAAACGGCATTGGATACCTATCGGGTTTCGTAATCGCATTCAGTCGTTGATAATCCCCGCACGGACGCCATTCACCATTTGACTTTTTCACCATGTGTAACGGTGAAGCCCAATTACTTTTCGACGGTCGACAAATACCTTGATTGCATAGATATTCGAATTCTTTACGTGCGATTTCGAGCTTCTCAGGTGATAATCGTCGCGGTCGTGAGAAAACGGGTGCACCATTTGTTGTAATGAAATGAGTCACATCCATTTTCGCTGGAGCCATATGATCGTGAAGAACCGTAATATCTTTGTATTTTTCGAGCAGATCGGAAAATGGGTCGTTGATATTATATGAAGTGAGACGATCAGATTGGACGACGGTCGGTTGAGCTGTAATTGACAATTTCGTAACGCCGTCAATCAATTTATTACCCAACATATCAATGAGAAGATTGTGGTGCTTAATGAAATCTGCACCTATAATTGGTTGTTTAACGTCAGCGATGATGAATGACCATGTGAAATTTCGTCGTAGGCCAAAGTTTAACGTTAATCGTTTTTCGCCGTAAGTTTGAATCGATGAACCGTTTGCGGCGTAAAGTAAGGTTTGACACGATGAATTGAGTTTTTCATTTCGATTTGGAGGCAAAACCGAAATGTCGGCACCAGTGTCAATAAGAAAACGTTGATTAAAATGTGTATCGGAAACGTACAATCGGTTGATGTTGTTTTGTCCAACCACCTGCGCCTCATCAAGTGATTGCTTTACGAGTTTTTTGGAAATGTGCAACCCGGGCGACATTTCTTCGCTTTTTCACCGAATCGATCGTGATAGTAGCAATTGTAATGCGGTCGTGGCGTTGCAGAACGTATATTCTTTGAACCAGAACGCGATCGAGATTTGGAACGGGAACGGTATTCGATTTGTTCGATTCGTTTGGTTAATTCCATCACTTGTCGTTCTAGTGACGACCTATACGATGACGTAGTCTGCTGACTCGTTGACGCACAAGCGATTTGCGATCGGTCACTCGTTTCAATTAATAAATCTGCCATCATGGCCACATCGTTGATATCGGCTTGTGGAATTGCTTGACACATCATTCGTACTTGTGTCGGCAATCGTTGCAACCACATCTGCTTCAAAAATTCGGTACCGACTTTTTCGCCTCCGAGGTTTCGCATTTCGTTGAGTAAATGAGATGGTTTCTTGTCACCCAATTGGATATCTTCCAACAAGGTCTTGAATTTTCGTTGTTCGGAAACGGCAAATTGTGAAAGCATCGCCCGTTTCAAATTTTCGTATTTATCATCATCTGGTGGCTTCTTCACGGCATCACTGACTTGCGACAATAATTTAGTATCCAACGCGGTTAAAAGATGATAAAATTTCGTCGTATCAATAGTAATACCAGCAAGAACGAATTGCGCTTCTAATTGTTGAAACCATGTTTCCGGGTCGTCTGCCCAAAACGGCAAAAATTTGATCGAAACTCGTTGAACTAGGTTATTACCGTTTTCGGGTGCAGAAGCTGTACCTGGTGCTGGAGTGGATTTATTGTCTCCATCCATTGTTAAATTCTGAGCTTTATACGCGATTTAATAAAATTTTATTTTTTACAAGACGCGTTAAGTCGATAAAATAGTTTTTGTCGAATAAATATGGAGTCACTTTTCTTATTTTGTTAGCAATTTTTACGGAGTTTCTTACCTTAAGGCTTACAACACCTTTCAATCGATATCGTGATGATATTTTTTTGCACTCAATAGAAAATTGCAGAAGAACAATTATGATTTTTCTTTTCACAAAAGCACAACAAAAAGCAACGAGGCGGCACAAGCTACGACACATACGAGGCGACGGGCAAACCAAAATGGTGGCTGCTATTGCGAGTTTTCTTTTTCCCTTTGGTAAGACTTCGATTTTCACTAAAAAAACACCGAATTCCAATGAACTAATGTTCGGGGTCACCAATATGGAATATTGTTGTGGAGCGTTAAATAAAACTATATTTTTCCGATGAATATTTATAATTACGCTTATTTTATTTAGTAATGAATTAAGAAGCTTACGTCGTCAATCAAGAAGTTTACGTCGACTGACTTTGTTAACGATTACCATTCCACTCCACCATATGAAAGCATGAAGTAGCATGATGAAGTGTGTGAGTGAGATCAGGAGATGGTGAAAGCATGAAGTAGCATGATGAAGTGTGTGAGTGAGATCGCCACAGGTCCAAGGTGAAAACCGCTGGTAGATTTGTCCAATATAAATACCACAATTAATAAACGCAAATTTCAATTTAATTTTATACAATATTTATTACTTTAGTAAAAGTTATGTACTTGTGTTGCTGCAGGAGTTACTTCGTTGATCGACAAAAATGGAAGAAGAGATTTTATTAATTTCTTGTTTTTTCGAGTTGTCAAATTTTTAACCCGTCGTACACACTAGTTTATAGCAAACCGACCAAAGCGCCAGTTACATTAACAATTTGAAAAGTAAGTAGTTTTTTATATGTTACAAAATATAATTATTAACAATATAATGATTTCCTTTTAGATATGACAATTATATAATGAAACAAATTAATCAAGCTGAATTTGACTTGGTAAGTACCAATGAATTTATAATAATAATAGCTGTACTCCTACTTTTAGATTGTTTTTTTTTTTTTGGTTTCGATGAAACAGCTGATTGATAATTTAATAAATGAGTGTTAAACTGGATACGGATTGGTTTATTCGCTTTTGCGAACACATTTAAAATCAATTAAAAAAGGAATATTATCATAAAATCAAGAGAAAAAATAAACTACTTTACTTTTTATAAATATGTACACAAGAAAAGAAAACGAAGAAAAACAATAGTGTACGGTTACGGCTTTTCAACAACTATGCTTCGAAAATTCCAACCGTGGAATTTCCTTCTTCTAAGGGGGGTGGGATGTAGTGATCGCACTACATTTCGCCCCATCAAATCAACTCAACTCAAAATCAACTCTCCTAAATACGATTCTTCTTTCCCACGGCGTCAAATGCGTCACAATACCGAAAGTGCGCCAAGCACGCTACAACGCTTACTTTGCATGTCGAACATAAAAATTCCATGTTCATGAGCTCGTCACCCGATATCCGCTACATTCAATAGCATTCAAATATACATTCAATAGCAATACACATAATTCATGCGATCGCTCTGCCTTCAGTGCTGTGTGTATACAGCACTGCAGCTATAACAAATAGCAATGCATGCAATTCATGCGATCACGTTGTGTTTAACGCTGTGTATACACAGCACTGCAGCTATAGCATTCCCAATGGTTCCATACCGAATACAATGCTGTACGGCGGCGGATACACACAAAATCCAAAGTCAAGTACACATATGAATTGTAGGTATAGAGAGCAAGGGTGAATGGACATCGTCAACGGCAACAGCTGGGTGTATGAACTATATCCAGAGCCATTGACGAATTTTATGCTGATGCATTTATATTGTGTAATAATTTTCCGGTTTAATCGTTTAGCCTAATATTATTGGGTAATAATTTAATTGCTTACTCAGTTAATAGTGCATCGCACTATATCTGGAGCATAAATTAATTGATTTATCGACATTGGGAAATATCTCTGATGAGTGCATTTCCGTGAACTGCGTTGGTTTGGGGACAAAGATCGTTTGGATTTGAGTGTATAAAAAGGGAGTGAAATCCAGTTGAAAAGTCAGAGTTAATCCAAATCTAAAGCTACGAACATTCTAGTAGAGGTCGCAGCCACGCTTACAGCGGGCCTCCCTAGGATTGAAAAATATATTGTTAGTAAAAAAAATATAAAAACTTAACTAGTCCTCTCTAGTAATATATAACTTAAAAAATAAAATAAAAACTTAAATTGAAACAACATACTAAGTAAACAGTTGTTTTTATTAAAAATTAACTCTCCGCCCAAATAGCTCTTCCCTTGGTCACACACGGCTATAATCATCGGCGTAAAACATTGCCAACCTTGACATTCGAGTCCCCCATCACGATGACGATGTCTCCATTCGGCGTTCCGTTGAATACTGCGCTTAGTTGATTGTAGAAGTTGTCCTTTTCATCCTTAGTCGAAGGATTCGTTAGGGCGTAACACTGTATGATCGTTACGCGCCGTACTCTAGTCCGAAATCTGGCCGATACGATCCTATCACCATGTGTGTGCCAGGAAACTAGGCCTCTGCATGCTGTTTGCGTTAGCAGCAGACCCACTGCCGGAGGGTTTGTTACAGTGCATAGTTTTACACGTTGGGGATTGGTACTCTCCCGCGTCGAACCATCTTACTTCACTTACTCATAGTTTGTCCAAATTATATCGAAGAAACTCACGTTCCAGTTGATACAATTTTGAGGTCCTTCACTCCCTGAGCTTAGGAGCGTCCTCACATTCCAGAAACCAATCTTAGTCAGGGTACAATAGCCAAATGTCCTCATTTTTCGATCATTACTTATCCGAAGCGTTGTGTCGATTTCAGTAGCGGGCTTTTTTCGGTACCGCAGGGTGCTAACCCACGTTACCTAGACTAGAAACGCTAGACCGATCGCACCTGCAATTTTAGCCTACATATATAAGGATTTATATACATAGTTGCCCGGGGACCACCACTAGGAGGTAGAGCAAGCACTAAATCACGAACTTGATTCTTGCGCTACTGGCTCAAACCATGTTTTGAGCAGTCAGTAGTTTCCCGATCAATCGCAATGCAGATCCCCAGCTCTCTAGGTCGTGTGGAAGTTGGCTAAAAAGAAGTCGAAAAAACAAAATTTCAACCCACCACTTGCGCCACACGCGACATGCGAGACATGTCATACTCGGAACATTAAAGACGCTATTTTGGACTTAGATACTCACAACTTTCAACTCTCTAGGTTGAGTGGAAGGTGGTTAAAAAGGACATCAAAGAAGTCGAAAAAACAAAAATTTCAACCCATCACATGCACCAAACGCGACACGCGTCATACTCGGAATATTTAAAGTGCTATTTTGGATTTAGAAACTTACAAAATTTCAGCTCTCTAGGTCGTTAGGAAGTTGGTTAAAAAGGAAAAGCGGGATATCAAATTGGGCCCCTGACATTGAGCCGCTCACAAATTTTCAGCCCTCCAGGTCATTCCAAAGGTGGTTAAAAAAGACCTCAAAAACGAGAAACCATCACAAGTTTCACACGCGAAACGTTTACATTACACATCAAACGCGCGTCACGCGAAACGCGATACGCTGTAATATTGGTGGGTTACTTTCCCAATATTGCTTTAATTTAAGGGGAAAAAGGTATACTAGTGGTCTGTGGTCTGTATTATTTTGAACTTTCTACCGAACGAATATGATTTTTATTTATTGCCCATGCTATGGCCAGTTTCTCTTTTCCTATAGTGCTATAGTTCTTTTCGGCACTATTCAGAGTTTTACTCGCATAGGCAATGGGTTTGTCATCGAACTTGGACAATACAGCCCCTAATGCAAAACCTGAGGCATTATAAAAAAATAAATTCTTTGTTGAAATTCGGGAATTGTGGAATTTTAGGATTAGTAAGGATTTTTTTTATTAGTTGAAAAGAATTTTCACAGTTCTGGTTAAAATTAAATTCTACGTTTTTCCTGAGTAATTTGTTGAGTGGGATAGCTATTATGGCAAAGTTTGGAATGAATTTACGGTAGTAATTAGCAAATGCTATGAATCTTCTTACCTCGTCTACATTTGTGGGAGTAGGATAATTGCTCATTGCTGCTGATTTTGTCGGATCCGGGTGAATTCCATTCTAGGAAATAATGTGTCCTAGATATAATACTTCATCGGAGAAAACCAAATTCGGCAAATCGCCACTTTCGTGCAAACGTAACAACTCCTTTGCTCTTTCCACTCTAACTTTTTTTAAGCATCGGTGAGACCATGTGTTTTTTGGAATTTAAAGGCCTTTAGTCCAAGATGATCTTTCAATATGTGCTGCATCCGTTCGAGCGAAATGTTCGCCTCACGAGCCATTTTTCTGCCGCTACGGCGCAGATTCCGAGCCAATTTGGCCTTCACCTTCCGGCAATGTTGCAGTGCGTTTCGGTCCACCACCATGGCGTTTTGCAATGCTATTAGTATCGTTATAATGATTTATGGTGCGATACACAAACATTTTATTCACATGCAGATGTTTGAACTGGTTAACAATCTGCGGCTATGGTTTTCCAGCCAAATGTAGAGAAATCACACTATTACGCTTGAATTTAATTGCGGATAACTTTTTTCTAAATATTTCCCAATAAATTGCTTCTATACGCTTGTAAACAATAGCATGAACTGTCATTAGTATAAATTTCAGCGCTCTCTCATCACTGGTTTGACAGCAATGACAGTCTGAAGTTGGTAACACATGTCAGTCACCCGGTATGCTAGTACTGCTCGATAGTGGAGCTACCATAAATTGTATAGGTTCGAAAGTTGCAGATAGTACTTTGAGTGATGGTCGCGACGTGATTAGATTTGTTTGTAGCATTAAAACGGCTGATGGAAATCGTCAACCAGTAAAAGAAAAAGTCTTCGCTAATGTTGAATTTCAAGGACAGATTCGACAAATCGAACTCTATCTCATTCCTAACCTCTCACAGGATTTGTATCTGCGTATCGATATCTGGAGAGCGTTTGACTTAGCGCTCGGAGTCATTAGCGAGATGCATCATAGTTCGAATATCGATTCGGACAAAGGTGATAACACCAAGTCACTCGTTTTGACGACTTGTCAAATGGACAGATTGGAAGTGGTTAAGTCACATTTTCCTTCTTTCGATAAAGATGGATTGGGAAAGCGGCATTATTCAGTATCTCCGGCTATCGAGAGATTGATTTTTTCGGAACTGAATGAAATGCTAGCTCAAGGAATAATCGAGGAATCCAAAAGTTCCAAGAGCTCGTCTGTTGTGTTGGTACGTCAGTCAGGAAAGGTTCGATGCTGTCAGACTTGCGGAAAGTCAACTCCGTGACGGTCGAAGATGCTTATTGTTTTACGTCATATCAATGGGGTTTTAGGTCGATTGCAGCCTGCGGAGGATATTTCGAGTAAAGATTTGAAAAAAGCTTTCCACCAAATTCCGTTGGAATTAGGCTCTCGTGACAAAACCGATTTCACTGTTCCCAACAGGCCTTTGTACCAATATCGAGTAATGCCATTCGAACTATGTAACGCTCCTCAGACACTCTGTATACTGATGGACCAAGTCATTCAACCTCGGCTTAGAGATTTTGTATTTGTTTATCTTGACGACCTGGTGGTCATCACATATACTTTCGAGAAACATATGTTGGTTCTGGAGGAAGTCGCTTTACAATTTTGGAAGGCTGGTCTCACGATTAAAATGTCGGGAAAAGTAGATTCTGTTTTAGAGAAGAAAAATCTAAATAATTTAATTGGTCCGACGAAGCCGAAAAACTTTAAACGAGCTGAAAAAAGACTGACTCTGCACCTGTTCTGGCAAATCCGGATTTTGGTAAATCATTCATCTTGCAATGCGATGCAAGTCAAGACGGAATTGGCAGTGTTCTTGCCAAAGTGACTGGTGATGAAGTTCCTGTGGCTTTCATGTCTCAGAAATTAAATAAGGCGTAAAGGAACTACAGTAATACTGAGCAGTAATGTCTGGCCGTTGCCTTGAATCAGACAAGATTTTACAGTGATCACCGACCACGCAAGCTTGCAAGGGTTGATGATATATTTTTAAATATATATAATTTGAAATATTTTTTTTGGTCAAGGTTTTTTGTAGTTTTCCCTGACCATGATTCATTGATAAAAGTATTTGGACTCGCGTCGTTCTAAATTCGTATTCGTTTTTCGTATTGCTTTTTCAATGAATCAGGGAGAATTCTGAGAAAATAAATTGAAACCGGCTACAAACGTGAGGAATGTGATATATTGTAAATCACATTCCTTCGATTTTTATTTTATTTTGAATTTAATAAGGGGCTTAGCCCAACTTATTGCCGTGACGTAAGTCATTCAGGGAGTCATCCCTTGGCAATAAGTCTCTATATAAATATATATATATAAAAAAAAATAAAATGCACCCCTAAAGTTTTTGGCGAATCAGAGTACGTTGCCTGATCTTAAAGTCATAGGAAAACACTTGTACAAGCGCACAGAATTCGACTCTGGTAGTGCTGAACAGGAAAGCGATTCCTTTAAGCTTTGGGTGCCCAGATCGTTGACCAAGCGAACTAAATCTGTTATTGGATTTAACAATAAGTATTGCGTATATTAAATATAAATATCCGTTAAGATAAATAAATGTTAATTTAAAATTGCTCGGCTTATTATTTTAAATTCTACATTTGGGGGCTCAACCGGAATAGCCTAGTGTTGAAGGAGAATGTGTGAAATTTCTTGAAAATGAAAAACAGTTTTGTGGTTGCTGAAAATATATTAAAAAATGTTGCTTCATCAACTAATATAATAAGCCTGATCATTACATCAGCAGAACATATAATTTCAATGGTGTTTTCGATTGTTTGATGCGTTCATTTTTTTTTGACGGAACATATTTTTGTACAAATACGACGCAATAAATACTTCGCATTTATCGTTGTGCATTTAGAGAAGAAGAAGACGAGAAGCAGATGAAGAAATAACGTTGTGTATTTAAAGAACGAGAAGACGAAAAGAAGGAGAAGAAAACAATGCTTGAGTACGGAGAAGATGAAAACAACGCATGAGTAAGGAGAAGAAGAAAACAACGCTGGGCTTCGTGAGCAAGAGAAGGCGAATTCCAATGAGAATAAAATATAAACGAATAGCATTGCCATACTAAAGCAAGATTTCTTTAAAGTCAATTATTTAAAATATTATTTTAAAAATTGATACATTGTGTAATAGGCGCCGTTGCTCACTGGAAATGCGTATGGCTACTGTGCAGGGGTTCGTGGTTCGAATCCCAGTAACACCAAAAGTATTTTTCACGGTGTCCCACCTCTCGTAAATGGGTGACAAACGTTTCGAGAGTAAATAACTTGTCACGGAAAGCTTCTCAAATTCGCCGTTCGGATCCGGCCTTAAATTGTAGATCCCTTCCATTTGTGTCCAAAAATATACATGCGCAATACAAATTTATTAATATTATTTTTATATTATTATTATATATTATATAATATTATTTATTAAAATTAAATAACATAATCATTTGCTATTATATATATATAACGGGTGTTTTTTTAAGAGGTTGCCGATTTTTTTTTTGAATAAAACACATATAAAATTATGAAATGACCAAAATTTTTTTTTATTTGGTAGATAATTTTTTGGCATTTAACATTTAAACACAATTTCTGGCATATGGCTACGACTATTTTTCACAAATGTCATTCTGGAGGTCCAATTTTCCAGCACTTTTTCAAGCATTTGAGGGCGTATGTCAGCAATGACACGTTGAATATTGGTTTCCAAAGCGTCAATCGATTGAGGTTTATCCACATAAACCAATGACTTCACGTATCCCCACAAAAAGTAATCGAGTGGCGTCAAATCGCACGAACGCGGAGGCCAATTCACCGGACCATTTCTCGAAATAATGTTGTCGTTGAAAGTTTCTTTCAATAAGTCGATTGTTTCACGTGCTGTATGGCAAGTGGCACCATCTTGTTGAAACCACATTTCATCCATATCCATATCTTCAAGATTTGACAACAAAAACTCATTTAACATGGTTCTGTATCGATTTCCATTCACGGTAACGCGTCGTCTTCCTCATTTTTAAAGAAATATGGACCGATGATCCCACCAGCCCATAGACCGCACCAAACAGTACATTTATCAGGATGCATTGGTAATTCTTGAACGGCGTGTGGATTATCTTTGCTCCAAATGCGACAATTTTGTTTGTTGACGTATCCATTTAACAAAAAATGCGCCTCATCACTGAAGAGAATTTTACGGTAAAAAAATGGATCTTCGTTCAATTGATTTAACGACCAATCACTGAATTCACGGCGCAAACGATGGTCGTGTGGCTTTAATTCTTGCACCAATTGAATTTTGTATGGCACCAAACCCAAATCTTTACGTAAAATTTTCCATAAAGTCGATGGACAAAGTCCAATTTGCTGAGCACGACGACGAATCGATAAATTGTCGTTTTCTTCGACACTGGCCTCAACGACAGCAATATTTTCTTCTGTACGAACTCTTCTCATTCTTGTCGGTGGCTTGGCATCCAAAAGAGTGAATGTAGACCGAAATTTGGTAATTACGTTCTTTATGGTGGTCTCTGACGGACGATTATGTGCACCATAAAATTCACGAAGTGCTCTATAAACGTTTTTAATTGAACACTGATTTTGAAAATAAATTTCCACGATTTGAAAACGTTGTTCTGGAGTTAACCTATTCATAATGATTTGCCAAACAATACTGAGTAGAAATGCCACTTTGAGCTGTCAAAACAACTGTCATAAAATAAAACGACATCTATCGGAAAAACAAACCTCCTAAAAAAACACCCTTTATATCTATAATCATTTATTTGCTATATCTATATTTTAATCAGTATTTTATGTTAAAATGGACGTACACTCAATATTAAAAATGACGGTGACGGTTTGAAGGACAAGTTGAGGGAGGCTGAACTGACAATAAGTGGACGAAAACAAGACCTTAGGGAACGACTGCTCGTACATTTCGGTCTGACTAACAATGATTACGATGATAATACATCAAAAGACTTTGAAACTGGATCAAACATGCAGACAACGAGAGTAGAGACTGCATGTGTCCACTTCACGTTTAAAGATATCGAAGAAAGTATTTCTACCTTCGATGGCACTGATACAGCAGATAATAATAGATGGATAGAGCAGTTAGAAGAAAATGCTGAAACAGTTAATTGGAATATGGTGCAAAAATTCATATATTCGAAGCAACTTTTGAAAGGCGCCGCAAAAGTGTTTGTACGCAGCCAGACAAGAGGCAAAGTGAGTGAGCACCGAGAGTATTTGTACACATTAATGGAAATCGGAAAACCCATAAGCTTGGATGAGGAGAGCTTTATAGAATATTTTATTGACGGTATTCCCGACTCAAAATTTAATAAGTCAGTACTATACGCAGCCAAAAAGCTCAAAAAACAATTGCTTCGCAGTTGTTGCGCCTCCGGGTCCTCTGACCGTGTGTTGCCTCTGTGTTCACCTTTGGTTGCGGACAGAGGTTGCGAGTTTCAAAACCTAGGTGCGGAGCGGGTCAAGCTAAATGACAGCAAATTGGCCGGATAAGGTGTAATGCGACCCGAGCCGAGGATCGACCAGACTGGCGGCCCATAAATAGCCCAGTCTCTATCTGAGCCATCTAGATACCTGGTAACCTCTAGATGTATCCAACCTTACCTGCGTATGCGGATCTCTGCGCGGGTGGACCACCCTTCCTTTCGACACTCGTGGGACTCACAATGAAGCACACCAGAAAACTTTCTTTTCAAACCGAGACCGGCACTCAACAAATGCCGAAACAAAACGAGACCAGCACTCACCAAAGGCTGGAAACAAGCGTGGCAAGTGGCTCTAACCGTAAAGGTGGGTTCCCGGCCGCAAAAAACAAGGTAGTATTGGAGCCTAAGACCGATAGGCCAGGGACCAGTACCACCAGCAAAAGTGAAGCCGATAACGGGTCAAGCAATATACCGCCGACGAAGAAACGGTACCGGGATCGTCACGCGGCTTTTTAATTCTTGGAAAAGTTGGCTGATATCCCTGAGAAGCAGCTAACGAAGAGACAAAAGGAGTCCGTAGAATGGGCGAAGTTAACTGCGGAAGGTGGAAAAACCCCCGCCACCAATTGGTCAGTTGGTACAATCAGCCCGATCAAACCCACATTCAAATGGGGAATTTTTTTCTCGATCTATAAGAGATTTTTTTGATTAAATTGAAGCAATTAATATAGTTAATAAAGAAATTAATAAAATAATTATTTTCAGCGTTTATGTATGGATATATTTGGTCCTTACTCTAGATCGAAAACCGGAGCTAGCGGCAGTTTAATCATAGTCGACCATTTATCTAAGTTCAATTCTGCAAACTTTAAAAAAATTCTGTGCTGCGTCTATCTATAAGTACTTGGAAGAATACATCTTCCACACTTTCGGAGTTCCGGCAGTAATTGTGACCGATAATGGCGTACAGTTTAGGTCAGCTATCTTTAACGCGCTTATTGGTAGATACGGAGTTAATCACGTATACAGCTCTTTATTCTCCAGTCTAATGCTTCAGAAAGAGTAAATCGCTCCATAATAGCTGCCGTACGCGCATATGTAAAGGATGAACAGACAGACTGGGACAAATGCCTTAGTAGAATCAGTTGTGTCTTGCGTAGCTCCTTTCATACTTCCATCGGGTTTATACCTTACTATGTTCTTTTCAGATTGCACATGATTTAAAACGCTTCTGATTACAAGCTACTGCGCAATCTAAATCTCCTGTATGATCACGACACTTCTATCTCGCCACCCGAACAACACCTTTCTATCAAGAATAAGGTCAAGGAAAACCTAAACAGGGCTTACAAGACCAACTTAAGAACGTACAATACTCGAAGTCGCAATGTAGACTATAAAGTAGGACAAGAGGTTTTTAGGCAAAACTTAACCCAAAGCAATTTCGCTAAAGGTATAAGTGCCAAATTGGACCCATTGTTCATACCTACCAGAATACGTGAGAAAAGAGGAAACTCGTATTATTTACTTGAAAACCTGTTTGGGAAATCATACAATGCCAAAGACATCAGACAGTAAGCTGTTTAGGTACTTCTACCTTTTTTTCATGGTTTGATGGAGCAAACTCCCGTCTGAGACTGTCCTATCAATTTGTTTTTGTAATGGTAGAATTGGGAGTCTAGCTAATCCAACTGGTGGGAACCACCAAAAATCAAATTAAATTTTTGCCTATAGCTGGACAATGCAGCCGAGAGGTTAAATATGCTTTCAAGAACAAATAGCTTCAAGCTTCAAGGAAAGAAGCGGGAAAAGAAAAAAAAAAGAGAAATTGCAGTTTGTCTCTTTTAGCTAAATTTAAAGTGCTACCACATCCACTAAATTCGGTGATTGGCGGGCACAAATCATACGACCCGCAGCGACAAAAAACTTTCAGCCCCGTCGACGGCCGTAAGTGGTGGTGGTGGGGTGAGTGATATGGTACTATAAAAATTTCCAAGTTGCGTTGATTTTGTGTTTGTCAAATAAATGTGGGAGCGACAGACAGACAGAGGAGAACGAGAAGCGGACAGACATATTAAAGAAACCAACAAACTAACTAACGAACGAACGAGCAACGAAACGAACGACAAGGACAACACAAAAAGACAGAGACAGTCTGACTCGAACCACCAAGCGAACTAAATCTGTTATTGGATTTAACAATAAGTATTGCGAATATTAAATATAAATATCCGTTAAGATAAATAAATGTTAATTTAAAATTGCTCGGCTTATTATTTTAAATTCTACATTTGGGGGCTCAACCGGAATAGCCTAGTGTTGAAGGAGAATGTGTGAAATTTCTTGAAAATTAAAAACAGTTTTGTGGTTGCTGAAAATATATTAAAAAATGTTGCTTCATCAACTAATATAATAAGCCTGATCATTACATCAGCAGAACATATAATTTCAATGGTGTTTTCGATTGTTTGATGCGTTCATTTTTTTTTGACGGAACATATTTTCGTACAAATACGACGCAATAAATACTTCGCATTTATCGTTGTGCATTTAGAGAAGAAGAAGACGAGAAGCAGATGAAGAAATAACGTTGTGTATTTAAAGAACGAGAAGACGAAAAGAAGGAAAAGAAAACAATGCTTGAGTACGGAGAAGATGAAAACAACGCATGAGTAAGGAGAAGAAGAAAACAACGCTGGGCTTCGTGAGCAAGAGAAGGCGAATTCCAATGAGAATAAAATATAAACGAATAGCATTGCCATACTAAAGCAAGATTTCTTTAAAGTCAATTATTTAAAATATTATTTTAAAAATTGATACATTGTGTAATAGGCGCCGTGGCTCACTGGAAATGCGTATGGCTACTGTGCAGGGGTTCGTGGTTCGAATCCCAGTAACACCAAAAGTATTTTTCACTGTGTCCCACCTCTCGTAAATGGGTGACAAACGTTTCGAGAGTAAATAACTTGTCACGGAAAGCTTCTCAAATTCGCCGTTCGGATCCGGCCTTAAATTGTAGATCCCTTCCATTTGTGTCCAAAAATATACATGCGCAATACAAATTTATTAATATTATTTTTATATTATTATTATATATTATATAATATTATTTATTAAAATTAAATAACATAATCATTTGCTATTATATATATATATATATCTATAATCATTTATTTGCTATATCTATATTTTAATCAGTATTTTATGTTAAAATGGACGTACACTCAATATTAAAAATGACGGTGACGGTTTGAAGGACAAGTTGAGGGAGGCTGAACTGACAATAAGTGGACGAAAACAAGACCTTAGGGAACGACTGCTCGTACATTTCGGTCTGACTAACAATGATTACGATGATAATACATCAAAAGACTTTGAAACTGGATCAAACATGCAGACAACGAGAGTAGAGACTGCATGTGTCCACTTCACGTTTAAAGATATCGAAGAAAGTATTTCTACCTTCGATGGCACTGATACAGCAGATAATAATAGATGGATAGAGCAGTTAGAAGAAAATGCTGAAACAGTTAATTGGAATATGGTGCAAAAATTCATATATTCGAAGCAACTTTTGAAAGGCGCCGCAAAAGTGTTTGTACGCAGCCAGACAAGAGGCAAAGTGAGTGAGCACCGAGAGTATTTGTACACATTAATGGAAATCGGAAAACCCATAAGCTTGGATGAGGAGAGCTTAATAGAATATTTTATTGACGGTATTCCCGACTCAAAATTTAATAAGTCAGTACTATACGCAGCCAAAAAGCTCAAAAAACAATTGCTTCGCAGTTGTTGCGCCTCCGGGTCCTCTGACCGTGTGTTGCCTCTGTGTTCACCTTTGGTTGCGGACAGAGGTTGCGAGTTTCAAAACCTAGGTGCGGAGCGGGTCAAGCTAAATGACAGCAAATTGGCCGGATAAGGTGTAATGCGACCCGAGTCGAGGATCGACCAGACTGGCGGCCCATAAATAGCCCAGTCTCTATCTGAGCCATCTAGATACCTGGTAACCTCTAGATGTATCCAACCTTACCTGCGTATGCGGATCTCTGCGCGGGTGGACCACCCTTCCTCCGACACTCGTGGGACTCACAATGAAGCACACCAGAAAATTTTCTTTTCAAACCGAGACCGGCACTCAACAAATGCCGAAACAAAACGAGACCAGCACTCACCAAAGGCTGGAAACAAGCGTGGCAAGTGGCTCTAACCGTAAAGGTGGGTTCCCGGCCGCAAAAAACAAGGTAGTATTGGAGCCTAAGACCGATAGGCCAGGGACCAGTACCACCAGCAAAAGTGAAGCCGATAACGGGTCAAGCAATATACCACCGACGAAGAAACGGTAACGGGATCGTCACGCGGCTTTTTAATTCTTGGAAAAGTTGGCTGATATCCCTGAGAAGCAGCTAACGAAGAGACAAAAGGAGTCCGTAGAATGGGCGAAGTTAACTGCGGAAGGTGGAAAAACCCCCGCCACCAATTGGTCAGTTGGTACAATCAGCCCGATCAAACCCACATTCAAATGGGGAATTTTTTTCTCGATCTATAAGAGATTTTTTTGATAAAATTGAAGCAATTAATATAGTTAATAAAGAAATTAATAAAATAATTATTTTCAGCGTTTATGTATGGATATATTTGGTCCTTACTCTAGATCGAAAACCGGAGCTAGCGGCAGTTTAATCATAGTCGACCATTTATCTAAGTTCAATTCTGCAAACTTTAAAAAAATTCTGTGCTGCGTCTATCTATAAGTACTTGGAAGAATACATCTTCCACACTTTCGGAGTTCCGGCAGTAATTGTGACCGATAATGGCGTACAGTTTAGGTCAGCTATCTTTAACGCGCTTATTGGTAGATACGGAGTTAATCACGTATACAGCTCTTTATTCTCCAGTCTAATGCTTCAGAAAGAGTAAATCGCTCCATAATAGCTGCCGTACGCGCATATGTAAAGGATGAACAGACAGACTGGGACAAATGCCTTAGTAGAATCAGTTGTGTCTTGCGTAGCTCCTTTCATACTTCCATCGGGTTTATACCTTACTATGTTCTTTTCAGATTACACATGATTTAAAACGCTTCTGATTACAAGCTACTGCGCAATCTAAATCTCCTGTATTATCACGATACTTCTATCTCGCCACCCGAACAACACCTTTCTATCAGGAATAAGGTCAAGGAAAACCTAAACAGGGCTTACAAGACCAACTTAAGAACGTACAATACTCGAAGTCGCAATGTAGACTATAAAGTAGGACAAGAGGTTTTTAGGCAAAACTTAACCCAAAGCAATTTCGCTAAAGGTATAAGTACCTACCAGAATACGTGAGAAAAGAGGAAACTCGTATTATTTACTTGAAAACCTGTTTGGGAAATCATACAATGCCAAAGACATCAGACAGTAAGCTGTTTAGGTACTTCTACCTTTTTTTCATGGTTTGATGGAGCAAACTCCCGTCTGAGACTGTCCTATCAATTTGTTTTTGGAATGGTAGAATTGGGAGTCTAGCTAATCCAACTGGTGGGAACCACCAAAAATCAAATTAAATTTTTGCCTATAGCTGGACAATGCAGCCGAGAGGTTAAATATGCTTTCAAGAACAAAAAGCTTCAAGCTTCAAGGAAAGAAGCGGGAAAAGAAAAAAAAAGAGAAATTGCAGTTTGTCTCTTTTAGCTAAATGTAAAGTGCTACCACATCCACTAAATTCGGTGATTGGCGGGCACAAATCATACGACCCGCAGCGACAAAAAACTGTCAGCCCCGTCGACGGCCGTAAGTGGTGGTGGTGGGGTGAGTGATATGGTACTATAAAAATTTCCAAGTTGCGTTGATTTTGTGTTTGTCAAATAAATGTGGGAGCGACAGACAGACAGAGGAGAACGAGAAGCGGACAGACATATTAAAGAAACCAACAAACTAACTAACGAACGAACGAGCAACGAAACGAACGACAAGGACAACACAAAAAGACAGAGACAGTCTGACTCGAACCACCAAGCGAACTAAATCTGTTATTGGATTTAACAATAAGTATTGCGTATATTAAATATAAATATCCGTTAAGATAAATAAATGTTAATTTAAAATTGCTCGGCTTATTATTTTAAATTCTACATTTGGGGGCTCAACCGGAATAGCCTAGTGTTGAAGGAGAATGTGTGAAATTTCTTGAAAATGAAAAACAGTTTTGTGGTTGCTGAAAATATATTAAAAAATGTTGCTTCATCAACTAATATAATAAGCCTGATCATTACATCAGCAGAACATATAATTTCAATGGTGTTTTCGATTGTTTGATGCGTTCATTTTTTTTGACGGAACATATTTTCGTACAAATACGACGCAATAAATACTTCGCATTTATCGTTGTGCATTTAGAGAAGAAGAAGACGAGAAGCAGATGAAGAAATAACGTTGTGTATTTAAAGAACGAGAAGACGAAAAGAAGGAGAAGAAAACAATGCTTGAGTACGGAGAAGATGAAAACAACGCATGAGTAAGGAGAAGAAGAAAACAACGCTGGGCTTCGTGAGCAAGAGAAGGCGAATTCCAATGAGAATAAAATATAAACGAATAGCATTGCCATACTAAAGCAAGATTTTTTTAAAGTCAATTATTTAAAATATTATTTTAAAAATTGATACATTGTGTAATGGGCGCCGTGGCTCACTGGAAATGCGTATGGCTACTGTGCAGGGGTTCGTGGTTCGAATCCCAGTAACACCAAAAGTATTTTTCACGGTGTCCCACCTCTCGTAAATGGGTGACAAACGTTTCGAGAGTAAATAACTTGTCACGGAAAGCTTCTCAAATTCGCCGTTCGGATCCGGCCTTAAATTGTAGTTCCCTTCCATTTGTGTCCAAAAATATACATGCGCAATACAAATTTATTAATATTATTTTTATATTATTATTATATATTATATAATATTATTTATTAAAATTAAATAACATAATCATTTGCTATTATATATATATATATCTATAATCATTTATTTGCTATATCTATATTTTAATCAGTATTTTATGTTAAAATGGACGTACACTCAATATTAAAAATGACGGTGACGGTTTGAAGGACAAGTTGAGGGAGGCTGAACTGACAATAAGTGGACGAAAACAAGACCTTAGGGAACGACTGCTCGTACATTTCGGTCTGACTAACAATGATTACGATGATAATACATCAAAAGACTTTGAAACTGGATCAAACATGCAGACAACGAGAGTAGAGACTGCATGTGTCCACTTACCGTTTAAAGATATCGAAGAAAGTATTTCTACCTTCGATGGCACTGATACAGCAGATAATAATAGATGGATAGAGCAGTTAGAAGAAAATGCTGAAACAGTTAATTGGAATATGGTGCAAAAATTCATATATTCGAAGCAACTTTTGAAAGGCGCCGCAAAAGTGTTTGTACGCAGCCAGACAAGAGGCAAAGTGAGTGAGCACCGAGAGTATTTGTACACATTAATGGAAATCGGAAAACCCATAAGCTTGGATGAGGAGAGCTTAATAGAATATTTTATTGACGGTATTCCCGACTCAAAATTTAATAAGTCAGTACTATACGCAGCCAAAAAGCTCAAAAAACAATTGCTTCGCAGTTGTTGCGCCTCCGGGTCCTCTGACCGTGTGTTGCCTCTGTGTTCACCTTTGGTTGCGGACAGAGGTTGCGAGTTTCAAAACGTAGGTGCGGAGCGGGTCAAGCTAAATGACAGCAAATTGGCCAGATAAGGTGTAATGCGACCCGAGCCGAGGATCGACCAGACTGGCGGCCCATAAATAGCCCAGTCTCTATCTGAGCCATCTAGATACCTGGTAACCTCTAGATGTATCCAACCTTACCTGCGTATGCGGATCTCTGCGCGGGTGGACCACCCTTCCTCCGACACTCGTGGGACTCACAATGAAGCACACCAGAAAATTTTCTTTTCAAACCGAGACCGGCACTCAACAAATGCCGAAACAAAACGAGACCAGCACTCACCAAAGGCTGGAAACAAGCGTGGCAAGTGGCTCTAACCGTAAAGGTGGGTTCCCGGCCGCAAAAAACAAGGTAGTATTGGAGCCTAAGACCGATAGGCCAGGGACCAGTACCACCAGCAAAAGTGAAGCCGATAACGGGTCAAGCAATATACCACCGACGAAGAAACGGTAACGGGATCGTCACGCGGCTTTTTAATTCTTGGAAAAGTTGGCTGATATCCCTGAGAAGCAGCTAACGAAGAGACAAAAGGAGTCCGTAGAATGGGCGAAGTTAACTGCGGAAGGTGGAAAAACCCCCGCCACCAATTGGTCAGTTGGTACAATCAGCCCGATCAAACCCACATTCAAATGGGGAATTTTTTTCTCGATCTATAAGAGATTTTTTTGATAAAATTGAAGCAATTAATATAGTTAATAAAGAAATTAATAAAATAATTATTTTCAGCGTTTATGTATGGATATATTTGGTCCTTACTCTAGATCGAAAACCGGAGCTAGCGGCAGTTTAATCATAGTCGACCATTTATCTAAGTTCAATTCTGCAAACTTTAAAAAAATTCTGTGCTGCGTCTATCTATAAGTACTTGGAAGAATACATCTTCCACACTTTCGGAGTTCCGGCAGTAATTGTGACCGATAATGGCGTACAGTTTAGGTCAGCTATCTTTAACGCGCTTATTGGTAGATACGGAGTTAATCACGTATACAGCTCTTTATTCTCCAGTCGAATGCTTCAGAAAGAGTAAATCGCTCCATAATAGCTGCCGTACGCGCATATGTAAAGGATGAACAGACAGACTGGGACAAATGCCTTAGTAGAATCAGTTGTGTCTTGCGTAGCTCCTTTCATACTTCCATCGGGTTTATACCTTACTATGTTCTTTTCAGATTGCACATGATTTAAAACGCTTCTGATTACAAGCTACTGCGCAATCTAAATCTCCTGTATTATCACGACACTTCTATCTCGCCACCCGAACAACACCTTTCTATCAGGAATAAGGTCAAGGAAAACCTAAACAGGGCTTACAAGACCAACTTAAGAACGTACAATACTCGAAGTCGCAATGTAGACTATAAAGTAGGACAAGAGGTTTTTAGGCAAAACTTAACCCAAAGCAATTTCGCTAAAGGTATAAGTGCCAAATTGGACCCATTGTTCATACCTACCAGAATACGTGAGAAAAGAGGAAAATCGTATTATTTACTTGAAAACCTGTTTGGGAAATCATACAATGCCAAAGACATCAGACAGTAAGCTGTTTAGGTACTTCTACCTTTTTTTCATGGTTTGATGGAGCAAACTCCCGTCTGAGACTGTCCTATCAATTTGTTTTTGTAATGGTAGAATTGGGAGTCTAGCTAATCCAACTGGTGGGAACCACCAAAAATCAAATTAAATTTTTGCCTATAGCTGGACAATGCAGCCGAGAGGTTAAATATGCTTTCAAGAACAAATAGCTTCAAGCTTCAAGGAAAGAAGCGGGAAAAGAAAAAAAAAGAGAAATTGCAGTTTGTCTCTTTTAGCTAAATGTAAAGTGCTACCACATCCACTAAATTCGGTGATTGGCGGGCACAAATCATACGACCCGCAGCGACAAAAAACTGTCAGCCCCGTCGACGGCCGTAAGTGGTGGTGGTGGGGTGAGTGATATGGTACTATAAAAATTTCCAAGTTGCGTTGATTTTGTGTTTGTCAAATAAATGTGGGAGCGACAGACAGACAGAGGAGAACGAGAAGCGGACAGACATATTAAAGAAACCAACAAACTAACTAACGAACGAACGAGCAACGAAACGAACGACAAGGACAACACAAAAAGACAGAGACAGTCTGACTCGAACCACCAAGCGAACTAAATCTGTTATTGGATTTAACAATAAGTATTGCGTATATTAAATATAAATATCCGTTAAGATAAATAAATGTTAATTTAAAATTGCTCGGCTTATTATTTTAAATTCTACATTTGGGGGCTCAACCGGAATAGCCTAGTGTTGAGGGAGAATGTGTGAAATTTCTTGAAAATGAAAAACAGTTTTGTGGTTGCTGAAAATATATTAAAAAATGTTGCTTCATCAACTAATATAATAAGCCTGATCATTACATCAGCAGAACATATAATTTCAATGGTGTTTTCGATTGTTTGATGCGTTCATTTTTTTTTGACGGAACATATTTTCGTACAAATACGACGCAATAAATACTTCGCATTTATCGTTGTGCATTTAGAGAAGAAGAAGACGAGAAGCAGATGAAGAAATAACGTTGTGTATTTAAAGAACGAGAAGACGGAAAGAAGGAGAAGAAAACAATGCTTGAGTACGGAGAAGATGAAAACAACGCATGAGTAAGGAAAAGAAGAAAACAACGCTGGGCTTCGTGAGCAAGAGAAGGCGAATTCCAATGAGAATAAAATATAAACGAATAGCATTGCCATACTAAAGCAAGATTTCTTTAAAGTCAATTATTTAAAATATTATTTTAAAAATTGATACATTGTGTAATGGGCGCCGTGGCTCACTGGAAATGCGTATGGCTACTGTGCAGGGGTTCGTGGTTCGAATCCCAGTAACACCAAAAGTATTTTTCACGGTGTCCCACCTCTCGTAAATGGGTGACAAACGTTTCGAGAGTAAATAACTTGTCACGGAAAGCTTCTCAAATTCGCCGTTCGGATCCGGCCTTAAATTGTAGATCCCTTCCATTTGTGTCCAAAAATATACATGCGCAATACAAATTTATTAATATTATTTTTATATTATTATTATATATTATATAATATTATTTATTAAAATTAAATAACATAATCATTTGCTATTATATATATATATATATCTATAATCATTTATTTGCTATATCTATATTTTAATCAGTATTTTATGTTAAAATGGACGTACACTCAATATTAAAAATGACGGTGACGGTTTGAAGGACAAGTTGAGGGAGGCTGAACTGACAATAAGTGGACGAAAACAAGACCTTAGGGAACGACTGCTCGTACATTTCGGTCTGACTAACAATGATTACGATGATAATACATCAAAAGACTTTGAAACTGGATCAAACATGCAGACAACGAGAGTAGAGACTGCATGTGTCCACTTCACGTTTAAAGATATCGAAGAAAGTATTTCTACCTTCGATGGCACTGATACAGCAGATAATAATAGATGGATAGAGCAGTTAGAAGAAAATGCTGAAACAGTTAATTGGAATATGGTGCAAAAATTCATATATTCGAAGCAACTTTTGAAAGGCGCCGCAAAAGTGTTTGTACGCAGCCAGACAAGAGGCAAAGTGAGTGAGCACCGAGAGTATTTGTACACATTAATGGAAATCGGAAAACCCATAAGCTTGGATGAGGAGAGCTTAATAGAATATTTTATTGACGGTATTCCCGACTCAAAATTTAATAAGTCAGTACTATACGCAGCCAAAAAGCTCAAAAAACAATTGCTTCGCAGTTGTTGCGCCTCCGGGTCCTCTGACCGTGTGTTGCCTCTGTGTTCACCTTTGGTTGCGGACAGAGGTTGCGAGTTTCAAAACCTAGGTGCGGAGCGGGTCAAGCTAAATGACAGCAAATTGGCCGGATAAGGTGTAATGCGACCCGAGTCGAGGATCGACCAGACTGGCGGCCCATAAATAGCCCAGTCTCTATCTGAGCCATCTAGATACCTGGTAACCTCTAGATGTATCCAACCTTACCTGCGTATGCGGATCTCTGCGCGGGTGGACCACCCTTCCTCCGACACTCGTGGGACTCACAATGAAGCACACCAGAAAATTTTCTTTTCAAACCGAGACCGGCACTCAACAAATGCCGAAACAAAACGAGACCAGCACTCACCAAAGGCTGGAAACAAGCGTGGCAAGTGGCTCTAACCGTAAAGGTGGGTTCCCGGCCGCAAAAAACAAGGTAGTATTGGAGCCTAAGACCGATAGGCCAGGGACCAGTACCACCAGCAAAAGTGAAGCCGATAACGGGTCAAGCAATATACCACCGACGAAGAAACGGTAACGGGATCGTCACGCGGCTTTTTAATTCTTGGAAAAGTTGGCTGATATCCCTGAGAAGCAGCTAACGAAGAGACAAAAGGAGTCCGTAGAATGGGCGAAGTTAACTGCGGAAGGTGGAAAAACCCCCGCCAAGGACCTAGGGTCGAAAAGGCAAAGATCTCAGGAAGAGGTTGAAGCCGGAAGCAGCAAACGAGCTAAGGTGCAAGCGGAGACTACACCGGTGGCTCTTAAGACACACAAGAAGAAACCGTTTAGTGATATCGTCAAAGAGCACGGGCTGATGCTAGCCGTCATTGAAAATAGTCATGAGGATGGGAGGATCATGCCGGGAAAATGGAAAACAGTGTTCAATGCGCCAAACTCCATTTTCCTAAAGGTTCTGAGAGAGAATCCGGGACTTCCCCCTTCCTGCAGAGATGCAGGTTGGTATTAAGGACGCGTTAAGCTGACGGCATGCAGATCAGAGATCGGTTGATCTCTATAAAAAAAAGTGATTGCCGAAGTGGGTGAAGTGTGGCCAGGAGCAAAGCTTGCGGCCGTAAGCAGGGAAGAAATTCCTAGCAGGCCAAGGGCGCGCGTCTGGCTTCCTACCGAACCTGCCGACCTGGAGATAATCGTAGTCAGCAATCCAGATCTTCAGGCATCAAACTGGAAGATTGTGAAACAGGAGGAGGCTTAGGGTAACTTTAGATAATCAACTATGGTTATCAACAAGGAATCCCTGGCTCCTCTTGCAATTACTAAGGGAGTTATCAACTTCTGCTTCGGGTCGATAACGGGAGTCCCGACTGCCCTGATGATATCGGGCTTGCCCTAGAGGCTGATAGTCGGTCCAGTGAATCCTCTCTGGTATCGAGGATGGGCAACCTTTTTTGCCAAAGAGCCTGACGAAGAAAACTTGTCGGACATGGAGGAAAGCACTGTCAACAAGACGGTGATAGAGTCGAAGGGGAACGAGACGGAACGAGCCGGCGGATCCTCGGAGACGGAAGTAGCATAAGTGCTAACGATAGGGCGAAGGTAAGTAGAAAAGATGTTAAACAAGATTCAAATAAACCTTCACCATACCAAAACTGCTTCGGCAACTCTTCTACTTAGATTCTCAGAAACGGGGGAAGATCTCGTCCTAATCCAAGAGCTATGGATAAATGGAGCTAAGATCTGTGGGCTCGGTTATAAAGTCCTATACTCTAGTAAGTCAGAGAAGATTTGATCTTGTATTCTGGGTAAAAATAACCTGAATATATTCCTTTTATCACAATATAGTGACGGTGACATAACTGCGGCCAGCATTGAAGTCGGAAAAGAAAAATTCTGGCTGGTTTCTGCATACATGGACCTGGAAAAGCAGACTGCACCAAAAATACTGGAGAAGCTCATCTCTGATGCTGTCCTAGGATGTGATGCAAATGCTCAGCACACAATATGGGGCAGCACCGACGTTAATGAGAGTGGTGAATCATTTTTTGAATACTTATTTAATACAAACCTCGCTATATGTAATATTGGGCAAGAGCCCTCTTTCATAATAAAGAATAGGCAAGAACTACTCGATGTAACTCTCGTATCAAACTTTATAGCGTATAAGGTAAGAGAATGGAAGGTTGCAAAAGAACACTCATTCTCAGACCATCGCTATTTAATCTTCAAGGTAGATATCAAACCTGCCCTTCGTGAGACCTTTAGAAATAAGAAAAGGGCAAACTGGGGTATCTATAGGGATATGCTAGGGAAACTACTACCGGTGGCTCCAAAGCCACCAGTCACTATAGAGGAGATAGATACCATGGTAGACACTGTAACAGGTGCCATGAATCGCTCCTTCGATGCTGCCTGCCCTGTAATAAAACCAAGGGGCAAACAAAAGCCAACTTGGTGGTCCGCGGAGTTAGGGACCTATCGGAAGGCAAGCAAGAAAGCATTCAATAAAGCCAAAAGAACGGGACTGGCTCTGGATTAGGAATCCCACAAGGAACATCTCAGAAATTAGACTGATATATGTTCATATAAGGGCTAAGTTAAAAGCTAGCAGTTGGGCAAAGTCCCAACATGCTTACTGCAAGGGGAAGTCTGTGGACACAGCCTTACACACCTTAGTAAGCACAATTGAGAAATCAATATACTCCCAGGAGTATACACTAGTAGCATTCTTGGATATCGAGGGTGCGTTCAACAATGTTAAAACAGAGGCAATCTGTAAAGGACAGTCAGACCTAGATGTGGACTACCCTATAAACAAACTAATCAATCATATGCTTCTAGGCAGGATTATTATTGAGGAGCTAGGTGGTTTCATCTTAAAGAGGCAGGCAGTTAGAGAAACACCGCAAGGAGGTGTATTATCCACTCTCCTCTGGAATATAGTAATCAACAAATTACTTTTGAAACTGGAAGGAGAGGGGATAAAAGTGGTAGAATATGCTTATGATGTAGCGTTAGCTGTCTCAGGAAAATACCTCAGAACGATTAAGGAGGTAATGCAAAATGCCCTCCTTATCGTTAAAGAATGGGCAAATAAAAGCGGTCTGGGCGTCAACCAGTATAAGACAGAGCTTGTCCTTTTCATCAGAAAACATAAAATTTCAACAGTTGATCCTCCAACACTAAATGGTACCCCCTTAGTTTTTTCTGATAAAGAATTCTGGAGGCAATCTTGAACAGGAAACTGAGCTGGAAACCTTATATAATAGAAAGAGTTAATAAAGGGAATATTGCTTTATACTCGTGCAAGAATGCCATTGGTAAAAATGGGGTTTGAAACCAAAGCTGGTACAATGGCTTTACACGTCGTTAATGAAACCAATACTACTATATGGGGTAAGCGTATGGTGGCCAGCTATGGAAAAAATCACGTATATAAGTATATTGGGGAAGGTACAAAAAGCGGCCTGTATGCTTATAAGCGGGGCTCTAAGATCTACACCAACTCGCACTCTGGAGGTTATGCTCCACCTGATCCCACTAGATAGGTTTGGCAAACAGAAAGCGGCAATTACAGCTACGCGACTGTTAGCTGTCAATCAGTGGAGAAGTCTTCAAAAAGGACACTCCACCATAACTAAATCGCTAAATCAGGAGCTGACGAAACTGGATTACATAACACCAATGTTATGCTTACAAAAAGACTGGAAGAGTGGATCCCTAACCGATAACGAAACAATACAGTTTTTCACGGATGGCTCTAAGCTAGACGGTAAAGGAGTCTTCTGTAACAAGCTAAAAGTAAGCATTTCTGTCCCTGTCGCTGCAGCGTATACCAGGCTGAGGTGATAGCGATTGAAGGGGTTGAAGAGTTGGATGAAGTCAGATGGCCATAATATCGTTGGAGGCGGTCTCACTGAAATCTAAGGTTGCGTTGAGCTGTCACTCCTCTCTTAACGAGATGAGTTAGCAGTTCAATATAAGGATCATATGGGCGAGGAGGAGGAAGGGACCATAGAACATCTTCTTTGCTCATGTCCGGCACTGATGTACAGAAGGCACAAAGACAAAGGTAAGCGGAGAATGAATAACTTATCAGATCTCGAAGACGGCAAAGTGCGAGAATGGATCTTCTGAAAAGGGGAAAGGTATAAGATCCTGTGGTAACACAAAGGGCCGCGAATGGTCTAAGTGAGCATTAGCTGCCAACGCAACTTAACCAAACCTATTTGAAAATTTATGAAAAAATACGACCAAAGCCAAGAATCGATAATTTCAAAAAGCCAATGCAAACTACTGAAATTAAAAAAGAGAGTATTAAGACAATGGTATTGACAGAAAATGTTATAGGTGTGAAGAACCGAGTAGCCGAGTAAATAATTCAAATGCTTTAACTAATAATAATAAGATGTGATGTGTTATATAAATTGTGCAAGGATATTGAACTATCTTAAGAGCGACGACAATTATTTGGCATCGGTTCAGCAAAAATAACAACAATGGGCAGCTTTGAGACTGCAGTACAAATTGACGAAATGTTTCTTAACCTGACATTTCACATTGTGAAAAGGAATGACATTAGTTATGATGCAATTGTTGGTAATTCTATTCTTAAATATCTCAACATGGTTATTCGAAATGACGAAATTGAATTTAAGAAAAAGTCCAGTATATTAGCGGTTGACGACAAAGTTATAGAAGCGAAAATCTGTGCCAGTTTAATTGAATATAGATTTCCGATTCATTGCTTTAACATGGATTTTGATGAGCCTAACCTTAATTTGTCTCATCTTACGAAAGAAATGTGTACGTCAGTCAGAGAAATGATAGAACGGTATAAGTCAAAGAAAGACGAAACCCCACCGGTAAATATGAAAATTATCCTTACCGACGAAATCCCTGTTTATCAGCCACCACAAAGAGTGTCACATGAAGAGCAAAAGATCATCGATAAGCAAGTAGAGCAGTGGATCAACGAGGGCATTATAAAGCATAGTACATCTAACTACGCTTCACCAGTAGTATTAGATAGTTTCAAAGAAAGATGGCAAATGTTTTCACTACTCTAGATTTAGCCAATGGCTTTTTTCCTCCACCAGCAGTGTTTTGCCGTTATATTCACGCTGTATTAAGAGATTGTATTAGAGACGGAACAATAGAAGATTATATGGACGACTTAATAATCCCGGCTAAAGACGAAAAAGAGGGATTGCAGAAGTTGGAAATGATACTGCAGTTAGCTGAAGAGAAAGGTCAAAGGATAAATTGGGAGAAATGCCAGTTCTTGAAGAGACAGGTGCAATTCCTCGGCTACGTTATTGAAAATGAAACTATTCGTCCAGGCAAGTACAAAACAGGAGCTGTACAAGATTTTCCCTTTACGAAGAGAAAAAAAGCATTACAAAGGTATCTAGGTTTAATATCTTGTTTTCGTAGGTTTATCAAACACTACGCACTCATTGCAAAGCCGTTGTCAGATATTTTAAGAAAGGATGTATAATTGAAAATGGGTGACGAGCAACTAATTTCCTTCGAGCATCTTAAAGCAGCCCTTATTAAAGCGCCAGTTCTTGCGTTGTATAATCCTAAGGCTGCAACAGAAATTCATACGGACGTTTCAATGTACGGTTACGGTGCAATCCTTCTTCAAAAGGACTCCGAAGACCAAAGTTTCCATCCGGTTCAGTATATGAGCCGCAAAACTAAACCCGCTGAAGAGAAATACCATTCTTATGAGCTAGAAGTGCTCAAAATGGGTTCAAAATTTAAAATCGTAACAGACTGCAACGCCTTTACTATGACGCTGCAGAAGAAGGACGTGCCTTTACGTGTAGCTCGTTAGGCCATGTTTCTGCAGGAATACGATTACACTATTGAACACCGTCGTGGAACGCAGATGAGGCATGTAGATGCTCTAAGCAGGCTTTCGTGCATGATCATGGAAGATTTTTTGAGACATCGGCTGAAAGAGGCGCGACTGAGAGACAAATGAACGAAGGCAGTTCGGAATATTTTAGAAACAAACAGTTACGATGACTTTTATATGCAAAATGATATACTTTACAAAGATTCAATAAAACAGCTAATTGTGGTACCAGCATCACTGGAAAATAAAATCATTGAAATTGCTCACCGCCAGGGACATTTTCCGTCAAGAAGACCCGAGATTGTGTAGAGAAAACTTTCAACATACCCCAGCTAGAATCGAAAGTTGAAAAAGTTGTCAGCAGTTGTATCGCCTGTATTTTAGTAGACTCTAAATGTGGTAAAAGGGAAGGGTATTTAAATATGCATTCATTAATAGCACGCTCGGTGCATGAAAATAAAAGAATACACAAATCAATAATATGCTTGGAGCATGAAAACAAAATTAAACAATAATAACCCATACGTATTCTTTAATAACACACTCGGTGCATGAGAACAAAAAAATATAAAACAAAAAAAATATAAAATATTCCTATGTAAATAAATATGCAATCTAAGCATCCTGGGCAAAAGAGCGCTGGCCGCTTATAACGTAAATTACCCTTTCCATGCATTGCGCTGAGTAAGCGGCGCATGGAAATGGTAATGAAATATTGAGGTCGTTCGCTTGTGGAAATAAATATGTCAACGCAGCAGCACAGGCGAACGAAGCCAAATAATACTTGACGCGGTCGGTCATATGCTACATACTTACACACATTATGCTGATCGAGCATTATTAAGGAATATCGATGTAAAGGCATGCAAGAGTCGATATGGTCGAAAACAATCCAATATTTCTGTATAAAAGAAGGAATATTTTCTTAATAAAATTACTCGTAATCTTACAGTAAACCTGACGACTATTCCTCTTATTTTCGGTATATGACGCCCTACAGAGCCCCGGCTTTTGGGTATTCGTTAACCTGGCAATTCGCCGGACGAGTCAGCTAGTCTTAGTATCTGGTATCTTTATCTTCTTTTAAGTTCTAACAGCAAAGTTGTTCATAAAATAAAACATCTTTACATGGCGATCCTGCCAGGAGCAAAATTTTTCTAAGTTTTTTAATCTTCGGAGGTTAAAACAAAGAATTTTTTTTTTTCTCGAACAAACTAAAATTATTTAACCGCCGTACATGTCGTCCAACGAACGACAGTAGGAAAAACTAGAACTTGCGGCCATTTATATAAGAGAAGCACAAGCCCTGCTCCAGCCCGAGGTTCCGGTGGAACAATACCAGGTGGGACCAAAGCCACTGTCGATAAAAGAATACCAACGACGCCAGAAATCCACAATACTGTCACCGAAAAAAAAACGAGGAGGTAGACAAGCGCGACACAAACAACAACTAGTGGAGTTAAACAGACTGGCGAATATTCCAGAAGGACAAACCATCAGAGGAACAGGCGTTCCAAAAATTATGTGAGGACACATTGGGCAGAGCCAGACAACACTAAAAAAATTTAAGAAACAGCGAAAACTACCACAAATGGACAACGCAAGTGACAGGGACACTGACAAATTTATATTGGAAGACGTCATTCGGCAATATAAGACGAGGATAATAAATGCCGAAGTAGACCAGTTCCCACGTCTAGTGGAAATACATATTTAAATTAATCGACAACTGTGAAGCAGACGATTATGAATAGTCTATAAAAATTTAGTTTTAATTATTTTCTTTATAAAAATAAAATTTTAAAAAAAATTATAAATAAATAAAATATAAAATTTTATATATTTCTTTTAGTTTAGTAATTAGAATTTAAACGTTTTTATTAAAAATGGAAAAACCCCAGTCAAAGGTTGAAGAGGTCATTGTAAATACCGGGTGACTGACACGAAGTGTTACCAACTTCAGACTGTCATTGCTGCCAAACCAGTGATGACAGAGCGCTCAAATTTACACTAAAAACAGTTCATTCCATTGTTTATAAGCGTACAGAAGCATTTTAGAGGGAAATATTCCGAAAAAAGTTTTCCGCAATGGAATTCAAGCGTAATAGTGTGATTGCTCTACATTTGGCTGGAAAACCACAGGCACAGATTGTTAACCAGTTAAAACATCTGCATGTGAATAAAATGTTTGTGTATCGCACCATAAATCGTTATAACGATACTGTCAACATTGCAAAACGCTATGGTGGTGGACCGAAACGCACTGCAACATCGCCGGATATCATTCGGAAGGTAGCGGCAGAAAAATGGCTCGTGAGTCGAACATTTCATTCGAACGGATGCAGCACATATTGAAAGATAATCTTGGATTAAAGGTCTTGAAATTCCGAAAAAACGCATGGTCTCACCGATGCTCAAAAAAAGTTAGAGTGAAAAGAGCAAAGGAGTTGTTACGCTTGCACGAAAGTGGCGATTTTCCGAATTTGGTTTTCTCCGGTGAGTCACCGTTCTTTATTGAGCAATATGTGAACAAGCAAAATGACCGTATTTACTTGTCCGGCCGTTCTACTGAAAATTTGGACCAACGGATTGCCACTCGAAACCAAGCGCCGCCGATGGGGATGGTTTGGGCCGCCGTAACGGCCGAAAGCCGTTCACCACTCTTTTTTTTTTGACCGTGGCATCAAGATAAATGCTCAAATTTATCGGGATCATGTGTTGACGGGAGCGTTGAAGTCTTGGGCATAAACACATTTCGGCCGCATAGCCTGGACATTTCAACAGGACTCGGCGCCGAGTCATAAAGCGCGCATAGAGATTGGTTAGGAAACAACGTTCCGCGGTTCATTTCCACTGCCCAATGGCCACCAAATTCACCGGATGCAAATCCGCTAGATTTCTCGGTTTGAGGTATTTTGAAGAACAAGGGAATCGCTGGGAATGGGCCAAAATACCGCAGAGCCACTTTCGTACTACATGCAATAGCTTTGTCAGCCGCTTGAAGGCCATAATCGCGGCTAAAGGTGGCCAAATCGAAAACTGCTAATGCAATTCAAAAATATTTTTATACATTTTTTACTTTGATTCAATAAAATTCATCAAAAAATAAAAATTCTGTGGCGTTTTGTTTTGGTAAAACTTCGTGTCACCCGTAACAATGGACCTCAAACCAATAAAAGTTACGACACTATAAACTATGGAATAGACATAGTCACAATAATATTAGTATTAATAATAATTCTAGGATTTAATTATATCCGTATAATACTAAGCAGGAGGGTAAACAATGTTATAAAAACAGAGATTATGAAACAGAATGTAATAGGAAGGCGGCTATCGGTATAATGTTTAATTAAATTCAATAACGCAAAAAACAATTTTTTGTCTCTCTCTTATGGAAGAGCTGGGTTCTTTTATAGAAGATCTTAACACTATCGTGAAAAATCTAAGAAAGGATTGACCAACAAGATAAAAAAAATAAGGGAATCATTTGAAAAAAAGTTAGAACAAGTTTATGAAATTTTTAGACAGTCACACACTATAGCAAAACGTCTAGAAGAAACCATACTTGAAAAAAATAAAAATAAAATCAAACACTATATGAAAAATTACACAGATATAAGATAAAAGCAATAGACTCGAAAAAAGTATAATACAAGAGATAAGAACAGAAGACACAAATCTTACACCAAACGAAACACTAACGAACATAAGCAAAATGACGGACGAATTCAGTTTCAGTTTCGCTCAGAAGCTACCAACCCTTATGTGTGAAGAAGAAAGTAAAAGACTGGAAAACATTAGGGACTTTCTAAACAGTATCGAGTTCTATTTCGATACACTCTCCCCGACCGCAAAACAAACATTAATACAGTTCTTACTTAAATGCAAAATTTTAGGTAGGGACCTCACCGAGTTGGGAAGTCAAAAACCAGAAGATTTTGCACAACTTGAAAAATATCTTACGGAAAAATGCGGACCAAAGGAAACCATAGAACTCATACAAACAAAACTTAGTAGGACTCATCAGAGAAAGCGACCTATATGAGAAACCGTAACAGACATTGAAACACTAGTAACCAAAATGACAGAACTGGAAGTAGCTTGCCATGGTGAAAGCACCCGAGCAACATTAACCACAGCCAATGATCGTAACCCATAAAAATTAAAATTTTTCGTGTAAATTCTCTAATCGGGGATACACAATATGTAGTTTGAATAAAATCGGGTTAATTTTTTAAAATTTTTGTTAGGGAGCCCCCCGACCTCGAGGCCCGATCACTTCCAAATTTTTACAAAAAGTGTTGTCCATCGGAGATACACATGCGTATAAAATTCCCAATCGGGCTTTGGGAAGTCGGTTAAAAATTGATCAGAAAATCTGACCAGCCAGCCAGCCAGCCAGCCACGTGCACGCTCAGGGCTATCCCTCCAACAAATTTACAAAAAGTTATGTCCATCAGTGATACACATGTGTTAAAAATTTGAAGAAAATCGAGCTAATTTTTAAAAAATTTATATGGGCACCCCTCAGGCCTCAGGGCCCGTTCACTCCAAAAACTTTACAAAAAATTTTGTTCATCGGAGATACAGCGGTGTATAAAATTTGAAGAAAATCGGGTTGATTTTTTCGAAACAATTTTTATGGGGCCCCACGAACCCGGGGCCCGGGTCTCCAAAATTTTTACAAAAAGGGAAGGGAAGGAAAGGCTTTGGGAAGTGGGTTAAAAAGATTCCACGACAGACGATGCGATGTACTAAGCACGAGAATAAAGAAGTTACTAAGCGAAATAAATTTCGATACACTGAATAATGAGGAGAAAACTGAAATCAAGTCAATTTGCACAAAATTCCACGATATTTTTCACTGGAAGGAGACAAGCTTACTTACACTAGGACAAGCAGATATAACACTTAAAGAGGGAGCGACACCGAAATATACCAAACCCTACCGACTACCGCATACACAAAAGCAGGATATAAAGAACGAAATAGACAACATGCTAGAAAATGGTATAATAGAACCATCAGTATCCGCTTGGAACTCTCCGATACTCGTAGTACCAAAAAAGAGAGATCCCGTTACCAATCTGCAAAAATTTCGAATGGTTATAGATTACAGGAACGTAAATGAGAGAATAGAGGACGATAAAATCCCGTTAATGAATATTAGTGACATTTACGACATGGTAGCAGGAGCAGTATATTTTTCATGTATTGATTTAAGTCAAGGATACTACCAAGTAGAACTGAAACCAAAAAGTAGACCTATGACAGCATTTTCAACGGAGGACGGTCACTATCAGCTAAAACGTCTACCAATGGGACTAAAAATAAATCTCACCAAGCAAATTCTCAAGGATGATGTCAATAGCGATGGCCGGACTTACGTAGTCACACTGTTTTGTTTACCTTGATGACTTAATAGTGTTTGGTAAGAACCTCATAGATCATAACAAAAATTTTATAGACGTGTTCAAACGACTTAGGGAAGTAAACCTAAAAATTCATCCAGGAAAGTGTGCCTTCCTACGAAAAGAAGTATTGTATCTAAGGCACATTATTTCCGAAAACAGAATTCACCCACATCCGACAAAATCAGCAGCTATGAGCAATTTTCCTACCCCAAAAAATGCAGATGATGTAAGAAGATTCGTAGCATTTGCTAATTACTACCGTAAATTTATTCCAAACTTTGCCGCAATAGTCATCCCACTGAACAAATTACTTAGGAAAAACGTAGAATTCAATTTTAACCAAAACTGTAAAAAGTCTTTTCAACTTCTTAAAACAAGCCCCCAAATTCTTTAATTCCCGAATTTCGACAAAGAATTCATTTTACGGACAGACGTCTCAGGTTTTGCACTAGGGGCTGTATTGTCCAATTTCGATGACAAACTCATTGCTTATGGGTTGTGACAGATATTAGTGTCGATTCTATGGTTTTCGGGATCGCTGAGTTCAATGGTGATGGTAAGTCAGCTGTAGGGGGATGGGGTCGATAACGGAGGGTGGGGGTGACCGATATTAGTGTCGATTCTATGATTTTTGAGGTCGTTGAGTTGAATGGTGATGGTAAGAAAGCTCTAGGGGGTTAGGGTCGATAACGGAGAGGTAACTGAAGGGAGGTTGGCGATATTAGTGTCGATTCTATGGTTTTCGGGATCGCTGAGTTGAATGGTGATGATAAGACAACTCGAGAGGGATGGGGTCGATAACTGAGGGGTTGGGGGTGACCGATATAAGTGTTGATTCTATGGTTTTCGGGGACGCAGAGTTCAATGGTGATGGTAAGATAGATTTAGGGGGATGGGGTCGATAACTGAGGGGGGTGGGGGTAACCGATATTAGTGTTGATTCTATGGTTTTCGGGGATGCTGAGTTCAATGGTGAAGGTAAGACAGCTGTAGGGGGATGGGGTCGATAACGGCGGGTGGGGGTGACCGATATTAGTGTCGAGTCTATGGTTTTCGCTGAGTTCAATGGTGATGGTAAGACAGCTGTAGGGGGATGGGGTCGATAATGGTGGGGGGGGGGGGGGGTGACAGATATTAGTGTCGATTCTTTGGTTTTCGGGGTCGCTGAGTTGAATGGTGATGGTAAGACAGCTGTAGGGGGATGGGGTCGATAACGGAGGGGGGGGGATGACCTATATTAGTGTCGATACTATGGTTTTTGGGGTCGCTGAGTTCATGGTGATGGTAAGACAGCTGTAAGGGGATGGGGTCGATACCGGAGGGGGGGGGGTGACCGATATTAGTGTCGATACTATGGTTTTCGGGGTCGCTGAGTTCAATGGTGACAGATGTAGGGGGATGGGGTCGATAATGGTGGGGGGGGGGGTGACAGATATTAGTGTCGATTCTTTGGTTTTCGTGGTCGCTGAGTTGAATGGTGATGGTAAGACAGCTGTAGGGGGATGGGGTCGATAACGGAGGGGGGGTGACCGATATTAGTGTCGATTCTATGGTTTTCGGGGTCGCTGATTACAATGATGATGGTAAGACAGCTGTAGGGTGATGACGTCGATAACGGAGGGGGGTGACCGATATTAGTGTCGATTCTATGGTTTTCGGGGTCGCTGAGTTGAACGGTGATGGTAAGACAGCTCTAGGGGGATGGGGTCGATAACGGTGGGGGGGAGTCACAAATGTGTATAAAATTTAGAGAAAATCGGGTTATTTTTTAAAAAATTTATATTGAAACTCCTCGGAACTGTGGCCCGAAGGGCCCCAAATTTTAATTGAAAGTTTTGTCTCCCGAAATACACATGTTTGCTAAATTTCAATAAAACCGGACTTTGGAAAGTGGGTTTAAATTCATTCAACTCAGCGACCCCGAAAACCATAGAATCGACACTAATATCGGTCACCCACACCTCTGCGGCGATACTTAATTCATCCATAGGAGCGTACTACCAACACTATTCATCACGGTGATACCGAAAACTGTAGCAGAGGGGGTAGCAGGTTTTTTGCCTGTGGTGGGTTGGCAGCAGCCTCCCACAGCCAAAAAACGTGCTACCCCCCCACCCTCTATGTTTGATTCCAGATAGTAACTAATATGTATACCAAGTTTGGTTGAAATTGGTCAAGGCGTTCCAGAGCTAGTTAGGCACAAATATACAAACAAATAAATTCTCTATTTTATATATATAGATTGAATTGTTGGCTTTCTTAACGTATCAATTCGAGCTTTATGAAATTCAGCATCACATTCAAGTTTCTTTTTGGCCCTCTGCAGTTCTATAATAGCACGTTCACCGTCAAAATATTCTCTTTCTCTTTCCAGTTTGTTTCGCTCTTTCCATTTCTATTGCATGTATTTTCGTTTGATGTTGCCTCCGCTCGTCCTCAAATATGGATATCTTTTTAGAAGGTCCCATTTCACCCTCCATTCTTCGATTGCGATGCCTGTTGGTCAGCAAAGGGTTCGGTTGCTTCCGCAACTTGGCTGGGTTGACCCTCTCCCAAAAATCTTCAGTAACTTCTTCCATCACCTTTGTAGTTTGAGTAGTTTTTTGTTTTCGATAATATGGCTATATTGCAGTGCATTTGCAACAAGCCAGTCTTCCTCTTCTGTGGAATATACCACTTTTGGAAACTTTTTCTTTATTTCGTCCATGACTTATTTGTCTTTTTCTTTTTTCAATGCACAAAAATAACCGGGACTTTAATTTTCAAACAATCGCACAGAATAAATTCAAATCTAAAGTTGAAACATACGTATTTGTCAAAAATATCCCAGGGAAATTTTTAAAAAAGCAAGTACGATAACTTTTAAATTTGAACTCTCGAGTTGGGATTTAAAATAGTGAAGAAAAACCAACTTCAACTCGTCTCTAGAGTTCACACAAACTTGAGAGTTTCCGGCAAGTTGAGAAATAGTGAAGAAAATGGGTCTAAATAGAACGAAAATCTATTATGAATCCGTGAAACGAACAAACACGCGAAAATCTGTAAACCGCGTGGAAACATTGAAAGTGAAGTTTCATCAATTTACATTTGAACAAATTCAATGTTTAAACACTTATTTAGTGTACTACTTATTTAGTGAAAAGTGAAAAGTGATCAACTCCACTTGACCAAATTTAGTGACAATAAATTATTCGAACGAAAATCGAATATAATATTGAAATATAAATTATTTAGTAACAAAAATTAACGAAAATAATTAATGTTACGAAACCTTATAAAGATGAAATAATTTCAAGAAAAGTGAACGGTGAAGAAATGTATTTGGCTCCTTTGAGCTTGTCGAGTATATGGTTAATCTGTGGTAGCGGATATGCATCTTTGATTGAGATTTCGTTTAATTGTCGATAGTCAACGCATAGCCTCCAGGTACCTTGCTACTTCTTGACCAACACGATGGGTGAGCTATATGGACTGTTGGATGATTCTATTTTCCCTTCTGCCAATAATTGGTCAATCTGTTCGTTAATGATCGCTTGCCTCGCGGGGTTTCTTGGCATGTATCGCTGTTTGAACGGCCGCTGGTGTTTGAGTCGAATCTCATGCTCGGTAACACTGGTGGGTCCTTTAACATTTTCAAACTGTGGAAATTCGGTGGCCAGGAATTTGTCCAATTGCTGCCTTTCGGTCAGAAGACTTTGTATTACAGGTGGACTAGGTTCGGTTCATGCTATTATTGTATTTTTTCCCTGGTTAATGGTGAAACCAATTTTCGATAGGAAGTCGGTTCCTATTAGTAACTTGTCCATAAGTTCTGGTATGAAGACAAACTCTTGGGTGTATGTTTGGCGTTCCCATTTCAATTGAATCATATATGCCTGACGAGCGCTGACTGTAGTTTTTTGGCTAAGGCGAAAGTCATAGCTATCGGTCTAACTGGTACTTGGTTGGTTATACAGACTTGCTGTATCGTTTTTCCGATGCATGATTTCCCAGTATCGATGACGGCATTATATTGTTTATTGTAACCTGGTCTGGGACGTCTAATGCCTCATGGGATTGGACGGCCCGCTGGCGTTTCCCCGGTCTACATTGACCATTGTGGTGCTGTATACCATATACGCCGCAGTATGAACAGAACAGTGGTCGTGCCTGTTGGCATTTCTTTCGAACATGTCCTGGTTGGCCGCACTTCCAAAAATGGGTTTTCCGTGTATATGCGCTGGTGGGTGATATACCAATGGTGGGTATCTGGTCGTTGATCTGGCTAGTATGCTGTGGATATGTTACATCGTTGGTTTGTTGTATCGGTGCGAAGATTGGTCGAGCTGACTGGATGGTCGTCTGGTATGGAACGGGCACCTGCTGGGGTGCTGGTGGACTATAATGTGTGTGTGGTACAACTGCTGGTTGGAACGGTGGTGCTGTGTGACGAAACGGTGGTGCAGTAGGGCGTAGTGGTACTTGCTGATTCGACATCTGCGTAGGCCGTGACGAATGTTGTTCGGTCGTCAAGCACTCGAAATCCTCGATGAGGGCGGTGAGTTCTGACAAATTTGTGAACTCTCGGCGTTTAATGTAATGCTGGTATTCAGGGCGCAAGTTATCAAAAATTCGCTGCAGCTTCTCGTCGGTCACCCGGGTTTGGGGTGTTTTTTTAAGAGGTTGCCAATTTTTTTTTTGAATAAAACACATATAAAATTATGAAATGACCAACATTTTTTTTTATTTGGTAGATAATTTTTTGGCATTTAACATTTAAACACAATTTCTGGCATATGGCTACCACGACTATTTTTCACAAATGTAATTTTTTTTTTTTTTTTTTTTTTTTTTTCATAATGATTTGCCAAACAATACTGAGTAGAAATGCCACTTTGAGCTGTCAAAACAACTGTCATAAAATAAAACGACATCTATCGGAAAAACAAACCTCCCAAAAAAACACCCTTTATATATAAACATAATTATATAATTTTAATATAAGCCGACGACACGAATGGTCGCAATAACTTTAAGCAGACGACACGAATTATTGCACCAACAGAAATATATTTAGAGCCCGTTTTAACATAAGTCGACGACTAGAATAGTCGCATCACCAGAAAATTTAAAACCAACGTTAATGTAAGCAGACGACAAGAATGGTCGCACCACTAGAAAGAAATATGAGATTAGAACCGGCAGCAGAATAATAGCAGCAGAGAAAAATTATTATTATTATTTACGAAAAAGACATCTACCGGGCCAACTACCAAAGGGAACATTTTGCTGATATTGGTGAAAGCGTCACCACTGATAAAGTCTGGGCACCAACCGGGCATTGCGCAAATTCAGACCCGAGCAACAAACCATCTTTTTGGCAATGGCAACCACAGACACTGGACTGAGTGCATCTCGGGTGTACTCTTTAAGAAAAGAAGAACTGATCAGCGAACTGGAACGTCGTGGCATAAACCAGACAGGAACCGTTTATAAACTACGAAAGAAATTAGCAGCTGAATTAAAGAAGTACAAATCTTATGAAGACCTGCAGACTGGGGAAACAGCAGCAACAAACAGAAAAATGGCCGAAATTCCCATAGTCATCCACCGGCCGTAGATGCAAGTACTTCGCAGCCGCTAGCCTATCGTTCATCTGACTCTAAGGTAATGGATAAAGTTAGGAAATGGAATGTAAGGTACGACGGAGGTACAAACAACCCACTAGAATTTTTGGAACGCGTGGAAGAACTGGCCGATTGTTACCAGTTGTCTCTCGACCGAATTGTACGCACGCTACCCAAATTACTAAAAGGGAACGCGCTAGTGTGGTACACAAACAATAAAGAATTGCTAAATAGCTGGTACACATTTAGCGAAGAACTGCGCCGTTTCTTTTTACCTCCACGGTTCTACTCACAACTACTGGACCGCATTCGAAATCGAACACAGGGTAATAAAGAAAAGGGGAAAGATTTCATCAGCGCGATTCAGGCCCTGATGAGATGGCATACTTCCCTCATGACCGACGAGAAGCTGCAGCGAATTTTTGATAACTTGCGCCCTGAATACCAGCATTACATTAAACGCCGAGAGTTCACAAATTTGTCAGAACTCACCGCCCTCATCGAGGATTTCGAGTGCTTGACGACCGAACAACATTCGTCACGGCCTACGCAGATGTCGAATCAGCAAGTACCACTACGCCCTACTGCACCACCGTTTCGTCACACAGCACCACCGTTCGAACCAGCAGTTGTACCACACACACATTATAGTCCACCAGCACCCCAGCAGGTGCCCGTTCCATACCAGACGACCATCCAGTCAGCTCGACCAATCTTCGCACCGATACAACAAACCAACGATGTAACATATCCACAGCATACTAGCCAGATCAACGACCAGATACCCACCATTGGTATATCACCCACCAGCGCATATACACGGAAAACCCATTTTTGGAAGTGCGGCCAACCAGGACATGTTCGAAAGAAATGCCAACAGGCACGACCACTGTTCTGTTCATACTGCGGCGTATATGGTATACAGCACCACAATGGTCAATGTAGACCGGGGAAACGCCAGCGGGCCGTCCAATCCCATGAGGCATTAGACGTCCCAGACCAGGTTACAATAAACAATATAATGCCGTCATCGATACTGGGAAATCATGCATCGGAAAAACGATACAGCAAGTCTGTATAACCAACCAAGTACCAGTTAGACCGATAGCCGATAGTGTCGATTCTTTGGTTTTCGTGGTCGCTGAGTTGAATGGTGATGGTAAGACAGCTGTAGGGGGATGGGGTCGATAACGGAGGGGGGGTGACCGATATTAGTGTCGATTCTATGGTTTTCGGGGTCGCTGATTACAATGATGATGGTAAGACAGCTGTAGGGTGATGACGTCGATAACGGAGGGGGGTGACCGATATTAGTGTCGATTCTATGGTTTTCGGGGTCGCTGAGTTGAACGGTGATGGTAAGACAGCTCTAGGGGGATGGGGTCGATAACGGTGGGGGGAGTCACAAATGTGTATAAAATTTAGAGAAAATCGGGTTATTTTTTAAAAAATTTATATTGAAACTCCTCGGAACTGTGGCCCGAAGGGCCCCAAATTTTAATTGAAAGTTTTGTCTCCCGAAATACACATGTTTGCTAAATTTCAATAAAACCGGACTTTGGAAAGTGGGTTTAAATTCATTCAACTCAGCGACCCCGAAAACCATAGAATCGACACTAATATCGGTCACCCACACCTCTGCGGCGATACTTAATTCATCCATAGGAGCGTACTACCAACACTATTCATCACGGTGATACCGAAAACTGTAGCAGAGGGGGTAGCAGGTTTTTTGCCTGTGGTGGGGTGGCAGCAGCCTCCCACAGCCAAAAAACGTGCTACCCCCCACCCTCTATGTTTGATTCCAGATAGTAACTAATATGTATACCAAGTTTGGTTGAAATTGGTCAAGGCGTTCCAGAGCTAGTTAGGCACAAATATACAAACAAATAAATTCTCTATTTTATATATATAGATTGAATTGTTGGCTTTCTTAACGTATCAATTCGAGCTTTATGAAATTCAGCATCACATTCAAGTTTCTTTTTGGCCCTCTGCAGTTCTATAATAGCACGTTCACCGTCAAAATATTCTCTTTCTCTTTCCAGTTTGTTTCGCTCTTTCCATTTCTATTGCATGTATTTTCGTTTGATGTTGCCTCCGCTCGTCCTCAAATATGGATATCTTTTTAGAAGGTCCCATTTCACCCTCCATTCTTCGATTGCGATGCCTGTTGGTCAGCAAAGGGTTCGGTTGCTTCCGCAACTTGGCTGGGTTGACCCTCTCCCAAAAATCTTCAGTAACTTCTTCCATCACCTTTGTAGTTTGAGTAGTTTTTTGTTTTCGATAATATGGCTATATTGCAGTGCATTTGCAACAAGCCAGTCTTCCTCTTCTGTGGAATATACCACTTTTGGAAACTTTTTCTTTATTTCGTCCATGACTTATTTGTCTTTTTCTTTTTTCAATGCACAAAAATAACCGGGACTTTAATTTTCAAACAATCGCACAGAATAAATTCAAATCTAAAGTTGAAACATACGTATTTGTCAAAAATATCCCAGGGAAATTTTTAAAAAAGCAAGTACGATAACTTTTAAATTTGAACTCTCGAGTTGGGATTTAAAATAGTGAAGAAAAACCAACTTCAACTCGTCTCTAGAGTTCACACAAACTTGAGAGTTTCCGGCAAGTTGAGAAATAGTGAAGAAAATGGGTCTAAATAGAACGAAAATCTATTATGAATCCGTGAAACGAACAAACACGCGAAAATCTGTAAACCGCGTGGAAACATTGAAAGTGAAGTTTCATCAATTTACATTTGAACAAATTCAATGTTTAAACACTTATTTAGTGTACTACTTATTTAGTGAAAAGTGAAAAGTGATCAACTCCACTTGACCAAATTTAGTGACAATAAATTATTCGAACGAAAATCGAATATAATATTGAAATATAAATTATTTAGTAACAAAAATTAACGAAAATAATTAATGTTACGAAACCTTATAAAGATGAAATAATTTCAAGAAAAGTGAACGGTGAAGAAATGTATTTGGCTCCTTTGAGCTTGTCGAGTATATGGTTAATCTGTGGTAGCGGATATGCATCTTTGATTGAGATTTCGTTTAATTGTCGATAGTCAACGCATAGCCTCCAGGTACCTTGCTACTTCTTGACCAACACGATGGGTGAGCTATATGGACTGTTGGATGATTCTATTTTCCCTTCTGCCAATAATTGGTCAATCTGTTCGTTAATGATCGCTTGCCTCGCGGGGTTTCTTGGCATGTATCGCTGTTTGAACGGCCGCTGGTGTTTGAGTCGAATCTCATGCTCGGTAACACTGGTGGGTCCTTTAACATTTTCAAACTGTGGAAATTCGGTGGCCAGGAATTTGTCCAATTGCTGCCTTTCGGTCAGAAGACTTTGTATTACAGGTGGACTAGGTTCGGTTCATGCTATTATTGTATTTTTTCCCTGGTTAATGGTGAAACCAATTTTCGATAGGAAGTCGGTTCCTATTAGTAACTTGTCCATAAGTTCTGGTATGAAGACAAACTCTTGGGTGTATGTTTGGCGTTCCCATTTCAATTGAATCATATATGCCTGACGAGCGCTGACTGTAGTTTTTTGGCTAAGGCGAAAGTCATAGCTATCGGTCTAACTGGTACTTGGTTGGTTATACAGACTTGCTGTATCGTTTTTCCGATGCATGATTTCCCAGTATCGATGACGGCATTATATTGTTTATTGTAACCTGGTCTGGGACGTCTAATGCCTCATGGGATTGGACGGCCCGCTGGCGTTTCCCCGGTCTACATTGACCATTGTGGTGCTGTATACCATATACGCCGCAGTATGAACAGAACAGTGGTCGTGCCTGTTGGCATTTCTTTCGAACATGTCCTGGTTGGCCGCACTTCCAAAAATGGGTTTTCCGTGTATATGCGCTGGTGGGTGATATACCAATGGTGGGTATCTGGTCGTTGATCTGGCTAGTATGCTGTGGATATGTTACATCGTTGGTTTGTTGTATCGGTGCGAAGATTGGTCGAGCTGACTGGATGGTCGTCTGGTATGGAACGGGCACCTGCTGGGGTGCTGGTGGACTATAATGTGTGTGTGGTACAACTGCTGGTTGGAACGGTGGTGCTGTGTGACGAAACGGTGGTGCAGTAGGGCGTAGTGGTACTTGCTGATTCGACATCTGCGTAGGCCGTGACGAATGTTGTTCGGTCGTCAAGCACTCGAAATCCTCGATGAGGGCGGTGAGTTCTGACAAATTTGTGAACTCTCGGCGTTTAATGTAATGCTGGTATTCAGGGCGCAAGTTATCAAAAATTCGCTGCAGCTTCTCGTCGGTCACCCGGGTTTGGGGTGTTTTTTTAAGAGGTTGCCAATTTTTTTTTTGAATAAAACACATATAAAATTATGAAATGACCAAAATTTTTTTTTATTTGGTAGATAATTTTTTGGCATTTAACATTTAAACACAATTTCTGGCATATGGCTACCACGACTATTTTTCACAAATGTAATTTTTTTTTTTTTTTTTTTTTTTTTTTCATAATGATTTGCCAAACAATACTGAGTAGAAATGCCACTTTGAGCTGTCAAAACAACTGTCATAAAATAAAACGACATCTATCGGAAAAACAAACCTCCCAAAAAAACACCCTTTATATATAAACATAATTATATAATTTTAATATAAGCCGACGACACGAATGGTCGCAATAACTTTAAGCAGACGACACGAATTATTGCACCAACAGAAATATATTTAGAGCCCGTTTTAACATAAGTCGACGACTAGAATAGTCGCATCACCAGAAAATTTAAAACCAACGTTAATGTAAGCAGACGACAAGAATGGTCGCACCACTAGAAAGAAATATGAGATTAGAACCGGCAGCAGAATAATAGCAGCAGAGAAAAATTATTATTATTATTTACGAAAAAGACATCTACCGGGCCAACTACCAAAGGGAACATTTTGCTGATATTGGTGAAAGCGTCACCACTGATAAAGTCTGGGCACCAACCGGGCATTGCGCAAATTCAGACCCGAGCAACAAACCATCTTTTTGGCAATGGCAACCACAGACACTGGACTGAGTGCATCTCGGGTGTACTCTTTAAGAAAAGAAGAACTGATCAGCGAACTGGAACGTCGTGGCATAAACCAGACAGGAACCGTTTATAAACTACGAAAGAAATTAGCAGCTGAATTAAAGAAGTACAAATCTTATGAAGACCTGCAGACTGGGGAAACAGCAGCAACAAACAGAAAAATGGCCGAAATTCCCATAGTCATCCACCGGCCGTAGATGCAAGTACTTCGCAGCCGCTAGCCTATCGTTCATCTGACTCTAAGGTAATGGATAAAGTTAGGAAATGGAATGTAAGGTACGACGGAGGTACAAACAACCCACTAGAATTTTTGGAACGCGTGGAAGAACTGGCCGATTGTTACCAGTTGTCTCTCGACCGAATTGTACGCACGCTACCCAAATTACTAAAAGGGAACGCGCTAGTGTGGTACACAAACAATAAAGAATTGCTAAATAGCTGGTACACATTTAGCGAAGAACTGCGCCGTTTCTTTTTACCTCCACGGTTCTACTCACAACTACTGGACCGCATTCGAAATCGAACACAGGGTAATAAAGAAAAGGGGAAAGATTTCATCAGCGCGATTCAGGCCCTGATGAGATGGCATACTTCCCTCATGACCGACGAGAAGCTGCAGCGAATTTTTGATAACTTGCGCCCTGAATACCAGCATTACATTAAACGCCGAGAGTTCACAAATTTGTCAGAACTCACCGCCCTCATCGAGGATTTCGAGTGCTTGACGACCGAACAACATTCGTCACGGCCTACGCAGATGTCGAATCAGCAAGTACCACTACGCCCTACTGCACCACCGTTTCGTCACACAGCACCACCGTTCGAACCAGCAGTTGTACCACACACACATTATAGTCCACCAGCACCCCAGCAGGTGCCCGTTCCATACCAGACGACCATCCAGTCAGCTCGACCAATCTTCGCACCGATACAACAAACCAACGATGTAACATATCCACAGCATACTAGCCAGATCAACGACCAGATACCCACCATTGGTATATCACCCACCAGCGCATATACACGGAAAACCCATTTTTGGAAGTGCGGCCAACCAGGACATGTTCGAAAGAAATGCCAACAGGCACGACCACTGTTCTGTTCATACTGCGGCGTATATGGTATACAGCACCACAATGGTCAATGTAGACCGGGGAAACGCCAGCGGGCCGTCCAATCCCATGAGGCATTAGACGTCCCAGACCAGGTTACAATAAACAATATAATGCCGTCATCGATACTGGGAAATCATGCATCGGAAAAACGATACAGCAAGTCTGTATAACCAACCAAGTACCAGTTAGACCGATAGCTATGACTTTCGCCTTAGCCAAAAAACTACAGTCACCGCTCGTCAGGCATATATGATTCAATTGAAATGGGAACGCCAAACATACACCCAAGAGTTTGTCTTCATACCAGAACTTATGGACAAGTTACTAATAGGAACCGACTTCCTATCGAAAATTATTTTTATTCAAAAAAAAAATCGGCAACCTCTTAAAAAAACACGTTATATCTAACGGGTGTTTTTTTAAGAGGTTGCCGATTTTTTTTTTGAATAAAACACATATAAAATTATGAAATGACCAAAATTTTTTTTATTTGGTAGATAATTTTTTGGCATTTAACATTTAAACACAATTTCTGGCATATGGCTACCACGACTATTTTTCACAAATGTCATTTTTTTTTTTTTTTTTTTTTTTTTTTTCATAATGATTTGCCAAACAATACTGAGTAGAAATGCCACTTTGAGCTGTCAAAACAACTGTCATAAAATAAAACGACATCTATCGGAAAAACAAACCTCCCAAAAAAACACCCTTTATATATAAACATAATTATATAATTTTAATATAAGCCGACGACACGAATGGTCGCAATAACTTTAAGCAGACGACACGAATTATTGCACCAACAGAAATATATTTAGAGCCCGTTTTAACATAAGTCGACGACTAGAATAGTCGCATCACCAGAAAATTTAAAACCAACGTTAATGTAAGCAGACGACAAGAACGGTCGCACCACTAGAAAGAAATATGAGATTAGAATAATAACAGCAGAGAAAAATTATTATTATTATTTACGAAAAAGACATCTACCGGGCCAACTACCAAAGGGAACATTTTGCTGATATTGGTGAAAGCGTCACCACTGATAAAGTCTGGGCACCAACCGGGCATTGCGCAAATTCAGACCCGAGCAACAAACCATCTTTTTGGCAATGGCAACCACAGACACTGGACTGAGTGCATCTCGGGTGTACTCTTTAAGAAAAGAAGAACTGATCAGCGAACTGGAACGTCGTGGCATAAACCAGACAGGAACCGTTTATAAACTACGAAAGAAATTAGCAGCTGAATTAAAGAAGTACAAATCTTATGAAGACCTGCAGACTGGGGAAACAGCAGCAACAAACAGAAAAATGGCCGAAATTCCCATAGTCATCCACCGGCCGTAGATGCAAGTACTTCGCAGCCGCTAGCCTATCGTTCATCTGACTCTAAGGTAATGGATAAAGTTAGGAAATGGAATGTAAGGTACGACGGAGGTACAAACAACCCACTAGAATTTTTGGAACGCGTGGAAGAACTGGCCGATTGTTACCAGTTGTCTCTCGACCGAATTGTACGCACGCTACCCAAATTACTAAAAGGGAACGCGCTAGTGTGGTACACAAACAATAAAGAATTGCTAAATAGCTGGTACACATTTAGCGAAGAACTGCGCCGTTTCTTTTTACCTCCACGGTTCTACTCACAACTACTGGACCGCATTCGAAATCGAACACAGGGTAATAAAGAAAAGGGGAAAGATTTCATCAGCGCGATTCAGGCCCTGATGAGATGGCATACTTCCCTCATGACCGACGAGAAGCTGCAGCGAATTTTTGATAACTTGCGCCCTGAATACCAGCATTACATTAAACGCCGAGAGTTCACAAATTTGTCAGAACTCACCGCCCTCATCGAGGATTTCGAGTGCTTGACGACCGAACAACATTCGTCACGGCCTACGCAGATGTCGAATCAGCAAGTACCACTACGCCCTACTGCACCACCGTTTCGTCACACAGCACCACCGTTCGAACCAGCAGTTGTACCACACACACATTATAGTCCACCAGCACCCCAGCAGGTGCCCGTTCCATACCAGACGACCATCCAGTCAGCTCGACCAATCTTCGCACCGATACAACAAACCAACGATGTAACATATCCACAGCATACTAGCCAGATCAACGACCAGATACCCACCATTGGTATATCACCCACCAGCGCATATACACGGAAAACCCATTTTTGGAAGTGCGGCCAACCAGGACATGTTCGAAAGAAATGCCAACAGGCACGACCACTGTTCTGTTCATACTGCGGCGTATATGGTATACAGCACCACAATGGTCAATGTAGACCGGGGAAACGCCAGCGGGCCGTCCAATCCCATGAGGCATTAGACGTCCCAGACCAGGTTACAATAAACAATATAATGCCGTCATCGATACTGGGAAATCATGCATCGGAAAAACGATACAGCAAGTCTGTATAACCAACCAAGTACCAGTTAGACCGATAGCTATGACTTTCGCCTTAGCCAAAAAACTACAGTCACCGCTCGTCAGGCATATATGATTCAATTGAAATGGGAACGCCAAACATACACCCAAGAGTTTGTCTTCATACCAGAACTTATGGACAAGTTACTAATAGGAACCGACTTCCTATCGAAAATTATTTTTATTCAAAAAAAAAATCGGCAACCTCTTAAAAAAACACGTTATATCTAACGGGTGTTTTTTTAAGAGGTTGCCGATTTTTTTTTTGAATAAAACACATATAAAATTATGAAATGACCAAAATTTTTTTTTATTTGGTAGATAATTTTTTGGCATTTAACATTTAAACACAATTTCTGGCATATGGCTACCACGACTATTTTTCACAAATGTAATTTTTTTTTTTTTTTTTTTTTTTTTTTTCATAATGATTTGCCAAACAATACTGAGTAGAAATGCCACTTTGAGCTGTCAAAACAACTGTCATAAAATAAAACGACATCTATCGGAAAAACAAACCTCCCAAAAAAACACCCTTTATATATAAACATAATTATATAATTTTAATATAAGCCGACGACACGAATGGTCGCAATAACTTTAAGCAGACGACACGAATTATTGCACCAACAGAAATATATTTAGAGCCCGTTTTAACATAAGTCGACGACTAGAATAGTCGCATCACCAGAAAATTTAAAACCAACGTTAATGTAAGCAGACGACAAGAACGGTCGCACCACTAGAAAGAAATATGAGATTAGAACCGGCAGCAGAATAATAGCAGCAGAGAAAAATTATTATTATTATTTACGAAAAAGACATCTACCGGGCCAACTACCAAAGGGAACATTTTGCTGATATTGGTGAAAGCGTCACCACTGATAAAGTCTGGGCACCAACCGGGCATTGCGCAAATTCAGACCCGAGCAACAAACCATCTTTTTGGCAATGGCAACCACAGACACTGGACTGAGTGCATCTCGGGTGTACTCTTTAAGAAAAGAAGAACTGATCAGCGAACTGGAACGTCGTGGCATAAACCAGACAGGAACCGTTTATAAACTACGAAAGAAATTAGCAGCTGAATTAAAGAAGTACAAATCTTATGAAGACCTGCAGACTGGGGAAACAGCAGCAACAAACAGAAAAATGGCCGAAATTCCCATAGTCATCCACCGGCCGTAGATGCAAGTACTTCGCAGCCGCTAGCCTATCGTTCATCTGACTCTAAGGTAATGGATAAAGTTAGGAAATGGAATGTAAGGTACGACGGAGGTACAAACAACCCACTAGAATTTTTGGAACGCGTGGAAGAACTGGCCGATTGTTACCAGTTGTCTCTCGACCGAATTGTACGCACGCTACCCAAATTACTAAAAGGGAACGCGCTAGTGTGGTACACAAACAATAAAGAATTGCTAAATAGCTGGTACACATTTAGCGAAGAACTGCGCCGTTTCTTTTTACCTCCACGGTTCTACTCACAACTACTGGACCGCATTCGAAATCGAACACAGGGTAATAAAGAAAAGGGGAAAGATTTCATCAGCGCGATTCAGGCCCTGATGAGATGGCATACTTCCCTCATGACCGACGAGAAGCTGCAGCGAATTTTTGATAACTTGCGCCCTGAATACCAGCATTACATTAAACGCCGAGAGTTCACAAATTTGTCAGAACTCACCGCCCTCATCGAGGATTTCGAGTGCTTGACGACCGAACAACATTCGTCACGGCCTACGCAGATGTCGAATCAGCAAGTACCACTACGCCCTACTGCACCACCGTTTCGTCACACAGCACCACCGTTCGAACCAGCAGTTGTACCACACACACATTATAGTCCACCAGCACCCCAGCAGGTGCCCGTTCCATACCAGACGACCATCCAGTCAGCTCGACCAATCTTCGCACCGATACAACAAACCAACGATGTAACATATCCACAGCATACTAGCCAGATCAACGACCAGATACCCACCATTGGTATATCACCCACCAGCGCATATACACGGAAAACCCATTTTTGGAAGTGCGGCCAACCAGGACATGTTCGAAAGAAATGCCAACAGGCACGACCACTGTTCTGTTCATACTGCGGCGTATATGGTATACAGCACCACAATGGTCAATGTAGACCGGGGAAACGCCAGCGGGCCGTCCAATCCCATGAGGCATTAGACGTCCCAGACCAGGTTACAATAAACAATATAATGCCGTCATCGATACTGGGAAATCATGCATCGGAAAAACGATACAGCAAGTCTGTATAACCAACCAAGTACCAGTTAGACCGATAGCTATGACTTTCGCCTTAGCCAAAAAACTACAGTCACCGCTCGTCAGGCATATATGATTCAATTGAAATGAGAACGCCAAACATACACCCAAGAGTTTGTCTTCATACCAGAACTTATGGACAAGTTACTAATAGGAACCGACTTCCTATCGAAAATTATTTTTATTCAAAAAAAAAATCGGCAACCTCTTAAAAAAACACGTTATATCTAACGGGTGTTTTTTTAAGAGGTTGCCGATTTTTTTTTTGAATAAAACACATATAAAATTATGAAATGACCAAAATTTTTTTTTATTTGGTAGATAATTTTTTGGCATTTAACATTTAAACACAATTTCTGGCATATGGCTACCACGACTATTTTTCACAAATGTCATTTTTTTTTTTTTTTTTTTTTTTTTTTCATAATGATTTGCCAAACAATACTGAGTAGAAATGCCACTTTGAGCTGTCAAAACAACTGTCATAAAATAAAACGACATCTATCGGAAAAACAAACCTCCCAAAAAAACACCCGTTATTTATCCTCGTCGGTGATGTGACTATTCTAATATAGTCCCTACTCGGGCGCCAAATTTGTAACGTCCCTGTTTATATTAGAGTTATAATTATATAATTACGTATATTTTCTTGGTTTTTGCGGGTAATATAGTCCCTGCTCGGGCGCCAAATTTGTAACATTTCTACTCGGGAGACGCTCGCCGGTCTACCCAGGGTTCTTCTCCTCTTCTACCGTGTTACAAATTGTTTTTATTTTTCCTTATAAATAATAATTCGTTTTGTTGGTATTTGGGTTTTGTTTTTATTATTTCTTTGCTTTTCCTCTCTTCTTGAGATTTAATACTATGTTACAGTTTTTTAAATGCTTAAACTAAGAATAACTACTTATTTATACCATATATATATATATATATATATATATAAACCTACGTATATAGGTATTTGCCTTATTTGCTACTTGCTACTTATTTAGTGAAAAGTGAAAAGTGATCAACTCCACTTGACCAAATTTAGAGACAATAAATTATTCGAACGAACGAAGTACAGACCAAAATGGGCTTTAATGAGGAAGAGGCGATTAAATCCACTTACTTCTTATTAAGTGCAATGCCGGTCAATAGAATGCGGGGCAAGTAAGAAAAAGCGATTAAATCCACTTATTTCGCACTGCAGGTATTGCTTGTCGACTTCCAGCCTGGTGCAATATCTTAGTAAGAGAAGGCGATTAAATCCACTTATCTCTTACTAACAGATTACAGGAGCTGCTTATATGTATAGGGTTCAGTAAGTCACTGTTCCCTTCAAAAAGTTGTTCGTGCAGAACGTTGAGAGACTCTAACCGCTTTCAGTGTGTGGAGTTTCTTTCCCTTGTTCGTGTAGAACGCAGAAAGAAGTACACCGAGTTTGGTATTTGGAGTATATTTTTCTAATTATACTGAGTTTTCGGTCCCTATCCTATGTCTTTAATAAAAAGTAAAGGCTTGTTGAGAATTATATTTATAGTCAAAACCAAAAAGTAACTTCAAATAATCTTTGACTGATTATTTATTGTTTAATTAATAATGATATTCTATGCGAATACACCCTTTTCTCCATTGTTTATAACAATTTCAAGCCTTTTCCTTTATTATAAAGACATAGGGCCGAGTGGTTATTTTACCACAGGCGGTATATAAATTAAAAAAATCCGAGTCAATGCCGGGGTATGAACTCGGCAACTAGAGATTTCTAGCTCATAGCTCTCCTATGGCGCTATTAACTCACTGGAGGAACCCAAGAGTATATCTTAATATCAACGTCTAGTAGTATGCCTGTTGAATGATTTATTCTGCCGCATACTTACTACGTTGATATTCCTAAATGGTTACTCAAGACATTATTTTAAAAATTTATACGTTTGTATGTATATATTTTGCCAGGCGCCATGAAATTCATATGGGATTTTTGCGCACATAATATATATCTATGAATTTTGAAAATACTTCTAATATATAAAAATCTCGTGTCACGGTGTTTGAGACTCGACTACTCCGAAACGGCTCGACCGATTGTTATGAATTTTTTTATGTATATTTAGTAGGTATGAGAATAGGTTTTAAAGTGAAAAAAAATACCACTAGGTGAAAAAAAAAAACAAAAAAAAACTTTTGAGAACGACTCGACTGATTTGGCTATAGTACGAACATTGTTTTTGTGGTAGTATTTATGGAACGATTTGGCTCAAATTCACACACCATATAATATTTAAATAAAAAGAAATATGGACCGTGGGCGTGGCGTCAGTGGGTGGGAGGTCAGCGGGATGGGGCAGCCGGGAAACGCGGGTGTAAGTGGGCGTGGCGTCAGTGGGCGGGTACCAAAGCGCCCGGGAACAGCTAGTATTATTAATGTCATAAAATTTTATAACTACATTCAGAAAACCCTCCCTTCATTAAGTCAAAAATGCCAACAAGAAAATAACCTCTTAGATATTCCTAGAAATAACCAAGCGGCACTTAATATCTTTAAAGAAAAATTGCCAACTCATATGAGGACAATCCTCTATGCTTTAAAACCAGACACCATGGAGTTGCACTTTTTGAGTTAAATATTGCAGGATTTGTCATAAGACAAAACAACGCTGTAGACAGTTACAATGAAAAACAAAAACACTATAATAAAAACATTAGAAAATAGGTATGAGCACAAAAATAGTAATAATTTTAAAATTTAATAATTACAATAGGGAAAAAAATAATAATAACAACAAAAATAATAATAATAATTGGCAACCAAAAACGTACGTGCGAAACAATCAAAACAATTACCAAAGACCAAATAATAACAATTAAAATAACAATTATAACAGAAACTATTGACAACAACCCCAAAAATTTGAGCCTATGGATGTAGATCCTACATATTTTCAAATCAAACGAATACCAAAAGCTAATTATGCGGAAGATACAGGTGGTAATACAAATTTTCGGTATGCAGCCTCGGAACAAGAAACGGAATGCCCTTTATTAAATTAAAAAAAGGACAAACAACGTTTAGAATACTGATTGATACAGGAGCAACTAATAGCATTCTCAGAGAAGTAGATGCTCCAAAGAATTTTATTAAAATAAGAAGAAATCCTCTAATTATAAAAACTTGTGGGAACCTAGTAACTATAAATAAAGAAATTATTATACCTAAGGATCAATTTATTTTTTCAGTCATTGAAGATTGTGAATTCCAAATCCACACATTCAGTTCAGAATACAACGGAATAATAGGGAATAATATTTTAATTCCAAATAATTGTGCAATCAATTTCAAAAATAAAATATTAAAGTTGAACGGTAATAGCATACCTTTCTTCATCAACAGAAATGAAGAAGAAGAATATGAAAGTACAATCAATTACTTTAATAATATTTTATCTCTTAATACAATTATTGATTATTCTTTTCCAAATTAACTTAGGACTGAGCATTTGAACTCAGAAGAAAAAAATACATTAATAAAATTATTAAAAACTCACAAAAATTCTTTTTACCATAAAGGTGACGATTTAAGTTTCACCAACCACGTAAAACACAACCTACCACCGAAAAATACTTCCGCTTTATATACAAGAATATACAGATATTCTGAAATCCACAAAAAAGAAGTGGATAGGCAAATAAAAGAAATGCTTGAATCAAAAATAATTCAGCATTCCACTTCGCCTTATAACGCCCCAATCTGGGTCGTACCTAAAAAAGAAGACCACGCTGGTAATAAAGAGTGGCGAATCGTAATAGACTAGAGAAAATTTAATAATGTTACCAAAGAAGATAAATATCCCATCCCAAACATGGATTTGATATTAGATAAGCTAGGACAAGCAGTATACTTTACAACATTAGATCTCACAAAAGGATTTTTTCAAATAGAAGTTGATGCTAAAGATAGAGAAAAAACAGCATTTAGCACATTAACTGGACACTATGAGTTTTTACGAATGCCATTCGGTTTAAAGAATGCACCCGCAACCTTTCAAAGACTCATAAATTAAGTCTTGAAAGACTACTTAGGAAAAATATGCTACGTTTATGTTTATTCTGTTAACACGTAAAGATGAATGACAATTTATTTAAAATTAATTCTTAATTTATACTAATTGTCATAGCCAAATATCCACAAAATACCTTTCAATCAAAATGCTGACATTACATGTCATTACATTACATGCCGGGGTATGAACTTGGCAACTAGAGATTTCTAGCTCATAGCTCTCCTATGGCGCTATTAACTCACTGGAGTAACCCAAGAGTATATCTTAATATAACCGTCTAGTAGAATGCCTGTTGAATGATTTATTCTGCCGCATACTTACTACGTTGATACTCCTTAATGGTTACTCAAGAAATTATTTTAAAAATTTATACGTTTGTATGTACGTATGTATGTATATATTTTGCCAGGCGCCATGAAATTCATATGGGATTTTTGCGCACATAATATATATCTATGTATTTTGAACATACTTAACTATATATATAAAATAGAGAATTTATTTGTTTGTATATTTGTATATTTGTGCCTAACTAGCTCTGGAACGCCTTGACCAATTTCAACCAAACTTGGTATACATATTAGTTACAATGTGGAATCAAATATAGGTGGTGGGGGGTAGCAGGTTTTTTGACTGTGGGAGGCGTGGCAGGCGATTTTAGTGTCGGACCCACCGTTTTCGGTATCGCGGTATGACCGACATTAGTGTCGATTCTATGGTTTTCGGGGTCGCTGAGTTGAATGGTGATGGTAAGACAGCTCTAGGGGGGTGGGGTCGTTAACGGGGGTGGGGGGCCGATATCAGTTTCGATTCACTGGTATTTGGGGCCGCTGAGTTGAATGGTGATGGTAAGTCAGCTCTAGGGGGATTGGGTCGTTAACGGGGCGGTTGGGAGGGGGGTGACCGATTTTTGTTTCGATACCATGGTTTACGGGGTTGCTGAGTTGAATGGTGTTGGTAAGACAGCTCTATGGGAATTGGTTCGTTAACGGGTGGTTGTGGGGGGGGGTGACCGATATTAGTGTCGATTCTATGGTTTTCGGGGTCGCTGAGTTGAAAGGTGATGGTATGAGAGCTCTAGGGTGATGGGATCTATAGCTGTGGTGGGGGGGGGGGGGTGACCGATATTAGTTTCGATGCTATGGTTTTCGGGGTCGCTGAGTTGAATAGTGACGGAAAGACAGCTCTAGGGGGATGGAGTCGTTAACGGGTGGGTGGGGGTGACCAATATTAGTTTCGATGCTATGGTTTCCGGGGTCGCTGAGTTGAATGGTGATGGTAAGACAGCTCTATGGCGATGGGTTCGTTAACGGGGGGGGGGGGGGGGGTGACCGATATTAGTGTCGATTCTATGGTTTTAGGGGTCGCTGAGTTGAATGGTGATGGTAAGACAGCTCTAGGGGGATGGGGTCGTTAACGGGATGGTGTGGGGCTGACCGATTTTAGTTTCGATTCCATGGTTTCCGGGGTCGCTGAGTTCAATGATGATGGTAAGACAGCTCTAGGGGGATGGGGTCGATAACGGATTCGATTCTATGGTTTCCGGGGTCGCTGAGTTGAATGGTGATGGTAAGACAGCTCTATGGGGATGGGGTCGTTAACGGGTGGGTGGGGGGTAGTGACCGATATTAGTGTCGATTCTATGGTTTTCGGGGTCGCTGAGTTGAATGGTGATGGTAAGACAGCTCTATGGTGATTGGGTCGTTAACGAGTGGGTGGAGGGTAGTGACCGATATTAGTGTCGATTCAATGGTTATCTGGGTCGCTGAGTTGAATGGTGATGGTAAGACAGCTCTATGGTGATTGGGTCGTTAACGGGGGGGGGGGGGGTGACCGATATTAGTGTCGATTCTATGGTTTTCGGGGTCGCTGAGTTGAATGGTGATGGTAAGACAGCTCTAGGGGGATGGGGTCGATTACGGAGGGGGGGTTACCGATATATTAGATTCGATTCCATTGTTTTCGGGTTCGCTGAGTTGAAAGGTGATGGCATGAGAGCTCTAGGGGGATGGGGTTGTTAACGGGATGGTGGGGGGGGTGACCGATTTTAGTTTCGAATCCATGGTTTCCGGGGTCGCTGAGTTCAATGGTGATGGGAAGACAGCTCTAGGGGGAAGGGGTCGATAACGGATTCGATTCTATGGTTTCCGGGGTCGCTGAGTTGAATGGTGATGGTAAGACAGCTCTATGGGGATGGGGTCGTTAACGGGTGGGTGGGGGGTAGTGACCGATATTAGTGTCGATGCTATGGTTTTTGGGGTCGCTGAGTTGAATGGTGATGGTAAGACAGCTCTAGGGTGATGGGGTCGTTAACGGGAGGGTGGTGGTGAGGGTGGGGGGGATGGGGGTGGGTGACCGATATAAGTGTCGATTCTATGGTTTTCGGGGTCGCTGAGTTGAATGGTGATGGTAAAAAGCTCTAGGGGGATGGGCTCGTTAAGGGGAGAGTAGTGGGGTGTGACCAATATTAGTTTCGATGCCATGGTTTCCTGGGTCGCTGAGTTCAATGGTGATGGTAAGACAGCTCTATGGGGATGGGGTCGTTAACGGGATGGTGGGGGGGTGACCGATTTTAGTTTCGATTCCATGGTTTCCGGGGTCGCTGACTTCAATGGTGATGGTAAGACAGCTCTAGGGGGATGGGGTCGATAACGGATTCGATTCTATGGTTTCCGGGGTCGCTGAGTTGAATGGTGATGGTAAGACAGCTCTATGGGGATGGGGTCGTTAACGGGAGGGTGGGGGGATGGGGTCGATAACGGATTCGATTCTACGGTTTCCGGGGTCGCTGAGTTGAATGGTGATGGTAAGACAGCTGTATGGGGATGGGATCGTTAACGGGTGGGGGTGGGGGGTGGGGTGACCGCTATTAGTTTCGATTACTTTCGATTCTATGGTTTCCGGGGTCGCTGAGTTCAATGGTGATGGTAAGACAGCTCTATGGGGATGGGGTCGTTAACGTGTGGGTGTGGGGGGGGGACCGATATAAGTGTCGATTATATGGTTTTTGGGGTCGCTGAGTTGAATGGTGATGGTAAGACAGCTCTATGGTCCGGGGATTGGGGTGACCGATATTAGTTTCGATTCTACGGTTTCCTGGGTTTCTGAGTTGAATGGTGATGGTAAGACAGCTCTAGGGTGATGGGGTCGTTAACAGGGGGTGGGGTGACCGATATTAGATTCGATTCAATGGTTATCTGGGTCGCTGGGTAGAATGGTGATGGTAAGACAGCTCTATGGTGATGGGGTCGTTAACGGGTGGGTGGGGGGTAGTGACCGATATTAGTGTCGATTCTATGGTTTTCGGGGTCGCTGAGTTGAATGGTGATAGTAAGACAGCTCTAGGGGGATGGGGTCGATAACGGATTCGATTCTATGGTTTCCGGGGTCGCTGAGTTGAATGCTGATGGTAAGACAGCTGTAGGGGGATGGGGTCGTTAACGGGTGGGTGGGGGGTAGTGACCGATATTAGTGTCGATTCAATGGTTATCTGGGTCGCTGGGTAGAATGGTGATGGTAAGACAGCTCTATGGGGATGGGGTCGTTAACGAGTGGGTGGAGGGTAGTGACCGATATTAGTGTCGATTCAATGGTTATCTGGGTCGCTGGGTAGAATGGTGATGGTAAGACAGCTCTATGGGGATGGGGTCGTTAACGGGTGGGTGGGGGGTAGTGACCGATATTAGTGTCGATTCTATGGTTTTCGGGGTCGCTGAGTTGAATGGTGATGGTAAGACAGCTCTAGGGGGTTTGTGTCGTTAACGGGGGGGGGGGGGTGACCGATATTAGATTCGATTCTATGGTTTTCGGGGTCGCTGAGTTGAATGCTGATGGTAAGACAGCTGTAGGGGGATGGGGTCGATAACTAGGGGGGGGGGTTACCGATATTACTTTCGATTCTATGGTTTTCGGGGTCGCTGAGTTGAATGGTGATGGTAAGACAGCTCCGGGGATATGGGATCGATAACGGAGAGGAGAGGGTGACCGATATTAGTGTCGATCCCATAGTTTTCGGTGTCGCTGAGATAATAGTGGTGTATAGAATGGTACTCGGCGACCATTTGGCTTCGAATTTGGGGGTGAGGACATTGTGGCACCTACTTAAAATTGGAATAGGTAGATTAGTAGCCGTGTTTATGGATATGTTAAATTTACATCGATTTTTGATATCTACCGCAGAACTAATAAATTCTATTTATCCGGCTGTTTCTCAAAACTATAACATTTTGAACCGGTTGCTTGAAGGGGCCATTCTTGCTACCAAAATGGAGACAACCACGAAATAAACAATCAAATACTTGCCATGTTAATAGTCGTAGTCACTGAATATAAGTGTATCGATACCGTTGTAGATACTGATGAGGAATTAAATATCAAACTGAGTTCCTTAACTCACTTAATTCGTCTGGATTGTCACCACATCGTCTTACAGTTTGATCACCAATTATTTTACTACCGATTCTCGACTCGCCAAAACTTTTCAACGGCACAAGACTGTGCGTAAAAGAGATGCCGGGAAATATAATTGAAGCGACTATCTTGACACAAAAGGGACAGTGTGAAACAGTTTTTATCCCACGGATAGCACTCATTTCGACGAATCTTACTTTTAAATTAAAGAGATTGCAATTTCCAGTAAAACTTGCGTTTTCTATGACGATCAATAAGTCGGACAGTTTATTAAGTACTGCGGAGTATAGATTTGAGATCGCCATGTTTTTCCCTCGGACAACTTAATTTTGGTTGCTCTGGGTTGGGTTGACATAAGAATTTATTTATTCCTGCTCTTAAAGTGAAACTAACAACCAAGTTTTGTTTTAAATTAATTTTATGTATGTTTATTTAATTTTATTTTATAATTTAAATACTACAGCTGTAATTTAAAATATATTATGTAAAAAAAATATGTATGCCTAATAGAAGATTGGGATTAATAAATACCTGGGCAACGCCGGGTAATCAGCTAGTTATTATAAATATTTGACCGGTGCCATGAAACTCATATGAGTTGTGCGCACATATTACATATATATATATATTTATGAATATAATTTTACTAGCCGTATGGTTGTGGCGTAGTTGCTGGCAGGCAACTGCGTTACAAATTTGTTAAAATCAAAATTTATAGGTAGAGCAAGACAAAGTATAGTAATTCATACCCACTTAACGAAATGGACAGATATCAAAGCTATGCTAATAGAAAATTTCGGTGGCTTCAAAAATAGCAACCAATTATATGAGGAATTGAGAAATTCTCAGTACAGAGGGAATGTCATAAAATTTTATAACTACATTCAGAAAACCCTCCCTTCATTAAGTCAAAAATGCCAACAAGAAAATAACCTCTTAGATATTCCTAGAAATAACCAAGCGGCACTTAATATCTTTAAAGAAAAATTGCCAACTCATATGAGGACAATCCTCTATGCTTTAAAACCAGACACCATGGAGTTGCACTTTTTGAGTTAAATATTGCAGGATTTGTCATAAGACAAAACAACGCTGTAGACAGTTACAATGAAAAACAAAAACACTATAATAAAAACATTAGAAAATAGGTATGAGCACAAAAATAGTAATAATTTTAAAATTTAATAATTACAATAGGGAAAAAAATAATAATAACAACAAAAATAATAATAATAATTGGCAACCAAAAACGTACGTGCGAAACAATCAAAACAATTACCAAAGACCAAATAATAACAATTAAAATAACAATTATAACAGAAACTATTGACAACAACCCCAAAAATTTGAGCCTATGGATGTAGATCCTACATATTTTCAAATCAAACGAATACCAAAAGCTAATTATGCGGAAGATACAGGTGGTAATACAAATTTTCGGTATGCAGCCTCGGAACAAGAAACGGAATGCCCTTTATTAAATTAAAAAAAGGACAAACAACGTTTAGAATACTGATTGATACAGGAGCAACTAATAGCGTTCTCAGAGAAGTAGATGCTCCAAAGAATTTTATTAAAATAAGAAGAAATCCTCTAATTATAAAAACTTGTGGGAACCTAGTAACTATAAATAAAGAAATTATTATACCTAAGGATCAATTTATTTTTTCAGTCATTGAAGATTGTGAATTCCAAATCCACACATTCAGTTCAGAATACAACGGAATAATAGGGAATAATATTTTAATTCCAAATAATTGTGCAATCAATTTCAAAAATAAAATATTAAAGTTGAACGGTAATAGCATACCTTTCTTCATCAACAGAAATGAAGAAGAAGAATATGAAAGTACAATCAATTACTTTAATAATATTTTATCTCTTAATACAATTATTGATTATTCTTTTCCAAATTAACTTAGGACTGAGCATTTGAACTCAGAAGAAAAAAATACATTAATAAAATTATTAAAAACTCACAAAAATTCTTTTTACCATAAAGGTGACGATTTAAGTTTCACCAACCACGTAAAACACAACCTACCACCGAAAAATACTTCCGCTTTATATACAAGAATATACAGATATTCTGAAATCCACAAAAAAGAAGTGGATAGGCAAATAAAAGAAATGCTTGAATCAAAAATAATTCAGCATTCCACTTCGCCTTATAACGCCCCAATCTGGGTCGTACCTAAAAAAGAAGACCACGCTGGTAATAAAGAGTGGCGAATCGTAATAGACTAGAGAAAATTAAATAATGTTACCAAAGAAGATAAATATCCCATCCCAAACATGGATTTGATATTAGATAAGCTAGGACAAGCAGTATACTTTACAACATTAGATCTCACAAAAGGATTTTTTCAAATAGAAGTTGATGCTAAAGATAGAGAAAAAACAGCATTAAGCACATTAACTGGACACTATGAGTTTTTGCGAATGCCATTCGGTTTAAAGAATGCACCCGCAACCTTTCAAAGACTCATAAATTAAGTCTTGAAAGACTACTTAGGAAAAATATATATAAAAATATATATAAAATACGTTTATTGAGATGATATCTGTTTAGGAGAGTTCTACTTTGAACTCCAAGTTTCCTGGGGGGAAGCAATTAATTCAAATAAAATGCGATGTTTATTCTGTTAACACGTAAAGATGAATGACAATTTATTTAAAATTAATTCTTAATTTATACTAATTGGCATAGCCAAATATCCACAAAATACCTTTCAATCAAAATGCTGACATTACATTTTTCATCACTCTGTACGTGACTTTCGCGAATTTAACGAAATCGCCGCAGACACCTGTGCCCATGCCAAGAGGATGCAATCCGATCCTTTCAGCATTGCGCAGCTAGAACAACACTATCTAGTCCGATAAGAATTGTCTGCAGTCGCGCACAACTGTGTGTATGCAAATTCGTGGGAACAAACAATTTACGAGTGTAATGCCGAAAAATGTGCTGAGGAAAAGATATTTTGTGGGAACATTTTTAAATTTTATATAATGAGTTAGACAAAAGAAATTCAGATGAATCGGAGTGTGAATAATAATGTGGATGATAATTTTAATTTTGGTGTTTCCTAACATACTCCCCCTCGTTGAATGCTTCATTCAACCCTTGCATGTTGATGTGAAAATCGGCGTCTATCAATTCATTTTCCTGTGGATGCAAGATTGAGTCTTGGGTTCTGATGTCGGAGGTTGATGCCTTGGAGGCTTGGAGCTGCTATCGGTGGGTTTCGTTGTGGTTTACCTCTTGATTTGTATTTCCATATGAGCATGACAAGTATGAGCATTACGATGCCTAACGATGTGTAGTTGACCGTGTGATGGTGTGTAGCGTTTGTTTCAACCCTCGTTGAAAGTTCAGAAAAGTCAAGTGATTTTATTTGGTCTTGAAGCTTGATTAATTGTGTTACTTCGGGTTGTTGACAGTTGGTTCCTGGGAGCATAAGGCATACCGTCAGTATTTTAACTACAGCAGATCCCACTGACATTTTGACCCTTTTCGCTGGTACCGACCGTTTGGTGGCAGAATGAAATGGTAATCTTTTTTGGTGATAAGTTTTTAGATCAGATGATGCTGATGATGAGGTTGGGTTATCTTCAATGGGTTGATCATCAATTTCTATCGGAAGTGGTGCTAATTTGTGAATTGGTCGACGCATGATTCCTGATGTACTCCGCACGTCCGCCACTCGAATTAGTCCGTCATCCCCTATGTGCGTCCGTTCGATCCGTCCTAGCTCCCAACGAAGTGGTGGGAGATCATCTTCTTTCATTATGACCATGGTTCCAATTTTGCAATTGGGTTGTCGTTGTTTCCATTTGGAGCGATACTATAAGTGGTGGTGGTATTCTGTATGCCACCGACGCCAGAACTCATTTTTTAGCGCAGTCACGAGTTTCCACCGTTGACAAGCTTTAATGTTCAATGGTTCGGCATGAGAGTCTACCGTAGCATTCAGTGGTTCTCCAATTAAAAAGTGTCCTGGTGTTAACGCCAATAAATCGTTGGGATCTGTTGATAATTGGGTCAGAGGCCTTGAATTTAAAATAGCCTCGACTTCGGTCACTACAGTTTCCATTTCTTCATATGTTAAAGATGCGCTTGCTAACGTTGACTGCAGTAAGTGTTTTGCAGACTTGACTACAGCTTCCCAAAGACCGCCAAAATGTGGAGCTCTTGGTGGTATGAGATGGAAGTCGGTTCCTTTTGTGGTACATGATGACACAATCTTATTAATAGCGTATTGAGAGTCCATCATTTCTTTGAGTTCTTGAAGCTGATTTTTCGCCCCCACGAAATTGATACCATTGTCGCAATAAATGTGTCGACAATGATGAATCCTTCCGTCGAGAGATCTGTGACCAACTCTAAATGGACTGCCTTAGTGGCAAAGCAGCAAAATACAGAATGTAAGTTTTCTGTGGCCGTTTACCTCTTAATTTAAAATGAGTGTAAATTGGTCCACAAAAATCAACGTTGGAATTTATAAATGGTCGTGCAGGCTTGATTCTGGTGGCAGGTAAATTCCCCCTCATCTGTTTGAACAAGGTAGGTCTCTCCCTTGCACAAAAAACGCAATGTTGAACGACGGATCTGGTCAAGATTTTTCCTTTTATTGGCCAGTATTTTTGCCTTGCAATTCCAAGAAGTGTTTGCGGGTCGATGTGTAGATTGTCTGCATGTGTTTCTTCTAAAATTATTTTTGTCAGGGGGTGTGCATATGGCAGCAAAACTGGATGCCGTGAGTCATAAGGAAAATTTGACGCTGATAATCTTCCGCCGACTCTTATTAGACCTTCCAGGTCAATAAATGGTGAAAGACTCCCAAGTGAGCTATTTTTTAGCACCTCAGCTTTGCTTTGCGTTGTGAGTTAAATTTTATTTTACGCGCAATTTCAATTTCGGTTGCTTGTAGTTCTCCGCTCTTGACTGCCTTCTTTCTTGAATTGGACAAGAATCTTAAAATATAAGCCAAGATCCGTTGAAGTTTTCTGAATGACCCTTGGTGGTCAATTCTGTCGAAGATGGTTAGCTCATCTATAGTTGCAGTAAGCGCCGTTCGCTTTCGTTCTACCCTACATTCAATGTTTTTAGTGTATGGTTGAGGCCAAATTTCTTATTTTCCATGTAGAAACGGTGGTCCGTAAAACCATAAGTTACAACTACGTAGCTTTTCTGCTGATATACCTCTTGAGAGTGGATCAGCTGGATTCTCTTTAGACCTTACATGCCTCCATTGTTGAAGAATTGAATGGCGATGTATTGAAGCAATTCTGTTGCTAGCAAAAACTTGGAAGTCCGCAGAGGTTGAGTTGATCCAGGCCAGTACGATTTCGGAATCTGTCCATAAATAGGTGAGTTTGTCTTGCATAATCAGACATCTTTTTACTAGGGCCAAAAGCTTAGCTGCTAGCTCTGCTGCACATAACTCTAATCGTGGAAGTGTTATCTTCTTGGGTGAAGGTGGAGCGAGTCTTGATTTAGAACATAAAAGACGAACGATTATGGTTCCATTGTAAGTCGTTGAGCGCATGTATATAGAAGCACCAAATGCCCTTTCGGATGCATCGGCAAATGCATGTAATTGTACAGTTTGTGGAACGTGACTGCCAAATACATGCCTGGGAACTTGAAATCCTTTGAGTTCTTGAAGCGAACTTTCGCGAAAGATATTCCATCTGGTGTGTAATTCAGTTGGCAAGGCTGCATCCCAGTCTTGTTTGAGCCTCAATAATTCTTGCAGGTACAATTTTGCTATAGTGATAACTGGCGCAAACAAACCAGGGCTATTTCCGATGCCACTGTTCTCTTTGTGATTTTTGTCCTGGTAATAGGACTGATTTTTAAGCTAAATAGATCTGCTTTAGGCATCCAAGTTACTCCAATTGTTTTTATGGATGAGTCATCGTCTTCTGAGAAGTTTAATTGTACTGCTTGATCTTCTGGTTTTATATTTTGTAAAAGTTGGGGGTGGTTGGCGCACCATTTGTGAAGCTTAAAACCTGCTGTAGCTAATAAAGATGACAGTTGTGATTGTATATCACGAGGCGTGATGAAGCTGTCTGCTCCTGTCATGAAGTCATCTATATAGCGGTTATTCTTTATTTCATTGGCTGCTAGCGGATAGTTTATAAGGTTTCCCCTAGATAATGTTTCCAAAGTTTTGATGGATAAATATGGAGCGACTGTGGTTCCATACGTTACGGTAGTTAATTGGAAATATCGTAAATGCTAATCTGGATTGCTTCGCCACCATATAAGCTGGTATTTTCTGTCTTGATATTTAATGAAGATTTGCCTGTACATCTTTTGAATATCTGCCGTGAAAACGAATCGTGGAAGTCTAAATCGTAGTAATATATTAAAAAGATCTTCTTGCATGTCTGGTCCCGTGTGTAGAATGCTGTTTAATGCTGTACCTGTCGAAGTTTTTGCCGACGCATCGAAAACAACCCTTAATTTTGTAGAACTGCTATCAGGCTTTAGTACGCAATGGTGTTGAAGGAAATAGTGCGTTGGAGGTATAGTTTTTACAATTTCCATATGACCCAACCTCTCATATTCTTCTATGAATGCGATTTACTGTTTTCGAATTTCTGGATTTGCTGTCAGTTTTCTTTCTAGATACATAAATCTACAATAAGCAATGTCCCTTGATTCGCCTAATAATTTTGGATCATCTGAGAATGGCAAGCTCACTGTGAACCGACCATTTTCGTCTCTGGAATGTGTTTGGTCATAGTATGTCTCGCAACGCTTCTCCGCCGATGTTAAGTGACTTCCTCGATTTCTTTCGCGTCTTCCATTTCCCAGAATTGTTTTATCGTAGAATTGAGGTCATCTTCATCCTCTGCACACATACCACAGACAGCTAGACTTGATGATGATGATGTAAATTTACCGGCTACGACCCAACCGAAAACTGTGTTTTGCAAAGTTGGTAGATGCAATCCCAAATTTATTTGACCGATGGACAATAGTTGGAAGAAAAGTTCGGCTCCTATTAAGATGTCAATGTTGTCTGCACGATAGAATCCTGGATCTGCTAACGTTAGATTATGTGGTAACTTCCATGAAGAAATATCGATATTGTGTCTTGGTTGTTGCGAAATTATGTTTGTTAATACAAACGCTTCGAATCTGGTTGAAAATGCGTTTCTTGTTGAGTTCAACTCAACATTGACTCTGCGTTGTGACCTCTGCTTAGCTTGTCCGATGCCTTGAATGCACATGTTTGTTACCGATGATGTGAGTGACATCTTTTGACGATTCTTTCACTAATCAAGTTTACTTGTGAGCCTGAATTCAAAAGAGCTCGACAATTGACTTCTATTCCTATGTTGGATAGCTTCACCTTGGCCGTTCCGAGAATAACAGATTGTTCGTTGAAATTAGTTGATGTCGTGGGCAGCGTAAGAGCGGGTTGAACTGCTCTCGTTGATGTGTTTGCTGCTGGTTTGAAGGCTGGAGCATCAGGTTGCAGCGGCACTTGTGGTTTACGCTCTCCATCAATGTGTAAGAGAATGTTGTGTTTTTTATTGCATGTTTTGCATCCTATTAGGGAACACTTTGCAGAGAAATGTCCCTTTCTTAGACCGTTTTGGCACAGTCTATTTTCATAAGTAATCTTGGTTCGTTGTAATGGGGACATTTTCAAAAAGACTTGGCATTGAAAAAGACCGTGTGACTGGTTGCAAGCTATACATTTTGAGTTGATTGCAGGAGTCGACGTCATTGGAAATGAAGACTGCTGTCGTGGCGAGCTTTTTGCATCTTCGCGTCTTGTTTTGTTCCCTAGTGCTTCTAAGGATTGGAATCTGGTTTCCAGGAACAGTAAGAACTCCTTAATTGATTGGAGCTCTTTTGGATGGGTTAAGCTCTGTTCATACAGAGTATGAGTGTTGCGATCCAATTTTTTTTAATAAAATATGCAGCAACAATGGATCCGATGATACTGGCACTTCCAAATTTTCTAGCCCAAGTAAGCATTCTTGAGTGGTATCATGTAGGTTTTTGATTTGCATAGAGGCGGATTCCACAGCATGGCTTGGTTGATTCAGCAATTTGTTTATTAATGATTCTACAAGCAGGCATTTGTTTGCAGGCGTACCTATCTTGCAACATCTTCCAAGCAGCATTGTAGTTACTGTCGGTTAGTGAAAAGTGTCGTAGTAGCTTCTCAGCTTCGCCCACGAGGTTTGCCTTAAAGTACCACATTTTTTGGCAGTTACTTAATGGTTGTTTATCAATCATTTCGGTATATAAATCGGCGAATTGGCGCCATTTTGAATAATCACCGTCGAACTTTGGCAGCGTTATTTTTGGAAGATGAAATGTGGTAGTGCTGGGTCGCACTTGTTCTGGATTGTTGTCCAATTTTTCGATAGCGGTATTAGAATTTGTTGAACCCTTGATTCTATGTCTATAAAATCTTCTACGTTGTAAATGATTGTGGTATCATCAAACGCGATTTCTTCAATTTCTTGATGGAGCACTTCTAGCTGATTCCAAAATTTATTAATGTTGGCAATTTTGATCTCGTAGAATGCCATTGGTTGATCCTCTTGGGTCTCTTCGGCGAGACTATCCATTGCCCGTTGAAGTGACTGTTTGATGATGATCTGCTTACGTATGAGCTTCCTGGATATAGAAGTCTCATCTTGAGTATCTGATGATTTGATATCATTAGTTGGTTTTTTGGATACTGACTGCTCTGAGACATCATCGGTGATTTCATCTAGCACTGCTCTTAACTCGGCCACGAGTTGCTTTACTTTTCCGATGGTGTCTCCTTCAATATAAGGAGCATCTGATTTGATGGAATCCCTTACCATTTCATGATTGCGCCGGAACTCATCCCATAAGTTGGTTACCGTTTCCAGCCGTTTGTCCCGGTACTGAACAGTTTTTCAGGCAGCGCTGTCCTTCTGATATTTACGATGAGCCTTTTTAGCTCGTCCGCTATAGCTCTTTGTCTGTCCACCGCTCTATAGAGCTCTAACTCATCCATCTTCTGTTTTGGCTCCATGATAGTCCGGGTTCGATATGGCTCGCTTTATGTTGTACCCGTGTTACAGCCCTGGCAACGCTTTCTTTAAATTACAATGGAAGTTTAACTGAGTACCAGTGTTTTAGCCCTGGTAACGCTTTCTACCGTTGTTGCGTGTATATCACGTCGGGGTCACCAATGTTTAGGAGAGTTCTACTTTGAACTCCAAGTTTCCTTGTTCGAATCCTAAGACACATAAACCTTGACAATATGATGAGGATATACCGGCATATAAACCAATATATCAATGTTTAGGAAAGTTAATTGCTCCTTACCGCTGGTGGGGTGAGGCAATTAATGCTTCGAAGCCTAAGATTTGTCAGGGCACATAAACCTTGACAACATGATGAGGATATACCGGCACATAAACCAATATATCAGTGTTAAGTTAGTTAATTGCTCCTTACCGCTGGTGGGGAAGCAATTAATTCAAATAAAATGCGATGTTTATTCTGTTAACACGTAAAGATGAATGACAATTTATTTAAAATTAATTCTTAATTTATACTAATTGGAATAGCCAAATATCCACAAAATACCTTTCAATCAAAATGCTGACATTACATTTTTCATCACTCTGTACATGACTTTCGCGAATTTAACGAAATCGCCGCAGACACCTGTGCCCATGCCAAGAGCATGCAATCCGATCCTCTCAGCATTGCGCAGCTAGAACAACACTATCTAGTCCGATAAGAATTGTCTGCGGTCGCGCACAACTGTGTGTCTGCTGTATGCACATTCGTGAGAACAAACAATTTACGAGTGTAATGCCGCAAAATGTGCTGAGGAAAAGATATTTTGTGGGAACATTTTTGAATTTGATATAATTAGTTAGACAAAAGAAATTCAGATGAATCGGAATGTGAATAATAATAATGTGAATAATAATGTGGATGATAATTTTAATTTTGGTGTTTCCTAACAATATCATAATATTTTCCTCTAGCCTACAAGAACATATGGATTCACTCAATAAAATCTTATTGACACTTAAGAACGCAAATCTTAAATTATCATTAAATAAATCTGAATTTCTACGTAAAGAAACAGAATTTTTAGGGCATGTAGTGACTCCAAATGGTGTAAAACCAAACCAAAAGAAAATAGAAACTATAAAGAATTTTCATATCCCAAAAACAATAAAAGAAATCCAAAGCTTTCTAGGTTTAACAGGGTACTACAGAAAATTTATAGATGACTATGCAAAAATAATTAAACTTTTAACTTTATGCCTTAAGAAAGATAGTAAAATAAATATAAACGATCAAGATTACAAAGAATCCTTTCATAAATTAAAATCGTTAATGACAAATGATTTAATAAATAGACACCCAGACTTTTTAAAAGGATTTACACTAATAATTGGAGCAGTATTAAGTCAATCTCATGGTCCCCTTTGTTTCGCTTCACGCACATTAAACAAACATGAGTAAGGTGACCAACTATTTTTTGTTCAAAAAGAGTACACTTTGCAAGTATTTCATAGGTGAAAAATTAAGAAGAAAAAACGATAAAAACTTTATTTTCTTTGAAAAACATATTTTTCTTCGAATGGATTTTTTTTGCTAAATGAGGATGTTCGTCTAATAATGTAGCCACATCCGAACAACTTTCATTTTGCATATTAAATTTGACTGTTAAGACGGCAGATAATGTTTTTACAGAAAGTTGCGACTTCTCACTGCTCCAATAATCATTCCCTGGTGAAAATACCCTTTCAACAGCAGCATTAGTCCCTGGACAACATAAGGAAATTTCTATTAAAACTTTTAAATTTTCATGTGGGATATGTTCTACTTTAAAATGCCGAAAGATTTCTACCCATCTTTTGTCAAGTTCTATTTTCTCATCGTTCTATTTCTTCAATTTTTCTTCATTTAAATATAAATTTACTCTTCGAATTTCTTCAAAGAGAAAATTGTCATTAATAATATCATCACTTTTACTTCCTTCATTACAAATTCGACTGCTGAAGAAACTTCTTTCCATTCAATTTTACTATTTAGAAGGATACATTTGAAACAATTTAATGCTCTAAAGTTCACTATCCATTCTTCGATATACTCATAGCAAATTTTATAAAAAAATTTAACTTCTTTTAAAAATTCATTTTTATTCCGGGATTGGAATCTTCCAAAACGGTCAGTTTATTCTTTAGAATTAGTGGTAAAAATCCATCATTAAATCTTGATTTACATTTCAGTATAAAATCGTTTAATATAATACAAACTTCTGCTGCTGAAATTGTATCTCCTTCAATTTGTAGAGTAATTTTATAAAACAACGACGCCTGACTGTGAATAAAATAAATTCTGATTCTGACATATCGTTTTGAAAGAATTTCTTCAAAATTGTAGGACATTTGTCAAGGCTTAAAAAATATGAACGTAGTGGATCATTTAACTGCAAAACGCGTTCTAATGCTGGAGTTAAAGCAAGCCATCTGACTTTGGAATAACCAAGCAGTTTTTTGTATTCACAAAATTCTTTCAAACCGTACCCGTACTGTAAACCGATTGAAATATAAATATATATTTGTAATAAGTACTTCCACATCTATTGACATTGAACTTGATGCTGTATTGATAGCATTTGATATAATGTGAGCATTACAACCAATTCCCAAAATATTTCGTTTCAGAAGATCTTGTAATTTTGTGTACACATTATTAACACCTTTACGGATGCGTCCTCCAAAATTGGTATTTGTGTTATCAGCCGAGAGCGCCAAAATTTTCTTATTCAAATTGTTGTCTGTTATAACTCGAAATAAGTTATTAGACAAAATGTCTGATGTTTCCCCTTCGATTGATTCCAAATTTAAAATCTTAATTTGAATACCGTTCTTAATATCGAAATACCTTACTAAAATTGGATAAAGTTATTTTTGATTGTGATTCGATGCGTCTGATAGAATAGATATATATGATACAGAATCCAGATTTTCTGATAGCATTTCCTTGCAGTATTCATTAAATATACTGGTTACGATGGACTCACATTTTGTTCGCGCACAAGAAAATTTTTCGTCACAAATTTTTTTTAATAATTTATAAGTGCAGTCCATGCTGCGAAAACTTTGATTATGGATTATTGTGTGAAAAGCGAAAGTACCCTCCATAACTGCCAATTTTTTTTCATTAGTTCCCTTTAAAAAATGTTGTCAGTTTGGATGTTGACGCTGCTGTGTCATGAGACGTTTTATGTACATTAGTTTCAATGTGTGCCGTTATTGCACTACGTCCATGAATTGCAATTGAAAATTCCTTATTGCAGATTGTGCATTTAACCAAGGAGTCATCATTTCGATTTTTTACTATAATGAACGGAAACTTTTTTTTTAAATTTTCGTTTAAACGATTTTTCCTTCTTTTCTTATCGCTCATATTTGAATTAATAATCTAAAAATTATATTAGTAATGTAACAGATAAAATCTGGCAACGCTTGCGTATAACGAAAAGCTTGCAAGATCACCACACTCATCATTATCATAATATTCACCATAGAGCTTTGACCAGAAAGCTCTCCATCATCAGTATAAAAGCAGAAGCAAATGCAGTAGAAAGCCACTCTGCTTTACATTCTACACTAGAGCACCTTAGGGTCCTAGTACTATGTAATTAAGAGATAATAAAGTTTATTTTTATATACGAGTATATTCTGATTGTCTAAATTATTTTTTGACGTACGAAAGGCCTACGTTACACTGACGCCCAACCTGAGGCCGAATACCTACTTTTTTTTTATAGTTATTAAAAAAAAAAAAAATAATAAGAGAATCACGGCCACTAGAAAAAGTTCTAGATTGCGTTCAAACATGGCAATTGTCCAAATGACGGAGGAACAGCTGCAAAAGTTGCTTGAAAAGGCAGCTCAACCAACATCCATGGGGAACTTTGCAAATTGCACTGTGCGTTTTAATGGCGCGCGGTCTAAGCAGAAAGTAGAGGAGTTTATTTCAACGGCGACAATATATAAAGACGTTACGAACATGAGTGATGCTCTTTTAGGGTTGCCGTTGCTACTAGAGGATATTGCAGCGACTTGGTGGCAGGGGGTTAAAACCAAATCAAAGACCTGGAATGAGGCTATGAAAATGCTGCGCAAGGCTTTCGCTGCAACAAGACCGGCATACCAAGTCTATATGGACATTTTTAAGACAAAACAATGCGAAAAGACTCCAACAGACGTTTTTATATGCGAAAAACGCGCTCTGTTGTCTGAGCTTGACAATAATGCACATACAGAGGCACAGGAAATCGACCTAGTTTTTGGACTGCTTAATTTAAAAATCCGCTCTCGAGTCGAAAGAGAGAAGGTTGCTACGTTTGACGCTTTGTTAGATCTCGCGCGTTCAGTTGAACAGAATATAGCCGAACTAACAAGTGAAAATAGAAGGAAAAATGAGTTTGAAACAACTCAGAAACGATTTAAATGCGAATTTTGTAAATGTTTTGGTCATAATGCCACGGAATGTCGTAAGAAGGAGAAAGCGCAGAAAACGTTTGACAATCAAGAAAATAAAAGTCCGAGAACAACACTTTCTTGCTATGGATGCGGCAAGCCCGGTTATGTAAGAAGCCAATGTCCAAATTGCAGTCAAAGAAAGGAAACAACCGGCTTAAGCTTCTGCTCCATTGACTAATTTCATAAGAAAACGTTAGCTCCACTTCGGCAACGACCATCTATCAAAATAAAAATTGCTGGTAAAGAGGGCATTGCCTTTATTGATACTGGTGCAAGAATGAGCATTGCAAGTTTCCAGTTGTACAACGAGCTATTGAAAATTGGCTATAGGTTTACGCCATATCAGGCACATATAGTACTAGCTGATGGTATTGGACGCCTGCAAAATGTATTGATGACAAAAGCGAATGTAAAAATCGAAGGTAGAACAATATCAACACGCTTTATGGTTTTAGAAGACTCGACAGAAAATAGAACCTTGTTGGGAATCGATTTCATCGAAGACGCTAGGATGATTTTAAACCTGGCTCAACGAGTATGGCATTTTGCAGACTCCCCAGCAAAAAAGTACGAGTTTCTTCAAACTGAAAAACTTCCTGACATGACAAGAGCACCACAGATTATAACACCTTGCAAAGATTCAGAAGAAATTATAACACCGCCAGAATTAAAGAATCTCCCAATAGCTCCAATCGGCCCTACACCTCTTGCAAATATCTCCAACAGCAATAGGATATCACGTCCTAGCTATTCACCCAAAGCATTTAGTTTCCAGCAAAGAGCCTATTCTCCAGGTTCGATTGATGATATATTCAAAGACTGTATCCCAAGACACTCAACGCTCTCTCGTGTGAAATTGGATCTGGATGATCCAGAATTTGTTTATTTGGCCTCATGTTCTGTAGAGAATATTCTTTTAAGAGAGAACGAAAGAAGTGGCCTGGATGAATCAAAAATAGAGAAGCTTGACACCCTCTTGCAAAAGAATATACACATCTTTCAAATGTCTGGTAAGCCTGCGACAACTGTTGAACACTGTATTCCAACAGGCAATCATGCACCGATTGCAAGCGCACCTTACAGACTTTCTGAACAAAGGAAAAATATTCTGAAAAACGAAATAATGCTAATGCTTGAACAGGAAATCATAGAAGAGTGCGAGTCACCGTGGACTTCACCTGTAGTTATGATTCCAAAGAAAGATGGGGGAACGAGGATATGTATCGACTACAGAAAAATTAATGCAATAACAAAACCAGATATATATCCTCTCCCAAGGCTAGATGACCTGCTGCACGCCGCAAAGAAAGCAGTTTTTATGTCGACCATTGATCTAGTATCTGGATATTGGCAAGTAAAAATGAGAAAGGAAGATAAAGACAAGACCGCATTTATAACACCATTTGGCGTATATCGATTTCTAAGAATGCCATTTGGGCTGCGAAACGCACCATCAACCTTTCAACGCCTTATAGATCGAGTAAAAACAAAACTCGCTAATGTCCGACTACTGGCGTTCCTCGATGATATACTAGTGCTTTCATCATCCTTTGATGAGCACTTAAAAGATATTGAAGATGTATTCAACGTACTTACTCAGTTTAACCTGAGGATAAATAGGAAAAAAAGCTACTTTTGCCGAACAGAAGTTAAATTTTTGGGACACATACTAACCAAAGATGGTATTAGTCCAGATCCCAATAAAATAGACGCAATAAAAGAGCGTACTGCTCCTAAAAACCTTAAGCAGATGATTTCATTCTTACAAACCTGCTCGTGGTTCAGAAGATTTATCCCGGATTTCGCTGATATTGCACATCCAATGACTAAGCTAACTAAAAAAAATGCTAAATGGCTCTGGGAAAATGACCAACAAAAAGCATTTGAAAGACTTAAAGAGTGCCTTGTTACTGCCCCAATATTACAACAAGCAGATGAGACCAAACCATTCATTATAAGGACTGATGCAAGCGGTTATGCAATTGGAGCGGTTTTGCTACAAGGGGAGGGCCCTGACGAACGACCGGTAGAATACATAAGTCGACTTCTGACATCAGCAGAAAGAAAGAAAGAGAAGCGTTAGCGATTGTTTGGGCTATTAATAAATTTAGAATTTACATTGAAGATAACGAAATAAACGTGATCACTGACCATCAAGCACTGCGGTGGCTGATGAGCCTCAAATCACCCACAGGCAGGCTATCTAGATGGTGCTTACAGTTACAGCCCTACAACATAAAAATTAATTACATGCCTGGAAAGGCAAATGTGTTAGCCGATATGCTGTCTCGTCCTTCTATCGACGAAGATATAGAGATTCTAGAAAATTGCATGATCTCAATCGATTTTCCTAACCGCAGTGCAAAGGAAACGCGAGATAACCAAATTAAAGATCCTGATCTCAAGGAAATAATTGACGATCTTGAGTCATTCGAACCAGAAAGATTTACAAATTGGACTTCACGAGGTTTTATACTAAATAATGGTGTACTATATCGGTACAATCAAGATGATGACAATGACGAAGCCCAACTCGTGATACCAAAAGAAGAACGAACTCAAATCATGTCTGCTTACCACGATGAACCCACTGCAGGACATTACGGCTCAGAAAGAACCATTCAACGTATTTCAGCGAGATACTTTTGGCCTGGTATGAGGAGAGACATCGCCAGATACATCAAAGATTGTTCCTTATGTCAGCGCTATAAAATCTCAAACCTTAAACCAGCTGGACTTCTTTAAACACCTGTACAAAACCAAAGATTCGAGGTACTGGCCATTGATTTGTTTGGGCCATTACCACCATCTAATATAGCTATGAGGTGGATCCTCATTGCAGAAGACGTCACCACCAGATGGGTTGAGCTATTCGCATTAGAAGAGGCTACCGCAGTGACCTGTGGGAAAACGCTGATAAATGAAGTATTTCTCCGATTTGGATTTCCTAGAAGAATAGTCAGTGACAACGGTACACAGTTTGTCAGTTCAGTCATGCAACACATTACATTTTGCTTGGAATTACCCAGAGTTTCATTCCGGTTTATCTCACCCACAAGCTAATCCAGTAGAAAGAAAAAAACCGCGATCTCAAGACGCAACTTGCTATTTTAGTTCGTAATGACCACTTTGACTGGCCAAAGAAACTTCCTGTTATACGATTTGCTATGAACACCGTACGATGTCAAAATACTGGATACAGCGCTGCTTATTTAAATTTTGGAAGAGAACTTCGAACTCCGGACGATGTCCAACGTGATCTTCGAACAATTATTTTATCTGAAAATTTCGTTCCCACCATTACTCCGTTCTTAAGCAATATGGCAAAAACACTCCAAAACGCAAGAGAAATACATGAAAAGGAACAGGACCGTCAAAGATCATACTCCAACATCAAGCGACGTTCAGATCCAAGTTACTCACCTGGAGACTTCGTTTGGGTCAACACTAAGTCGCAAAGCAATGCAAGTAAGCGATTCACATCGAAGTTAGCACCAAGGCGCGATGGACCATATGTCGTACTTCATCGCAAAGGTCCCAACAGCTACGAAATTGCTAATCCTAGTCAACCTACTGAAGTTCTTGGCATTTACCATACATCATCTCTTACGAAATGCACAGAAGTTCACAACAGCGAAGAAGCCATACTACCCATCAGACGTAGAGGACGACCGCCAAATTCCAAAGAATAGACCATCCAGTTTCTTGTATCTTTACTAACATAATAGTTTCAGATACAAAAGGGGAGACTGTAACAGATAAAATCTGGCAACGCTTGCGTATAACGAAAAGCTTGCAAGATCACCACACTCATCATTATCATAATATTCACCATAGAGCTTTGACCAGAAAGCTCTCCATCATCAGTATAAAAGCAGAAGCAAATGCAGTAGAAAGCCACTCTGCTTTACATTCTACACTAGAGCACCTTAGGGTCCTAGTACTATGTAATTAAGAGATAATAAAGTTTATTTTTATATACGAGTATATTCTGATTGTCTAAATTATTTTTTGACGTACGAAAGGCCTACGTTACAGTAATTAATATATATATAATTAATAAGACGAAACTATAATATTAATACTTACATGCAACTTCACCTTCACTAGATAAATAAAATAAAATTTTATTTTATTTTGTACACCTCAAATCTTGTTAACTTGAACAAAAAGTACGAAATTGTTGGTTTTCTCTAACCTCAAATTAATTAAACAGAAAGGGAATTCCCATAAAACTTTGCCGTACATACTACGCATGCGTCAAGACTGTCAAGCATGCCGTACATACTGCACATCAAAGATCAGCCTGGGGATTACGTACACAAATATTGGAGAGATAGATATATCCATCTCTTTTCACAAATGTAATTTTGACGTTGTTAGAAAAAGAGGTCTGTAGCATCTATCTATCTCTCCAGGTACATAATATACGGCCTCTCAATTGTGCCGGAAACGGCAGCCATATGTGCGCGTGAAATTCAAATCAATGTCAAAATAATTTTAAATATTTAATTAATAAAATTGAAATAAAATAATCTAAAATAATGTTTTAGAAATACAAATGAGTATAAAATTATACAAATGAGTACTTTCAGAGTACAGGATTTGAAAAGAGTACGGTTTGCGAAAAAAGAGTACAAAACTCAGTAAATGAGTATAATTGGTCACCTTACAATATAGCGCAATAGAAAAGGAATTATTATATTATATTGTCTGGGCTACCGCTCAATTCCGACATTATTTGTACGGAAGAAAGTTCGTCATTAAGACTGACCACAGGCCAGGTATGGCTTAGCAATTTAAAAGAACCAAACAGCATATTAAAACGCTGGAAAATCAAACTCGAAGAGTACGATTTTGAGATACAATATATTCAAGGAAAAGAGAATAAAGTGGCTGACGCCATATCTCGAGTAAAAATAAATATGCTACAACAAGATGACTTAGCAACCATCCACAGTGCTGAATCAGATAGTTCACATCTTATTCTATTAGTGAAAACCCGGTTAATTTATTTAATCGACAAATAATACTTAAATTCAATGAAAATGACCATCAAGAAATTTTGTATCCACATGTTGGAAAAAGAAGAATAATATTTAGTAAAAAAACAACCCATAAAATTTAAAATTCTAATCGGAGATACACACACACACACACCAAATGACGCAGCGGCAGCGAACAGCGCTGCTCACAACGCACAGAGCTCAGACTTTGCCGTGATCTGATGCGATATAGCGATATTTAAAAATTGTATATTGGGGTCCCCAAGGGGCCGATCGCTCCAAATTTTTACAAAAAGTGTTTTCCATCGAAGACACACATGTGTACAAAATTTAAAGAAAATCGGGTAAATTTTGTAAAATATTTGGGGAAAATTTAATAGAAAGTGTTGTCTCCGGAAATACACATGTGTGCCAAATTTCAATAAAATCGGGCTGTAGGAAGTGGGTTAAAAATTGATCGCAAGAATCCACCACAAACAAACCCACACACGGGCAAGTGAAGTTAATATAGAGAATTTAAAAAAGAATACAAAGAGAAAGATTTTTTAGAAATAATAAAAGAACTGGACACTACAATGATATGTTCCATATATGTCAAAGATGATGAAATATTTAACAACTTCCAAAAAGTTTGGAAAAATGAAAATAAAAGTAAAAAAAAATATTTTATATCGTAGCACAAAACTTTTAAATGACCTTAACACAATCGAAGCCAATGAGCTTATCCACAATATACACAAAAAATATAATCATATAGGAATAGAAAAAGTTTATTTAAAGATATCCAAAGAAAATTATATACCCAATCTAAAACTCATGATAAATAAAATTTTAAATAATTGTGCAGTATGCATGACCAAAGTGGATAGAAATCCTGTTAAACTACCATTTGAGAAGACACCCACACCAACAGGACCCAGGCAGCATTACCACATTGATATATGGTTCTTAAACAAAACGAAGAAATATGTTACATGTGTAGACAAATATGCAGTAGGAGAACCTATAAAACATAAAACTCACATAGATACTATAAAAGCTTTAACAAAGATTTTCTGATATGTGGGATCACCGAATTTCATAACTCTCGACAACGAGAATGCTTTTGTTTCAGATTCACTCAACAACTATTTAACAAATAAAGACATACAAATACGTAACTGTACAGCCAACCGGCACACAGGAAATTCTGACATTGAAAGACTACATGGAACCCTCAACGAAAGTTTACGTACTTTATCATCAATCGAACAAATTGGTGAAAAACTTGATCCAAGTGATCATACGGTTCAAGCTCTAAATGCTTATAATAATATTATCCACCTAACAACTCGAGAAAAACCCTTCGATATCCATTTTGGTGTCATAAATAAGGAAATAATTTTTAAACGAATAGAAGATAGTAAAAACAAGGTAATTAACAAATTAAATGAAAAACGTAAGAATATTGAAATAAACGAACAGTACGTGAAAACAACCGATCCCGATAAATTAAAAAACAAATTGACCCCTAATATAAAAAAATAAACGAAATAAATAAAGAAGAAAAAAAATAAACTCTTAAAGAAGGCAATAGATTCAAAAAGAAACCCAAAAGAACCTTACATAAAGATCAATTCTATATATTAAAGAAATTCACAGAAAATATTTCTGTTCACAGGGACGACACTTCATCAAAAGAAGCCACTTCCGGATCTTCATCTGATAATTCCACTACTTCTAAGGGTAACCATCATAATTATCCTCATTCTTCCAATAATTAAAACCCAAGAAATTCAAATAACAGATTTAAACCATGGTAATTTAAATATATTAGAAGACCACGTAAGACCCAAACAAAATATGTACATTATTAATCTAATGAAACACACAAGAAAAGAATTTGAAACTTTAATACCACACGCTAGACAGAAAAGAAGACTTTTTAATATTTTAAGTACAGGAATAAAATTTTTATACGGAACCATGGATGACGAGGATAGAAAAGAAGAAGAAGAAAGGTTTATAATAATAGAAACAAATACACACAACGTAATAGAAAATTCAAACTTACAAATATAAATAAATAAATTTTAATTGCATTACTAATATATTTAATAAAAAAACTAAAAAATTAATTGAGTATGTAGAAAAATTTACTCGCACAGAACACGATTTAGAAAGAGACTTTCACAAATTAAAATTGGAAATACAAATTAAAACCAATATAAAATACCTTATAAATGACATAGAAAAAATTAAAGACATAGTTTTAACATCTAGATTAGGAATCCTAAGCAAGGATATTTTTCAGAAACAGAACTTGACAATAACAATAGAAAAACTTTCACAGGTTAAATTAGAACTTGCTCTATATAATAATACTATCATATTTATAATCAAAATCCCAAACTTTTGAAATGAAACATAAAAACAAATTTATATTCAATCCATACCAAAATTAGAAGATAATCAACAATTAGATATTAGTAATAAAATTTGACTAAAGACCAAACAATTTAAAATAATACCAATATGAAAATATATTTATCAGAAATTGTTTACAAAATTTATTTAAAAATCAAAAACCAAAATCAAAAAATTGTAAATTTATACAAAATACAAGTAAACAAATAATAGATATAGGAAAAAACAATTTAATGTTAGTTGATATAAGATTACAAGAAATTATCCAAAATTGTAACAATCAAAACATTATTGTTAAAGGTAATTACTTAATTAAGTTTGAAAATTGTAAATATATATGTATTGATTTCATAGAAATAATTCCGAGGACACGCTACGATTAGTGTGCTTATATGCTAAAGTAGATAATATTATCACAGTCACCATCAATCATATAAAAATATGTAATAGTGCGATCCAATTTATAAATAACCAAATATCATTGCATCATCCTTATTATGACTCAATATATCTTTAATCCAAAGTTGTTCATAATTATGCATATCATATATTACGCACATGTCTTTAATCCAAAGTCGTTCATAATTACGCATATCATAATATTTAACAAAGAGTCGCATTATCTTGTTTACTTCTTAAATTGATCGAAACCATCAATGTCCGCCAAATGTTCAATTGCGTATATCTTTACCATTCAATATCCAAAGACAAGAAACAGGTTCTAACATGAACGCATTCTTATCTCAATTTTCGATCTAAGAAATCAACATTTATACTTCCTAAATTCAAGGTCAATATCAAAATCCAAAAGCTAATACAGAAATTGGATCACACAAAAAGTATATAAGAAAACTTTTAAGCAGAACTTTTCGTTGTAGCAGCATTCAGGTTTGATAATTAGTACATTATACTTGTTGCAAAGCAACAAAGCAAAATTAAAAAAAAAGATGCGTCAGCAAATACCAGCAGCAACTCCAATTCATCGAAGAAGAGACTCTATAAAATATTCGCTGCGTCGCAATTTTGGTCTAATGACACTCCACGAGTTCATCGCTTTGCCAGCCCATCCCACAATGTTGTTCTAATTACACTCCACGAGTCTATCGCATTGCCAGCCCATCCTACACCAAACTGAATCATGCTGGCGACATACTTTGTGCACTATATAAACAAATACACGGTGGGAAAATGCATGTATTCATAATAAGCCATGTCATCAATAATTAAATACGCGATGGCATTCGTTGGCATTTCGGGCGTTATGTACTGTGTGAATGAGCTATGGAAGTTCATAGCATGGTATAAATTACTAAAATTCAAAGTGTGGAATTTGTTGGATTGGATATAAACTTAAGAGTTGGAAAGCGAAGAACGAGTAAGTCAGTCGTCAATCATTCTCAATCATCCGTCATCAAGTTAATCAATAGTCTTGAATATTAAATCCTTCTCAATGGTCCGTCGTCAATCATTCTCAATCGTCCGTCATCAAGTTAATCAATAGTCTTGAATATTAAATTATAAATTAAGTCTACATTTGCTCAAAATAAAGAGAAAAATTCATAACTAATAGAAGACAAAAAATTGTGTTGTTTTGTTCAATTTTGATTTATTTTTGAACGAAGATTTCCATTCGAGGGAAGTCTGTCTAAATTTGCAAATTGCCCTTGGAACCAACAAATCCAGGCGGCATACATTGGTTCTTCGAGCTGGATTTAAGGATTTAAGGATTTAAGTGCGCAACGAATTTGTAACATAACACAGTGAGTGTTATCGGTATATTCTTCGGTGAACTAATCGACTGATCAACACAGTGAGTGTCATCAGTTTAATACAACACAGTGAGTGTTATCGGTATATTCTTCGGTGAACTAATCGACTGATCAACACAGTGAGTGTCATCAGTTTAATACAACACAGTGAGTGTTATCGGTATATTCTTCGGTGAACTAATCGACTGATCAACACAGTGAGTGTCATCAGTTTAATACAATGCAGTGAGTGTTATCGGTATATTCTTCGGTGAACTAATCGACTGATAAACACAGTGAGTATCATCAGTTTAATACAACACAGTGAGTGCTATCAGTGAACTTCGACTGATCAACACAGTGTGTGTCATCAGCTTAATATAACACAGTGAGTGTTATCGATGAACTTTTCAACTGAACCTAACACAAACAACGGAAAGAGGCTGGTACAACGGGGGAGCAACGACCAAAATTAAGGTGTGTGGCAATTTTCTTTACATTTTTTATAATTTAAAAAACATAAACCGTCAATCAATTAAGACTTGTGTGTGTGAGTATATATCATATTATTGTTGTCATGAGTAAAACTAAAATGTCCGCGGTAATAGACGCGATTCAGACAATCGAATTAGATTTGAAAGACCTCGTTTGCAGAAGCGAGAACTTTACACTAAAAAATTGTGGAAGCTCCCAGTGAAGAAGCGAAAACAAAATACATGGAAGCTCGCACATTCCATGAATTAAAGGAACTGTTTTTCGCATATCAGTGTGATTTAAAGGAGCAGCTCACAACCGCCGAGAGCCCAAGCTTCCTCAACAAATCGATGGCAGTATCGAAGACTCCGTCGGTTGAACTAAAGCTCCCTCCCATGACAATCCCCAATTTTGATGGCTTTTTAAATCTGTGGCCCGAATTCAAGGCTTTATTCGAAAGCCTAATCGCCAAAAATACTTCAATTTCTGAGGCACAAAAGCTTCAGTATTTAAAGGGCAACTTAAGCGGTGAAGCGGCGCGTATGTTACGAAACACTGATACCAATTTTAAACCGCATGGGCTTTGCTAGTTAAGCCTTTTCAAAACGTCCGATTGTTAAAGGACAACCAGTTCAAGTTGCTTTTCGATCAGCAGAAAATGTTTCAAGAATCACCTGATGATTTAAAACTGCTTCTGGACACCACAAACGAAGCCAAACAGTCTTTAAAAAATCTTGGTGTGTCAGTGGATGCGTGGGAAGATGTGCTGATTTATCACACATGCAAAAGCATGTGGATTATCCAACATAGAACACATTAGAGGAATTCATTTTGATGAGAGCCAGAACACTAGAAGTCATCGGTCGATCCTCGTCCGGAGTCGTTTCGTCGAAATCGAAGAAATTCACTCCAGGTACAGTGCGTACACATAACTCCACAATTTTAAAATGTCCCATGTGCCAAGGGTCGCATGCAATCCGAAACTGTCCCAAATTTAAAGCTCTAAGCCCCGCGAAGAGACAGGACATAGTGAAAAGATATAAGCTATGTCTTAACTGTCTTTCTAATACTCACTGTACCAGAGCATGTACAAGTAGCTTCACGTGTTATAAATGTAAGCAAAATCATCATTCGCTCTTGCACAATGAATCAATAAATTCAACGCAGTCAAAGGATTTGGGGTCACCGGGAACAATTCAGTCATCAGCTCAACAAGCAGAATCGTATGCACAAAGACCACAACTCGCTTCACCAGAACAGCCAACTGATTCCACCCAAATGATGTCAACATATAGCACTTACTTAGCCGAGTCCAAGACAGTTCAGACTGTGCTTCTCGCTACTGCACTGATTAAGGTAGTCCCGAAAGTTGGCCAACCGGTGGTCTTACGTGCGCTTTTAGATCCGGGATCAGAAACATCCCTAATCTAAGAATCTGCTTTCCAACTACTAAGATTGAGAAAGAGAGAGAGGGTCGGAGGAACGAACACAGGTGTCTCCAAACACAAAGTATCCTTCACGATAAATTCATGTGTCAATAACCAATTCAAATTACATATAACAGCATTGATTTTACCTAAGGATACAGAGTGCTGACTGGAATCACCTCCGAAGTCTGCAATTAGCAGATCCGACTTTTAGTAAACGAAGCAAAATCGACATCTTTCTTGGTGCAGACGTGTTTCCATCAATCATTCTGGAGGGCATCGTGAAGGGTACACCAGCCACGCCTATGGCTCAAAACACTGAGCTAGGTTGGGTGTTGTCAGGTGGTGTTCTCCCGACAAATAATTCGATAACCTCTCTTCACATTACCGCTGAGGATCGAGATGTAGACAAAATTCTTTCGAAGTCTTGGTAACTAGAAGAAAGAGCAAATAAGTCGTTGCTTTCACCAGAAGATGAACAGTGCGAATTACACTTTTGTCGAACTCATCAACGTCAGGCTGATGGGAAATATGTGGTTCAGCTCCCATTCAAGGAAGGAAGGCGACCCTCAATCGGACGATCGTATAATTCAGCGAGGATTAGATATCTTCAACTGGAGAAAAAATTCCATTCCAACAAGCATCCATCAGGAATACAAAAGGGTCATTGATGAATATAAAGACTTGGGCAATATGACAGAGATAAATACCATGTCGTTGGGAGACCACTATTTCGTTCCACACCACACGGTGATAAAAGAATCCAGTTCCACCACCAAGACGAGAATTGTATTTGATGCATCATGCAAAACGTTAGATGGTACGTCACTAAACGACCATTTACTCGTTGGTCCAAGGTTGCAAGACGATATATTCGAACACGTCACTCGATTTCGAAAACATAAGGTCGCATTTATAGCCGACATCAATGAAATGTACACGCAAATTTGGGTGCCTCCAAATGATTCGGCTTATCAACTCATCTTGTGGAGAGATAAAAATGACGAAGATATAAGGGCGTACCGTCTGAATACCTTTGTCATTTGATGACAATAACTCAATTAAAACTTTGGGAATCCAATGGCATCCAGGAAGGGACACATTTTCCTTCAAGATAAGGCTTCCAGAACAATTGAAAGCTACAAAAAGAACAATTCTCTCAAACATCGCTCGGCTCTATGACCCCTTGGGATGGATTTCCCCGTGCGTCATTCTTGGCAAAATCCTAATGCAAGAAATATGGAAGGCCACCAATCATGGGATGAGGAACTGTCAGAAGCAATCGTTACGACGTGGTGTTCCTTGAAAGCAGAACTTATGGCACTAAACGACATAGAAATTCCACGATGGATACATTGCACCAACGAATCTATTATTGAAATCCACGGATTTTGTGACGCTTCCGAAAGGGCATACGCTGCAGCAGTGTATATTCGTAATATCAACGGAATGTCAATACACACTAGTTTACTTTTGTCAAAAACTAGAGTCGCACCTTTAAAAACCAAATCTCTTGCACGGTTAGAATTGTGCGGAGCTGTACTATTGTCACATTTGTTGGTACATATCATCGAGACCATGGAACTACAAAAGGCACGAATCTACGCTTGGTCAGATTCACAAATCACTCTGGCTTGGATTATGGCAGCACCATATACGCGAACCACATTTGTTGCCAACAGAGTTGCTGAAATCCAAGAACTGACTGATGTTAAATGCTAGAGATACGTCCCGTCCAAAGACAATCCAGCGGACATCGCATCAAGGGGCTGTCGCCCAGGGAGCTGATCACTAAGGATCAGTGGTGGAACGGCCCGGAATACCTACAAACATTTGAAGAGCAATCTTACCCCATGACCACACAGATCTTGAGACGAAAGCGTCCGAATTTCCTAAGGTAAAGAACGATTTCATTGAATCCTGACCAACCATAGCAAATATTTTCCACATTTGCACACATGTTCACTCATGGGAGGTTAATGAGCTGTTGTCCAGATTTTCGTCATTACACGGACTAATACGAACTACAGCGTATTGGCTTCGCTTCATCAATAACGCTCGTAAAATATCGGAGCGGGTGTCTGGGCCGCTCTCAGTAGAAGAACTAACATGTGCTAAAAGGCGACTGATATTCATAGAACAGCAGGAGTTCTTCAGTGAGGAGATTAGTCAACTCGCCAACAATGAAATAGTGCGTAAGGGCAGTAAATTGGCTAGACTTTCGCCTATCCTAGATGACTACAATATACTGAGAGTCGGTGGACGGTTGGAGAATGCGGACTTGACCTACTCTCAACGTCATCCTATAATGTTACCTTCACAGAACATTTAAACGACTTTCATAATCCATGATGTCACATGAGACTGTTGCATGCTGGTCAACAATTAATGATGGGAACTCTTCGCGCATAATATTGGGTCCTTCAACTCAAATCAAATGTTAAAAAAGCATCCACAAGTGTCTCAAACGTTTTCGATACACGGCAACGATGAATCAGCAAAAAATGGGAAACCTCCCAGCCCCGCGAGTGATTGAAGCTCGACCATTCCAAGCATCTGGGGTGGATTATGCTGGACCTGTACGACTAAAGGCACGGAAGGGACGCTGTAACAAAATCACGAAGGCCTATATTGCTATTTTTATCTGTTTCTGCACGAAAGCGATTCATCTTGAACTGCTTAGCGACTGCAGTACGCCTTTCTAGCAGCATTCAAGCGCTTTACCGCCCGTCGAGGCATTTGTACCGACCTGTATAGTGATTGTGGAACTAATTTCCAAGGAGCCGCAAAAATCACTGATCTAGAAAAACCATATCTACTAAGGCAGTGGACCGAAGACATCGCGACTCAACTGCAAAAAATTTGAACTACGTGGCACTTCAACCCTCCGGCAGCACCACATTTTGGGGGGCTCTGGGAAGCGGGAGTAAAATCAATGAAATACCACTTGAAGAGAATTGTAGGGCATTACACTCTCACCTTCGAGGAGTACGTAACCATACTAACACAGGTGGAAGCTTGCCTCAATTCACGACCTCTCTGTCCCATTAGTGAAGATCCCGAGGATCTATCAATTTTGACACCAGGACATTTCCTAATTGGTTCGTCACTATACACTGCTCCAGAAAGGATCTTAACCGACATCAAATCAAATCATTTGGACAGATGGCAACTATTGCTGAAAATTCAGAAAGATCTGTGGAAGATTTGGAAATCCGAGTACTTCGGTGGACTCCAACGCCGTTCGAAATGGTTAACCCCTACACCCGATCTACAAATAGGACAAGTTGTAATATTACCAGAAGAGGCAACACCTCCTACAATTTGGGGTCTCGGCAGAATTTCGGAAACACACCCTGGATCAGATGGAAGAGTTCGTGTAGTTACTATCAAAACAGCAACAAACATACTAAAGCGCCCGGTCACTAAACTCTGCCTTCTGCCAATGGTCAAAGAAGAAGAGAACACACACACACAAGCAATAACCAAATTCGTCTACCAATTATTAATAGCACACATATATAACTTACTAATTTAATTTACCTCCTATAATAACCCATCATTGCCACACACCATTGACAGTACCTACCTTCTTTGTTATTTCATGTTGCATATTCGCGAATGGATTATGCGGAGCTGATCACCTAATAAGTCGTCCTAAAACAAGGGAGAATCATCAAGGCCGTGAACAACAGAGGAAGATGTAGACGACAGCCGAAACCATCGACAACCTTTCCGGTGCCCGGCAGGCGTCGCAATTTTGGTCTAATGACACTCCACGAGTTCATCGCTTTGCCAGCCCATCCCACAATGTTGTTCTAATTACACTCCACGAGTCTATCGCATTGCCAGCCACTCCGACACCAAACTGAATCATGCTGGCGACATACTTTGTGCACTATATAAACTAACACACGGTGGGCAAATGCATGTATTCATAATCAGCCATGTCATCAATAATTAAATACGCGATGGCATTCGTTGGCATTTCGGGCGTTATGTACTGTGTGAATGAGCTATGGAAGTTCATAGCATGGTATAAATTACTAAACAAATTCAAAGTGTGGAATTTGTTGGATTGGATATAAACTTAAGAGTTGGCAAAGCGAAGAACGAGTAAGTCAATCGTCAATCATTCTCAATCGTCCGTCATCAAGTTAATCAATAGTCCTGAAGATCTAATATATAAAAATGGTGTGTTAATTGTTTGAGATTGCCTTTCTCAGGAACCAGACATCGCAGGAAGCTGAAATTTTTACCATATATTAGGATTTTAGCGGTTTGGGTTTTTGTTTTGGTTTGAACTCTCTAATTGGCACTGTTGTCAAAATATAACGGTTTTTTTGGTTTCTCAGCAAAGAAGGATCTTAGGAACTTCAGATTTTAACCATAGGTTTGTTTCATTGCTATTTGGTTTTTTGTGAAATTTGGACCTGATAGATGGCGCTGTTTCCAAGATAGTAGGTGGTAAAACCGCTAGTTTTGACATTTATTTAGTTTCATTACAACACGCGCAAGAATACATCGTAGGACGCCAAATTAAAAATAAAATTTATAATTAATCGTAAAAAACGTTATTACACAAAATAACTGTTTTTATATTATACACATGAGTCACGAAAACTGCATTTGTTTGATTAGTTGTTATTTTATTTTACACACAGGGAATGTAAAATGTTAATATTAGCCACATTCTTAAACTGAATTTTATGAAATTTTTAAGATATATTATTGGTAGGTAGGGGAAAGATGGAAGGGGAGAAAGATAAAATTTTAACATGAGATTTACAAACGTATTTTTAAAAAAATGTCAACGTAAATTATTGGCAGGTGATGGAAAGTTAAGAGCTATAGTACTCCCGTCACCCCGGGGGTTCATGTGTGCGGGTAGCAAAGCGCCCGGGAACAGCTAGTTAAATTATAAATTAAGTCTACATTTACTCAAAATAAAGAGAAAAATTCATAACTAATAGAAGAAAAAAATTGTGTTGTTTTCTTTCAATTTTGATTGATTTTTGAACGAAGATTTCCATTCGAGGGAAGTCTGTCTAAATTTGCAAATTGCCCTTGGAACCAACAAATCCAGGCGGCATACAATACTTGTAATTTTTAAATATATATTTTAAATAAATGAAAGATTCTTTTTTAAAATACATTAAGTTTCATTAAAAACATAATTGGCGCAGTCGCGCTTGATCAATTAAGATTTACTTTTATTGAAAAGTTTAAAAGAGCTCAGAAACAAAAAAGTAAAAACTATAAGTCTGAGGATAGCAGGAGTATGCGCAGGAGACAACTTATATTAATTTACAAGTGAAAAATAAATGCTAAAATTCTACCAAGCTCTACAAAATTAATTGCATTATTTGCAAATTAAGAAAGTGAAAAAATTCCCAAAAACTAATTGGATTATTTGAAAAAATAAAAAGAAAAAAACAACCAAAAAAATTAAAATTTTTCGTGTAAATTCTCTAATTGATACACAAAGTGCAAAGGGAGCCCCCTTATCCTGATCACTCCAAAATTTTTACAAAAATTGTTTCCATGTCTATAAAATTTAAAGAAAATCGGGCCAATTTTTAAAAATTTATATGGAAGCCCCTCGGCCTTCAAAATTTTTACAAAAAGCGTTGTCCATAGGTTTAAACATGTGTGTATAAAATTTGAAAAAAATCGGGAAAATTTTTAAAAACATTAATGGGGCCTTCCGTCACCGAGGCCCAAATTTTTACAAAAAGTGTTGTCCGTCAGAGATACACTCGCGTATACAATTTTAAGAAAATCAAAAGATCACTACCAAATATTTACAAAAAGTGGTTCCATCGGAGATACACATGTGTATAAAATTTGAAGAAAATCAGGTATTTTTTGTTTATAAAATTTGAATGGGTGCCCCCCGACTCCGGGGCCCGACCACTCCAAAATATTTACAAAAAGTGTTGCTCGACCCCGCGACCCGAGGGACCCAAATAGAAAGTGTTGTCATAGGGGACACACATGTGTGCAAAATTTCAATACAATCGGGCTTTAGAAAGTGGGTTAAAAATTAATCACAAGATTTGGTGTGCCAGCCAGCCAGCCAGCTAGTCAGCCAGCCACGGGCAAGTAAAGAATTTAAAAATTAATAAATAAATAGATTGTATTACTATACAAATAAAATTAATTGCATTATTTTACAAACACTTTACACTGCTCTACAAAAATAAAAATAAAACAACTCATAAAAATAAAATTTTTCATGTAAATTCTCTAATAGGAGATGGGTATGTGTTAAAATTTGAAGAAAATTGAGCTAATTTTTAAAAAATTTATATGGGCACCCCTCGGACCTCAGGGCCTCACTCCAAAAACTTTACAAAAAATTTTGTCCATCGGAGATACACACGTATATAAAATTTTAAAAAAATCGGGTTAAGTTTTTTAAAAAATTTGTTGGGGCCCCTTGACTCTCCAAACCCTGTCACCAAAATTTTTGCAGAAAGTGTTGCCCATCGGAGATACACACGTATATAAAATTTTAAAAAAATCGGGTTAAGTTTCTCCAAATTTTTTACAAAAAGTGTTTTTCATCGGAGATACATAAGTATATAAAATTTAAAGAAAATCGGGTTAATTTTTTTAAAAAAAGTTATGGGGCCCCACGAACCCGGGCCCGGGGTCTCCAAATTTTTTACAAAAATTGTTGTGTATCGGAGATACACATGTGTATTAAATTTGAAGAAAATCGGGATAATTTTTTTAAAAAAAGTTATTATGGCCCCACGAACCCGGGCCCGGGGTCTCCAAAATTTTTACAAAAAGTATATCAGAGATACACAAGTGTATAAAATTTGAAGAAAATCGAGTAAAATTTTGTAAAATATTTGTAGGGGAGCCCACCGACCCCGTGGCCCGAGGGTCCTCAAATTTTAATAGAAAGTGTATGCATGTGTGCAAAATTTCAATAAAATAGGACTTTGGGAAGTGAGTCAAAAATTGATCGCAAGATTCCATGACACACAAATCCACAAATCCACAAACCCACAAACACACGGGCAAGTGAAGTTAATATAGAGAATTTAATAAACGAATAATTTCAACAAAAGTTAAACAGAAGTGAAACATTTTTTTGATAAATTAAATTAAATTTAAATTAATTTTCACGAACATTTTTGACAACAAATTTGACTATTTGAAAGGTATACATTAATTAAAAAAAACTATTGGTCGAAACCAAAATAAAATAATAATTAATAAAAATTAAAATAAACTATTGGTCAACATAAAAATAAAATCAACACAGATAAATCAACATCATCAGGACCACAGAATAAGAAAAAAATACAATACAACAATATAATCAGGACCACAAAATAAGAAGAGGTGCAACACAACGGCATAATCAAGTCCACAAAGTAAGAAGAAATACAACATAACAAGATCAATAAAACAACCAGGGCGAAATAAAATAAACCAGCAAATATCAGCAGAAGACAACTCGTAACAAAAACACCAGGATCAACAACAAAAACAACAAGGTCAAATTAAAATAAACTTTTAGATTTTACTATTTATTGCTCAAATATATAAAAATTGAAATAATTTTTTTTTTTACATAAACACATAAAAGGTAATTATATAGAACCCCTTTTAAAATAAAAACAACTTATCTCTTTTTACAAAATTAAAATTTAATTTTATAAATACTAAAATAAAATGGCATAGGAAAACCAACAAAATAAAGTTGTCTTAGATGCCATTAAATATTGTTACGAAATTCAGGCTTTCGAGTTCGTAAAGGATTTTGCAAATAAAACACAACTTAAGTTTATTAATTTACAAATAACAACTTTAATGAACAACAATAAAATTAACAGAAGTTCACAATTTATATTGGTGATTACTTTATTTGTACACAAAAACACTTATAATACTTGTACTTTGTTTTGTACTTTTTATCCTTAATAACCAAGACGTCTCCTTCTACGAGAAGGCCAGCAATCAACATTACAGAGGCTGAAGATCGTCCAGTTTATACCCCCTCTTATATTTTTTTCATTTTTATTTTATTTTAAAATTTATTGTTTAAAATTAAATTACTTTAAATATAACATGTAGTAGATTAAGTAGTCAAAAATATTGTTTAATAATAAGCAATACAAAAAAAAAGACAAGGTAAATACGGGCCCCTATTGTTCAACGGACACTTATTAATAATAGTTATAAGTTTATTTTTAAGTCAAAATTGTGTAATACCTAAATGTTTTAATAAAATATCTTAATCTGTAAAATACTTGTACTTTACAATAATTCTCTTAGGTAGTAGCTTAATCGCTTTGCAAGAACTTTTACAACTTCACTGGTTAAATTCCAATCCACTAATCATCTTACTTCGGCCTAACGCTTTTATTTATACTCAATCATAAGCTTCCAGAAACTTCCAATATTGCAGACAGAAATATCCAGAAAATTGTAGCCTTATTTCCTTATTTACAACTAACAATACTTATTCTAAAAATCATGTTCTTTTACAAAAGTCGGGCAAACCGCACAAACCGTTTTGACTACTTGTTTGACCAGTACACAATGATTCAAACTTGCAGGCGGTTACATTACAAATATCAAATAATCTAATAGTCTTAGAGCCTAAAAGTATGCAACATAAAAATGCTTATTTTTAGTACCCAGTATTTTCTTAGTTCAAATTTAGTACTTCTTTTTTAGTACATTATGATTTATCTAGGATTGGAACCTTATGCACTACCGACAACTTTTCGTAGCATTTGCTTATTTTAAGTATGCAGTATTTACATCGCGACTTTTCTTAGGATTCTAATTCTATTATATGCGCTACTAACTACTTTTCGTAACATTACCCCCACCTTAATTCTGTTCGTCCTTCGATTCAGCACTCTTTCTGTTGTGGTACCTTGTCAATCTGTCAATGTGAACAACTTGCATTCTACATCTGAGGCTTTGTTGAATCCGATATACGACATCATTAATCCTTTTAATGATCTTATAAGGTCCTTCCCAACTCTGCTGTAGTTTCGGAGATTTACCTTTTCTTCTCTTGGGATTGTAAAGCCATACCAAATCTTCTTCCTGACAGGTCATATCGCGTTTTCATCCGGTTGCTGGCGTCCACTATGTTGCTCCTTAATACAGCATAAACAGCGATCATTCTCTGCCAAATGCAATCATTGCTGGAGAGTTTTTAGTTGTGTTGTGGACAGCACTACGATAACCCATCATAAACAACGGTATACAACGATCCCATCCATCTTGGTTGGCATTAACTTCTTTTCGCAGATGCTCTTCCAGCGTTCTGTGGAATCCTTTGACCATTCCGTCTGACTGTGGATGTAACGAAGTAGTCCTCCTTGTCTTGATGTTGAGTACTTGGCACAGCTCTTGAAAGACTAGCGATTCAAATTTCCGCCCTTGATCGGAATGAAATTCCAGTGGTACTCCAAATCTGCAGATCCAATTGTCCACCAATGCCCTAGTCATCGTGCTAGCTTCCTGGTTTGCGGTAGGATACGCTTCTGCATTTACTGAAGTAATCAATGCACACGAGTATATAGCGATTTCCATCTCTTGTTTCTGGGAATGGACCAGCTATGTCCATTGTCACCCGCTAAAATATTGCTCCAACATTGTACTGTGGCATTTTTCCTCTTGTTGTTGTTTACGGTCCATGTATCACACGTTCGGCACCAGTCTTCCACATCTCTGCGGCAATTGACCCAATAGAAGCGATTCCTGACTTCATCTAATTAACGCCCAAATGCGCTCCTGATGTCCTACTATGTACTTCTTCCAGGACTTCTCTGATTCGGTTTGTTGGTAGCACAATCTGCGATTTTGTGCTACGACCATCAGCCGATTCCCATTGCCTTACTAGTAGTCCATCTTCTAATCTCAATGACTGCCATTGAGCCCAGTAAATTTTTACTGTAGGACTTGCTGTTGCAATCTCGTGCCACTCCGGTCTTTCACCTTGCTCCATCCATTGAAATATTGGAGCAATCGTATTATCGCGCACTTGTTCCTCCCTTGTGCAGCATTCCTTTTCGATGCTCTGTTCTGAATGTGTATGCCTGAATTCGTTCAACCCATCTGACCACCTGAACCTCTGGTTCCCTAAACTGCATTAGCCACTTGAGTACTGCATGGTCAGTTCGAAGAAGGAATTCCCGACCGTATAGGTACTTGTGGTAGTGTTTGACGATATCGACAACAGCTAGAAATTCCCTTCGCTTCACGCTTCAGAAGAACTACTTCTCGGGCTTAAAAAGCGAACGGCTGTAGTACGCTATTACACGCTCCTTCCCTTCTTGATTCTGAGATAGAACCGCTCCTATTACTGCATTGCTCGCGTTATTGTCCAGGATGAAGAGTGCTCCTGCCTGTGGATATGCCAAAATTGGAGAACTACACAGCTTTCCCTTCAGCAAGTCAAATGATTTTTGGTGCTCGCTAGACCATTGGAACTTTTGGTTCTTCTCAGTAAGGCGATGAAGGCTTCGTGCAACATCTGCGAAGTAAGGCACAAACCGTCGATAGTATGAGCATAGCCCCAGAAAACTTCGCAGCTCATGTTAAATCTTTGGTACCGGCCATTCGTTAACAGCTTCCAACTTCTTGGGATCCGTGCGTACTCCTTGACTGGATACAATGTGGCCCAAATAGTTCACTTAATTTTTGAAAAAGCTTCATTTCGGCGGACTTAACTTCAATCCTGCAATTTTAATGGTTTCCAGAACTTGCCGAAGATTATTCACGTGCTCATTAAATGTACGACCAAAAACAATGATGTCATCCAAATAGACTAGACATGCCTTCCAGCTAAGGCCTCGCAAGACATGTTCCATCAACCGCTCGAACGTAGCAGGAGCATTGCATAAACCAAACGGCATAACAGAAAATTGATACAAGCCGTTTCTCGCAGTAAATGCTGTCTTCTCCTTGTCGCTGTCATTAATTGCTACTTGCCAGTATCCGCTTTTCAGATCCAATGTACTGAAGATTCTGGCTCCGGATAAGGTGTCCAACGTGTCGTCTATACGTTGTAATGGATTACTATCAATCTTGATCAGTTTCCGATAGCCCACACAAAATCTCGTTGAACCATCTTTCTATTAAACAAGTACCACAGGTGAGCTCCATGGGCTTTTGGACTTCTCTATGATTCCATCCCGTTCCATTTTCTTAACCAGCGTTTCTGTCTCTTGTTGTTTAGCAAGTGGCAATCGTCTTGGCGCCTGTCGAATTGGAGTCGCATTTCCTGTATCGATTCGATGTCGCACTATATTGGTTTTACCCATGTCGTTGTCGCTGACAGCAAAAACGTCGGCAAATTGCCCTAGCGCCTTTTCTGCTGCTTGTCGCTGTGCTGGTGGAAGATGTTTACACAACGAACAAATTATCTGCTTCCTTTCCAGATGTAGTGGCGTATTCTTTACTTTTACAAGCTGGCAGTTTGCGATGCAGCTTACTCCCTGAGTCTTACCAATGACTGTTCCTTCTCTTATTACTTTCGGTTATGGGCTAACGTTCATTATTCTCACTGGTATCTTGGGCTGAAGTTTCACTAGAGTTCTTCCGCATAGCAATCCGTTCTTGTCGAAGTTGGTTGGCTCCACTATTCCTAATTTACTCTCCCCAAGATCACCGTTCACCTTGCCATAGATGATTTTCTCGCACATCGGTGGAATCTCCACTTTTTCTTCAGCAATGATTCTTAGCCCGCCAATCTGGTTGTCGCTTATTTGCAGGGGTACTTCAACATTACGCCATTTTAACACGTGGTTCTTCAGATCAAGGGACGTATCGTGCTTTGTTATGAAATCCAAGCCCAATATGCATTCATCTGCAATGCTGGCAACAATAAACCGATGAGAAAACCGTATTCCTCCAAACATGACACTAAAGGAGCACTCTCCTTTAATTGCTGCAACTTAACCAGTCGCTGTTCTCAAATTATAGCGAAATACTTTTTCCACTTGACCTTTGGACACCACTTTGGGATTCACAATTGATCTGGAAGCTCTTGTATCCAAGGTAAATGGTTTTCCTTCTAACACACCACTAACAACCAAGCTGTTGCTGTCCTTTCCAAGTTTGGCAATGTTCACCAGCTTACGCCCCGTAAATCTGGTGTAACTTTGTTTTCCTGGTCTGCAGCTACGAGGTAAGCTGGCTGCTGCACCTCATTTATCTGTGATGCGACTAAGTGCCGTAAATTTTCGGACCTCTTGACACGATTCACTGGTTGTATTGTAGTTTGTACAGGTCTTGGTTTCTTGCAATCACGGATGAAATGTCCAGGTTTCTGGCATCTAAAACATTTTGGACGACGTTCTAAGAGCTTCCAGTTTTTGTTTTTTGGATTTCCTCTTTAATAAGGGCTTTTATTTGTGTAATGTCCTCTGTTTCCAGCTTGCGCAATCTAACCAATTCATAAGACAAACTGGCTCTAGCTGCTTCGTATTCCATAGCCGATGCCAACACTTCATTAATCGACTTTCCTCTGGCTGTTGTCCTCAAGTGAAGCTTCAACTGTTCATCTCAAATAGCATTGATGAACGCATCCACTGCCAAACCGTCCAAGATACCAGCCGGAACCCCACAATAGGCTTGTCATGCTAACTTGGTTATTTCCCGTTCTAATTCTTGAAGTCGTTCTCCTAGCTGTTGTTTCTTCATCTGGAGCTGTATTTTGCTTAGCTCCTGTGTGTGAGACTGTCCATAATGCAAGTCCAACTTTTTCAATATTCTTCCGGATTTCATCTCGGCATTTGGGATCATTTGCAATACATCAGCCGCCTTGCCCCTCAACGCTAGGATTAGAGAATTTAGTTGCTCTTCAGCACCCCATCCATTGTGTTGTACCGCAGCTCCAAACTGGACTTTGAAATTTTCAAATGCTGTCTCACCATCGGACGCAGGTGGCTTCAAAATTCCCTTCTGGTTACTAGAGGGTTCTGGAATTACTCTGGTGCTGCTTTGTTGAGTGTTCTCTCTGACGAATTGGTTACGATTGTCCAGCCGGGCTGTAAATCCTTTCCCTTTAGGATTTCTTTACTGAACAACCACCTTACCACTGGTGGGGGGATAGTTGTCAGTTTTAGTAATAAGACCGTTTATTTGGTTTTGTAAACTGTCTCTTTCTCATTTATTCATTCTATATTTATACATTAATTTTTGCTTACTACTTAAAAAGCATTCCAACAGTAATGTTGACCTACTGTTGGAAATGCTTACTAATTTAAACCTATTGCTAATATGCAATTGCTTTTCTGCTGATTATGAAGAAAAAGCAATTAAATTAATGTGGGTCACCGGTTGTTGGGTGTGTGACGCTCGATGTAAGTGCAATTGTGCAATTGCTGAAGTTGCTTTTTGTTGCCGATACATTCGAATTAAATGTACTGTGTAATTGGGCAATTGCTGAGTTGCTTTTTGTTGCCGATACATTTCTCGATGCATCGTGCAATTGTGCAATTGCTTTGTTGTTGTTGATGCACTCAACATTTTGCCTCCTCCGGTGTTGTTTTCCAGTTGATATCAAACCCTCCTATGGTCAGTTAATTCTATTTTGGTAACGCGATTATTTTTATTTCGCCCATTTCCAACAACAAAAACAACAAGGTCAAATTAAAATAAACTTTTAGATTTTACTATTTATTGCTCAAATATATAAAAATTGAAATAATTTTTTTTATTTACATAAACACATAAAAGGTAATTATATAGAACCCCTTTTAAAATAAAAACAACTTATCTCTTTTTACAAAATTAAAATTTAATTTTATAAATACTAAAATAAAATGGCATAGGAAAACCAACAAAATAAAGTTGTCTTAGATCCCATTAAATATTGTTACGAAATCCAGGCTTTCGAGTTCGTAAAGGATTTTGCAAATAAAACACAACTTAAGTTTATTAATTTACAAATAACAACTTTAATGAACAACAATAAAATTAACAGAAGTTCACAATTTATGTTGGTGATTACTTTATTTGTACACAAAAACACTTATAATACTTGTACTTTGTTTTGTACTTTATATCCTTAATAACCAAGACGTCTCCTTCTACGAGAAGGCCAGCAATCAACATTACAGAGGCTGAAGATCGTCCAGTTTATACCCCCTCTTATATTTTTTTCATTTTTATTTTATTTTAAAATTTATTGTTTAAAATTAAATTACTTTAAATATAACATGTAGTAGATTAAGTAGTCAAAAATATTGTTTAATAATAAGCAATACAAAAAAAAAGACAAGGTAAATACGGGCCCCTATTGTTCAACGGACACTTATTAATAATAGTTATAAGTTTATTTTTAAGTCAAAATTGTGTAATACCTAAATGTTTTAATAAAATATCTTAATCTGTAAAATACTTGTACTTTACAATAATTCTCTTAGGTAGTAGCTTAATCGCTTTGCAAGAACTTTTACAACTTCACTGGTTAAATTCCAATCCACTAATCATCTTACTTCGGCCTAACGCTTTTATTTATACTCAATCATAAGCTTCCAGAAACTTCCAATATTGCAGACAGAAATATCCAGAAAATTGTAGCCTTATTTCCTTATTTACAACTAACAATACTTATTCTAAAAATCATGTTCTTTTACAAAAGTCGGGCAAACCGCACAAACCGTTTTGACTACTTGTTTGACCAGTACACAATGATTCAAACTTGCAGGCGGTTACATTACAAATATCAAATAATCTAATAGTCTTAGAGCCTAAAAGTATGCAACATAAAAATGCTTATTTTTAGTACCCAGTATTTTCTTAGTTCAAATTTAGTACTTCTTTTTTAGTACATTATGATTTATCTAGGATTGGAACCTTATGCACTACCGACAACTTTTCGTAGCATTTGCTTATTTTAAGTATGCAGTATTTACATCGCGACTTTTCTTAGGATTCTAATTCTATTATATGCGCTACTAACTACTTTTCGTAACATTACCCCCACCTTAATTCTGTTCGTCCTTCGATTCAGCACTCTTTCTGTTGTGGTACCTTGTCAATCTGTCAATGTGAACAACTTGCATTCTACATCTGAGGCTTTGTTGAATCCGATATACGACATCATTAATCCTTTTAATGATCTTATAAGGTCCTTCCCAACTCTGCTGTAGTTTCGGAGATTTACCTTTTCTTCTCTTGGGATTGTAAAGCCAGAACAAATCTTCTTCCTGACAGGTCATATCGCGTTTTCATCCGGTTGCTGGCGTCCACTATGTTGCTCCTTAATACAGCATAAACAGCGATCATTCTCTGCCAAATGCAATCATTGCTGGAGAGTTTTTAGTTGTGTTGTGGACAGCACTACGATAACCCATCATAAACAACGGTATACAACGATCCCATCCATCTTGGTTGGCATTAACTTCTTTTCGCAGATGCTCTTCCAGCGTTCTGTGGAATCCTTTGACCATTCCGTCTGACTGTGGATGTAACGAAGTAGTCCTCCTTGTCTTGATGTTGAGTACTTGGCACAGCTCTTGAAAGACTAGCGATTCAAATTTCCGCCCTTGATCGGAATGAAATTCCAGTGGTACTCCAAATCTGCAGATCCAATTGTCCACCAATGCCCTAGTCATCGTGCTAGCTTCCTGGTTTGCGGTAGGATACGCTTCTGCATTTACTGAAGTAATCAATGCACACGAGTATATAGCGATTTCCATCTCTTGTTTCTGGGAATGGACCAGCTATGTCCATTGTCACCCGCTAAAATATTGCTCCAACATTGTACTGTGGCATTTTTCCTCTTGTTGTTGTTTACGGTCCATGTATCACACGTTCGGCACCAGTCTTCCACATCTCTGCGGCAATTGACCCAATAGAAGCGATTCCTGACTTCATCTAATTAACGCCCAAATGCGCTCCTGATGTCCTACTATGTACTTCTTCCAGGACTTCTCTGATTCGGTTTGTTGGTAGCACAATCTGCGATTTTGTGCTACGACCATCAGCCGATTCCCATTGCCTTACTAGTAGTCCATCTTCTAATCTCAATGACTGCCATTGAGCCCAGTAAATTTTTACTGTAGGACTTGCTGTTGCAATCTCGTGCCACTCCGGTCTTTCACCTTGCTCCATCCATTGAAATATTGGAGCAATCGTATTATCGCGCACTTGTTCCTCCCTTGTGCAGCATTCCTTTTCGATGCTCTGTTCTGAATGTGTATGCCTGAATTCGTTCAACCCATCTGGCCACCTGAACCTCTGGTTCCCTAAACTGCATTAGCCACTTGAGTACTGCATGGTCAGTTCGAAGAAGGAATTCCCGACCGTATAGGTACTTGTGGTAGTGTTTGACGATATCGACAACAGCTAGAAATTCCCTTCGCTTCACGCTTCAGAAGAACTACTTCTCGGGCTTAAAAAGCGAACGGCTGTAGTACGCTATTACACGCTCCTTCCCTTCTTGATTCTGAGATAGAACCGCTCCTATTACTGCATTGCTCGCGTTATTGTCCAGGATGAAGAGTGCTCCTGCCTGTGGATATGCCAAAATTGGAGAACTACACAGCTTTCCCTTCAGCAAGTCAAATGATTTTTGGTGCTCGCTAGACCATTGGAACTTTTGGTTCTTCTCAGTAAGGCGATGAAGGCTTCGTGCAACATCTGCGAAGTAAGGCACAAACCGTCGATAGTATGAGCATAGCCCCAGAAAACTTCGCAGCTCATGTTAAATCTTTGGTACCGGCCATTCGTTAACAGCTTCCAACTTCTTGGGATCCGTGCGTACTCCTTGACTGGATACAATGTGGCCCAAATAGTTCACTTAATTTTTGAAAAAGCTTCATTTCGGCGGACTTAACTTCAATCCTGCAATTTTAATGGTTTCCAGAACTTGCCGAAGATTATTCACGTGCTCATTAAATGTACGACCAAAAACAATGATGTCATCCAAATAGACTAGACATGCCTTCCAGCTAAGGCCTCGCAAGACATGTTCCATCAACCGCTCGAACGTAGCAGGAGCATTGCATAAACCAAACGGCATAACAGAAAATTGATACAAGCCGTTTCTCGCAGTAAATGCTGTCTTCTCCTTGTCGCTGTCATTAATTGCTACTTGCCAGTATCCGCTTTTCAGATCCAATGTACTGAAGATTCTGGCTCCGGATAAGGTGTCCAACGTGTCGTCTATACGTTGTAATGGATTACTATCAATCTTGATCAGTTTCCGATAGCCCACACAAAATCTCGTTGAACCATCTTTCTATTAAACAAGTACCACAGGTGAGCTCCATGGGCTTTTGGACTTCTCTATGATTCCATCCCGTTCCATTTTCTTAACCAGCGTTTCTGTCTCTTGTTGTTTAGCAAGTGGCAATCGTCTTGGCGCCTGTCGAATTGGAGTCGCATTTCCTGTATCGATTCGATGTCGCACTATATTGGTTTTACCCATGTCGTTGTCGCTGACAGCAAAAACGTCGGCAAATTGCCCTAGCGCCTTTTCTGCTGCTTGTCGCTGTGCTGGTGGAAGATGTTTACACAACGAACAAATTATCTGCTTCCTTTCCAGATGTAGTGGCGTATTCTTTACTTTTACAAGCTGGCAGTTTGCGATGCAGCTTACTCCCTGAGTCTTACCAATGACTGTTCCTTCTCTTATTACTTTCGGTTATGGGCTAACGTTCATTATTCTCACTGGTATCTTGGGCTGAAGTTTCACTAGAGTTCTTCCGCATAGCAATCCGTTCTTGTCGAAGTTGGTTGGCTCCACTATTCCTAATTTACTCTCCCCAAGATCACCGTTCACCTTGCCATAGATGATTTTCTCGCACATCGGTGGAATCTCCACTTTTTCTTCAGCAATGATTCTTAGCCCGCCAATCTGGTTGTCGCTTATTTGCAGGGGTACTTCAACATTACGCCATTTTAACACGTGGTTCTTCAGATCAAGGGACGTATCGTGCTTTGTTATGAAATCCAAGCCCAATATGCATTCATCTGCAATGCTGGCAACAATAAACCGATGAGAAAACCGTATTCCTCCAAACATGACACTAAAGGAGCACTCTCCTTTAATTGCTGCAACTTAACCAGTCGCTGTTCTCAAATTATAGCGAAATACTTTTTCCACTTGACCTTTGGACACCACTTTGGGATTCACAATTGATCTGGAAGCTCTTGTATCCAAGGTAAATGGTTTTCCTTCTAACACACCACTAACAACCAAGCTGTTGCTGTCCTTTCCAAGTTTGGCAATGTTCACCAGCTTACGCCCCGTAAATCTGGTGTAACTTTGTTTTCCTGGTCTGCAGCTACGAGGTAAGCTGGCTGCTGCACCTCATTTATCTGTGATGCGACTAAGTGCCGTAAATTTTCGGACCTCTTGACACGATTCACTGGTTGTATTGTAGTTTGTACAGGTCTTGGTTTCTTGCAATCACGGATGAAATGTCCAGGTTTCTGGCATCTAAAACATTTTGGACGACGTTCTAAGAGCTTCCAGTTTTTGTTTTTTGGATTTCCTCTTTAATAAGGGCTTTTATTTGTGTAATGTCCTCTGTTTCCAGCTTGCGCAATCTAACCAATTCATAAGACAAACTGGCTCTAGCTGCTTCGTATTCCATAGCCGATGCCAACACTTCATTAATCGACTTTCCTCTGGCTGTTGTCCTCAAGTGAAGCTTCAACTGTTCATCTCAAATAGCATTGATGAACGCATCCACTGCCAAACCGTCCAAGATACCAGCCGGAACCCCACAATAGGCTTGTCATGCTAACTTGGTTATTTCCCGTTCTAATTCTTGAAGTCGTTCTCCTAGCTGTTGTTTCTTCATCTGGAGCTGTATTTTGCTTAGCTCCTGTGTGTGAGACTGTCCATAATGCAAGTCCAACTTTTTCAATATTCTTCCGGATTTCATCTTGGCATTTGGGATCATTTGCAATACATCAGCCGCCTTGCCCCTCAACGCTAGGATTAGAGAATTTAGTTGCTCTTCAGCACCCCATCCATTGTGTTGTACCGCAGCTCCAAACTGGACTTTGAAATTTTCAAATGCTGTCTCACCATCGGACGCAGGTGGCTTCAAAATTCCCTTCTGGTTACTAGAGGGTTCTGTAATTACTCTGGTGCTGCTTTGTTGAGTGTTCTCTCTGACGAATTGGTTACGATTGTCCAGCCGGGCTGTAAATCCTTTCCCTTTAGGATTTCTTTACTGAACAACCACCTTACCACTGGTGGGGGGATAGTTGTCAGTTTTAGTAATAAGACCGTTTATTTGGTTTTGTAAACTGTCTCTTTCTCATTTATTCATTCTATATTTATACATTAATTTTTGCTTACTACTTAAAAAGCATTCCAACAGTAATGTTGACCTACTGTTGGAAATGCTTACTAATTTAAACCTATTGCTAATATGCAATTGCTTTTCTGCTGATTATGAAGAAAAAGCAATTAAATTAATGTGGGTCACCGGTTGTTGGGTGTGTGACGCTCGATGTAAGTGCAATTGTGCAATTGCTGAAGTTGCTTTTTGTTGCCGATACATTCGAATTAAATGTACTGTGTAATTGGGCAATTGCTGAGTTGCTTTTTGTTGCCGATACATTGCTCGATGCATCGTGCAATTGTGCAATTGCTTTGTTGTTGTTGATGCACTCAACATTTTGCCTCCTCCGGTGTTGTTTCCCAGTTGATATCAAACCCTCCTATGGTCAGTTAATTCTATTTTGGTAACGCGATTATTTTTATTTCGCCCATTTCCAACAACAAAAACAACAAGGTCAAATTAAAATAAACTTTTAGATTTTACTATTTATTGCTCAAATATATAAAAATTGAAATAATTTTTTTTATTTACATAAACACATAAAAGGTAATTATATAGAACCCCTTTTAAAATAAAAACAACTTATCTCTTTTTACAAAATTAAAATTTAATTTTATAAATACTAAAATAAAATGGCATAGGAAAACCAACAAAATAAAGTTGTCTTAGATCCCATTAAATATTGTTACGAAATCCAGGCTTTCGAGTTCGTAAAGGATTTTGCAAATAAAACACAACTTAAGTTTATTAATTTACAAATAACAACTTTAATGAACAACAATAAAATTAACAGAAGTTCACAATTTATGTTGGTGATTACTTTATTTGTACACAAAAACACTTATAATACTTGTACTTTGTTTTGTACTTTATATCCTTAATAACCAAGACGTCTCCTTCTACGAGAAAGCCAGCAATCAACATTACAGAGGCTGAAGATCGTCCAGTTTATACCCCTTCTTATATTTTTTTCATTTTTATTTTATTTTAAAATTTATTGTTTAAAATTAAATTACTTTAAATATAACATGTAGTAGATTAAGTAGTCAAAAATATTGTTTAATAATAAGCAATACAAAAAAAAAGACAAGGTAAATACGGGCCCCTATTGTTCAACGGACACTTATTAATAATAGTTATAAGTTTATTTTTAAGTCAAAATTGTGTAATACCTAAATGTTTTAATAAAATATCTTAATCTGTAAAATACTTGTACTTTACAATAATTCTCTTAGGTAGTAGCTTAATCGCTTTGCAAGAACTTTTACAACTTCACTGGTTAAATTCCAATCCACTAATCATCTTACTTCGGCCTAACGCTTTTATTTATACTCAATCATAAGCTTCCAGAAACTTCCAATATTGCAGACAGAAATATCCAGAAAATTGTAGCCTTATTTCCTTATTTACAACTAACAATACTTATTCTAAAAATCATGTTCTTTTACAAAAGTCGGGCAAACCGCACAAACCGTTTTGACTACTTGTTTGACCAGTACACAATGATTCAAACTTGCAGGCGGTTACATTACAAATATCAAATAATCTAATAGTCTTAGAGCCTAAAAGTATGCAACATAAAAATGCTTATTTTTAGTACCCAGTATTTTCTTAGTTCAAATTTAGTACTTCTTTTTTAGTACATTATGATTTATCTAGGATTGGAACCTTATGCACTACCGACAACTTTTCGTAGCATTTGCTTATTTTAAGTATGCAGTATTTACATCGCGACTTTTCTTAGGATTCTAATTCTATTATATGCGCTACTAACTACTTTTCGTAACATTACCCCCACCTTAATTCTGTTCGTCCTTCGATTCAGCACTCTTTCTGTTGTGGTACCTTGTCAATCTGTCAATGTGAACAACTTGCATTCTACATCTGAGGCTTTGTTGAATCCGATATACGACATCATTAATCCTTTTAATGATCTTATAAGGTCCTTCCCAACTCTGCTGTAGTTTCGGAGATTTACCTTTTCTTCTCTTGGGATTGTAAAGCCATACCAAATCTTCTTCCTGACAGGTCATATCGCGTTTTCATCCGGTTGCTGGCGTCCACTATGTTGCTCCTTAATACAGCATAAACAGCGATCATTCTCTGCCAAATGCAATCATTGCTGGAGAGTTTTTAGTTGTGTTGTGGACAGCACTACGATAACCCATCATAAACAACGGTATACAACGATCCCATCCATCTTGGTTGGCATTAACTTCTTTTCGCAGATGCTCTTCCAGCGTTCTGTGGAATCCTTTGACCATTCCGTCTGACTGTGGATGTAACGAAGTAGTCCTCCTTGTCTTGATGTTGAGTACTTGGCACAGCTCTTGAAAGACTAGCGATTCAAATTTCCGCCCTTGATCGGAATGAAATTCCAGTGGTACTCCAAATCTGCAGATCCAATTGTCCACCAATGCCCTAGTCATCGTGCTAGCTTCCTGGTTTGCGGTAGGATACGCTTCTGCATTTACTGAAGTAATCAATGCACACGAGTATATAGCGATTTCCATCACTTGTTTCTGGGAATGGACCAGCTATGTCCATTGTCACCCGCTAAAATATTGCTCCAACATTGTAGACTAGACATGCCTTCCAGCTAAGGCCTCGCAAGACATGTTCCATCAACCGCTCGAACGTAGCAGGAGCATTGCATAAACCAAACGGCATAACAGAAAATTGATACAAGCCGTTTCTCGCAGTAAATGCTGTCTTCTCCTTGTCGCTGTCATTAATTGCTACTTGCCAGTATCCGCTTTTCAGATCCAATGTACTGAAGATTCTGGCTCCGGATAAGGTGTCCAACGTGTCGTCTATACGTTGTAATGGATTACTATCAATCCAACACAAAATCTCGTTGAACCATCTTTCTATTAAACAAGTACCATAGGTGAGCTCCATGGGCTTTTGGACTTCTCTATGATTCCATCCCGTTCCATTTTCTTAACCAGCGTTTCTGTCTCTTGTTGTTTAGCAAGTGGCAATCGTCTTGGCGCCTGTCGAATTGGAGTCGCATTTCCTGTATCGATTCGATGTCGCACTATATTGGTTTTACCCATGTCGTTGTCGCTGACAGCAAAAACGTCGGCAAATTGCCCTAGCGCCTTTTCTGCTGCTTGTCGCTGTGCTGGTGGAAGATGTTTACACAACGAATAAATTATCTGCTTCCTTTCCAGATGTAGTGGCGTATTCATTACTTTTACAAGCTGGCAGTTTGCGATGCAGCTTACTCCCTGAGTCTTACCAATGACTGTTCCTTCTCTTATTACTTTCGGTTATGGGCTAACGTTCATTATTCTCACTGGTATCTTGGGCTGAAGTTTCACTAGAGTTCTTCCGCATAGCAATCCGTTCTTGTCGAAGTTGGTTGGCTCCACTATTCCTAATTTACTCTCCCAAAGATCACCGTTCACCTTGCCATAGATGATTTTCTCGCACATCGGTGGAATCTCCACTTTTTCTTCAGCAATGATTCTTAGCCCGCCAATCTGGTTGTCGCTTATTTGCAGGGGTACTTCCACATTACGCCATTTTAACACGTGGTTCTTCAGATCAAGGGACGTATCGTGCTTTGTTATGAAATCCAAGCCCAAATGCATTCATCTGTAATGCTGGCAACAATAAACCGATGAGAAAACCGTATTCCTCCAAACATGACACTAAAGGAGCACTCTCCTTTAATTGCTGCAACTTAACCAGTCGCTGTTCTCAAATTATAGCGAAATACTTTTTCCACTTGACCTTTGGACACCACTTTGGGATTCACAATTGATCTGGAAGCTCTTGTATCCAAGGTAAATGGTTTTCCTTCTAACACACCACTAACAACCAAGCTGTTGCTGTCCTTTCCAAGTTTGGCAATGTTCACCAGCTTACGCCCCGTAAATCTGGTGTAACTTTGTTTTCCTGGTCTGCAGCTACGAGGTAAGCTGGCTGCTGCACCTCATTTATCTGTGATGCGACTAAGTGATACGCTTCTGCATTTACTGAAGTAATCAATGCACACGAGTATATAGCGATTTCCATCTCTTGTTTCTGGGAATGGACCAGCTATGTCCATTGTCACCCGCTAAAATATTGCTCCAACATTGTACTGTGGCATTTTTCCTCTTGTTTTTGTTTACGGTCCATGTATCACACGTTCGGCACCAGTCTTCCACATCTCTGCGGCAATTGACCCAATAGAAGCGATTCCTGACTTCATCTTATTAACGCCCAAATGCGCTCCTGATGTCCCACTATGTACTTCTTCCAGGACTTCTCTGATTCGGTTTGTTGGTAGCACAATCTGCGATTTTGTGCTACGACCATCAGCCGATTCCCATTGCCTTACTAGTAGTCCATCTTCTAATCTCAATGACTGCCATTGAGCCCAGTAAATTTTTACTGTAGGACTTGCTGTTGCAATCTCGTGCCACTCCGGTCTTTCACCTTGCTCCATCCATTGAAATATTGGAGCAATCGTATCATCGCGCACTTGTTCCTCCCTTGTGCAGCATTCCTTTTCGATGCTCTGTTCTGAATGTGTATGCCTGAATTCGTTCAACCCATCTGGCCACCTGAACCTCTGGTTCCCTAAACTGCCACTTGAGTACTGCATGGTCAGTTCGAAGAAGGAATTCCCGACCGTATAGGTACTTGTGGTAGTGTTTGTCGATATCGACAACAGCTAGAAATTCCCTTCGCTTCACGCAGTAGTTCTTCTCGGGCTTAAAAAGCGAACGGCTGTAGTACGCTATTACACGCTCGTTCCCTTCTTGATTCTGAGATAGAACCGCTCCTATTACTGCATTGCTCGCGTTATTGTCCAGGATGAAGAGTGCTCCTGCCTGTGGATATGCCAAAATTGGAGAACTACACAGCTTTCCCTTCAGCAAGTCAAATGATTTTTGGTGCTCGCTAGACCATTGGAACTTTTGGTTCTTCTCAGTAAGGCGATGAAGGCTTCGTGCAACATCTGCGAAGTAAGGCACAAACCGTCGATAGTATGAGCATAGCCCCAGAAAACTTCGAAGCTCATGTTAAATCTTTGGTACCGGCCATTCGTTAACAGCTTCCAACTTCTTGGGATCCGTGCGTACTCCTTGACTGGATACAATGTGGCCCAAATAATTAACTTAATTTTTGAAAAAGCTTCATTTCGGCGGACTTAACTTCAATCCTGCAATTTTAATGGTTTCCAGAACTTGCCGAAGATTATTCACGTGCTCATTAAATGTACGACCAAAAACAATGATGTCATCCAAATAGACTAGACATGCCTTCCAGCTAAGGCCTCGCAAGACATGTTCCATCAACCGCTCGAACGTAGCAGGAGCATTGCATAAACCAAACGGCATAACAGAAAATTGATACAAGCCGTTTCTCGCAGTAAATGCTGTCTTCTCCTTGTCGCTGTCATTAATTGCTACTTGCCAGTATCCGCTTTTCAGATCCAATGTACTGAAGATTCTGGCTCCGGATAAGGTGTCCAAAGTGTCGTCTATACGTTGTAATGGATTACTATCAATCTTGATCAGTTTCCGATAGTCCACACAAAATCTCGTTAAACCATCTTTCTATTAAACAAGTACCACAGGTGAGCTCCATGGGCTTTTGGACTTCTCTATGATTCCATCCCGTTCCATTTTCTTAACCAGCGTTTCTGTCTCTTGTTGTTTAGCAAGTGGCAATCGTCTTGGCGCCTGTCGAATTGGAGTCGCATTTCCTGTATCGATTCGATGTCGCACTATATTGGTTTTACCCATGTCGTTGTCGCTGACAGCAAAAACGTCGGCAAATTGCCCTAGCGCCTTTTCTGCTGCTTGTCGCTGTGCTGGTGGAAGATGTTTACACAACGAACAAATTATCTGCTTCCTTTCCAGATGTAGTGGCGTATTCTTTACTTTTACAAGCTGGCAGTTTGCGATGCAGCTTACTCCCTGAGTCTTACCAATGACTGTTCCTTCTCTTATTACTTTCGGTTATGGGCTAACGTTCATTATTCTCACTGGTATCTTGGGCTGAAGTTTCACTAGAGTTCTTCCGCATAGCAATCCGTTCTTGTCGAAGTTGGTTGGCTCCACTATTCCTAATTTACTCTCCCAAAGATCACCGTTCACCTTGCCATAGATGATTTTCTCGCACATCGGTGGAATCTCCACTTTTTCTTCAGCAATGATTCTTAGCCCGCCAATCTGGTTGTCGCTTATTTGCAGGGGTACTTCCACATTACGCCATTTTAACACGTGGTTCTTCAGATCAAGGGACGTATCGTGCTTTGTTATGAAATCCAAGCCCAAATGCATTCATCTGTAATGCTGGCAACAATAAACCGATGAGAAAACCGTATTCCTCCAAACATGACACTAAAGGAGCACTCTCCTTTAATTGCTGCAACTTAACCAGTCGCTGTTCTCAAATTATAGCGAAATACTTTTTCCACTTGACCTTTGGACACCACTTTGGGATTCACAATTGATCTGGAAGCTCTTGTATCCAAGGTAAATGGTTTTCCTTCTAACACACCACTAACAACCAAGCTGTTGCTGTCCTTTCCAAGTTTGGCAATGTTCACCAGCTTACGCCCCGTAAATCTGGTGTAACTTTGTTTTCCTGGTCTGCAGCTACGAGGTAAGCTGGCTGCTGCACCTCATTTATCTGTGATGCGACTAAGTGCCGTAAATTTTCAGGCCTCTTGACACGATTCACTGGTTGTATTGTAGTTTGTACAGGTCTTGGTTTCTTGCAATCACGGATGAAATGTCCAGGTTTCTGGCATCTAAAACATTTTGGACGACGTTCTAAGAGCTTCCAGTTTTTGTTTTTTGGATTTCCTCTTTAATAAGGGCTTTTATTTGTGTAATGTCCTCTGTTTCCAGCTTGCGCAATCTAACCAATTCAATAGACAAACTGGCTCTAGCTGCTTCGTATTCCATAGCCGATGCCAACACTTCATTAATCGACTTTCCTCTGGCTGTTGTCCTCAAGTGAAGCTTCAACTGTTCATCTCAAATAGCATTGATGAACGCATCCACTGCCAAACCGTCCAAGATACCAGCCGGAACCCCACAATAGGCTTGTCATGCTAACTTGGTTATTTCCCGTTCTAATTCTTGAAGTCGTTCTCCTCGCTGTTGTTTCTTCATCTGGAGCTGTATTTTGCTTAGCTCCTGTGTGTGAGACTGTCCATAATGCAAGTCCAACTCTTTCAATATTCTTCCGGATTTCATCTCGGCATTTGGGATCATTTGCAATACATCAGCCGCCTTGCCCCTCAACGCTAGGATTAGAGAATTTAGTTGCTCTTCAGCACCCCATCCATTGTGTTGTACCGCAGCTCCAAACTGGACTTTGAAATTTTCAAATGCTGTCTCACCATCGGACGCAGGTGGCTTCAAAATTCCCTTCTGGTTACTAGAGGGTTCTGGAATTACTCTGGTGCTGCTTTGTTGAGTGTTCTCTCTGACGAATTGGTTACGATTGTCCAGCCGGGCTGTAAATCCTTTCCCTTTAGGATTTCTTTACTGAACAACCACCTTACCACTGGTGGGGGGATAGTTGTCAGTTTTAGTAATAAGACCGTTTATTTGGTTTTGTAAACTGTCTCTTTCTCATTTATTCATTCTATATTTATACATTAATTTTTACTTACTACTTAAAAAGCATTCCAACAGTAATGTTGACCTACTGTTGGAAATGCTTACTAATTTAAACCTATTGCTAATATGCAATTGCTTTTCTGCTGATTATGAAGAAAAAGCAATTAAATTAATGTGGGTCACCGGTTGTTGGGTGTGTGACGCTCGATGTAAGTGCAATTGTGCAATTGCTGAAGTTGCTTTTTGTTGCCGATACATTCGAATTAAATGTACTGTGTAATTGGGCAATTGCTGAGTTGCTTTTTGTTGCCGATACATTGCTCGATGCATCGTGCAATTGTGCAATTGCTTTGTTGTTGTTGATACACTCAACATTTTGCCTCCTCCGGTGTTGTTTCCCAGTTGATATCAAACCCTCCTATGGTCAGTTAATTCTATTTTGGTAACGCGATTATTTTTATTTCGCCCATTTCCGTATTTTAATATAACTGCCAGTAGACAAATGATGATTGTTGCGCCCGCAATGGTCGCACAGAAGCCAATTGTCCAATATTGGTGCTTTTTTATTATGTTCCAATTGTAGTCATGTAGTCGGTTGAGTGTCTCGGTGGCATCCCGATCATTGACCTTTAACACCTCCATCAGATCCCTTTTTAATGGGATGACAGTTTCATTTGTGAAATAAACTGGAATCTGGGTTGACAATGATGTATTTATAATAGCGATTGATTTGCTGAGATGCATCATAATTGGCGTTTCAATCATCTCGATTGAATGACGCAATCGGGAGTCACATAAATGATGTCGTGTTATTTAAGATGACTTCTTCACGCTTGGATCCACAGGATACGAATACAGTGGTTGGCTCTGGTGTAACAAACATCCATGAATTGTGGGTCCATAATTCTTTCCACATGGTGTGTGTTAACCTTAATGTTCTGGTTGAACATCGCTTAAACGACAGTTTTTTATATAGTTGCTGCACAATGCAATTTTCACTATTTTCAATGCTGTGGAATATAAATGGGCTGAGGATGAATATTGTTTTGTTGAGTGTTGGTGCTCTTTTTATATCATCCAGTGGTAATTCGAAGTATCTTTCTACGTTGTAGTTGATTCCTAGTATTGTTTGCTGTATATATACCTCGCGAAATGTCTGCTCCCCTTTCTTTTCAGGAATCGCATTAGGCTTGATCAGATCATATTCATCAGCATCGCTTATCATTAGATATCCTGTTACTACAACTTCCGTTGATGTAATAGCCATGTCCAGTTTTTCCATTGGATCGGGGAGTACCTTCATTTCTGGGCCCAATTTCTTCTCACACTTGTCTATTATTTCTTCTATGTTCTGTGAGGTAAAAATTCAAACAGATGACTACGCTGAAGATAGGCGTTCAATAGCTTGTAGTATTTTGCTTCGATTTCTTGCATGTAGCTGAGAGCGATTAGATAGGAGTTCGTTACATGGATATTGATCTTATTTTCGTCAGTGACTCTGTACCAAGACTCCATTTGTTTGATTTCACTTAGGCCGGCATTCAGTTTTTGTGTGAAGCTGTTGATTTTCTTGGATATTCTAGTCTCGGTCTCATTTTTTTTTTTTAAGATATTTTATTAAACATTTAGATATTATACAATTTTGACTTAAAAACTAAAGTTATAACTATTATTATTAAGTGTCGGCTCAACAATAGGGGCCCGACGTATTTATATTGTCTTTTTTTTTGTATTGCTTATTATTAAACAATATTTTTTACTACTTAATCTACTACATGTTTATTTTTAAAGCAATTTAATTTTAAACGATAAATTTTAAAATAAAATGAAAATGAAGAATAATATTAAAGGGGGTATAAACAGGGCGATTTTCAGCCTCTGTAATATTGGTTGCCCGCCTTCTCGTAGAAGGAGACGTCTTGATTGTTAAAGATGTCATCGAATCTAGTATCAGTGAATCCTCTTATGTGTATGTACCGGTGACTTGGCTCGATTTCCTCGATTCGCAGTCCTTGCATCTCAGGACTTGGATGTGTTTCCAATGCGTCGACGAATTTCCTCGCCATTCGGAACAAGTGGTCAGTTATTGGCAGCAGACCTGCTGCTTCGTATAGTTTTGTAGTCGACACAAACTTATAGCTGTTTGTCACCCTCCAGAGTCCTGTACAGATCCTTAGTACCTTCCTTTCAAATAGGGAGATCTTCTTCATCGTTGTTGGTGAGACGGTGAACCATATGAGGGAACCAAAGGTTATCACTGGCCTGATGAGTTGCTTGTAGATAAGCAGCCTGGTGTTGTTGGACAGACCGTTTCGTCTTTTAAGTAGCGGGTGCACCAAATGAAGAGCGTAGTTCGCTTTTTTCATTGTTTTGTCGATGTGAGAGTTAAACTTGAGCCTCTCAGTAAAGTTGATTCCCAGGTACTTAGTCTCTGACTTAGTGTTTATTGTCGTGTTATCCGGAAGGGTGATTTTTAAGGCTCTGCACCGGCTTGCGATTTTTCTTATCCTTGTTTCGGTTGCTGGTACTCGGAAGCAGATGAGTTCCGTTTTATTGGCGTTGATCTTTAGTCCCCACTTCAGGTAGTAGTCCCAAAGATTTCTGAGGTGTTCCTCCACTCTTCGGGCAGCTATCTCGGGAGAGCGGGAAACTGCATACGTTATGGAGTCATCCGCGAAGAGCATAGTCCTTGTTCCGGCTGTATTTGTGGGTTGATCCGCCGTGAAGATGCTATACAGGACTGGTCCAAGTCTGGAACCTTGAGGAACTCCGGCTTCGATCCTTTTCCTTGTCGATGGGCGGTCGTACACCTGTACAAAGAAGACCCTGTTAAAAAGAAAATTTTTAATTATTTTCACAATATAATTGGGGAAACCAAAACTAATAAGCTTGTACAGTAGCCCGTTTATCCAGACACTATCGAAAGCTTTTTCGATGTCTAGCAAACAGGCCACTGTACTACTTTTGACGTTCAGTCCTTTAGTGACGTCACTGTGAAGCTTCAGCAGAGGGTGCAGCGTAGAGTGCTTCTCTCGGAAACCGTACTGAAAGGAAGGAATAAGATTTCTTTCCGTACAAAACGTATTGATCTTTTTACGGATCAATGATTCCAATACCTTACTGATACAACACAGTAGAGCTATTGGACGGTAACCAGTTACGCTGGAGCGGTCAGTTTTCTTGGGTACTGGTACTACCTTGGCCAACTTCCAGTTGTCTGGAAAGTAGCCATTGTTTAGGCAATTGTTGAAAATGATGGTTAACATCAAAATTGCCATACCCGGTAACTTTTTAAGCAAAAAGTTAGAAATCCCATCTGTGCCTGATGATTTTTTTGAGTTTCCACTCATAATCAAATCATTGACAACAGCTGTTCCGGTAAACATATCGACGTCTACGGGTGCGTTGGCGCGATTTTCTTCACTGAACTGCACTATAGTATTTCCTGGAGAAGTGGTGTCTTCCACAAGACTTTCAACCTCTTCCAAGAAATCTGGAAGATGCGTTGGTGGTCGGTCCGTAAAGCTCCTTTCAAAATGGCAGGCAAAGGCTTCCGTTTTCTCAGCAGCGCTGGATACTGTTCGATCTTCAATGGTGATATTCTCTGGAATGGAAATACGCTTTCCAACCAGAGAGTTCAGCTTCCTAAAAGCATCAGGGCCTGGTTTGATGTCCTGGAGCCGTTTGGTCAGTTCATCTTCCTGAAACCTCTGCACAGCTTGACGACACATGTTAACTGTACAACGCAGTTGCGAAAGTACAGACAGGTATTCGTCGTTGACTGTGTTAAGTGTCCTATTGAAGATTCTCTGAAGGCGTTTCCTAAGCCGTTGCTTGTGAGCATATATGGCCTGTATATGCTCAGGCAAGTGTTGGAAGCGATCCCTGCTTGTGCGAATTGTTTTCTGCCGATTAATGGCTGAATTCACTGTAATCTCAAAATTTCTGATAGCATCATCAATTTCTGTATTCTCCAGATTTCTGCAAGCCGCTGGAATAGGAAGTTCAGCTTCAACTTCTGATCTAAACCGGTTCCAGTTTATTTTCTTAAAGTTGATGTGAAGTTCAGGTGTTGGGGTGACTTGCACAATTCGCTGGTTCAGCCTCACTCGAAGCTCTATGGCCATATGATCCGAGTCGCTATCATGCGCCAAGCAGGAATAATTTCTTAATTCTGGGAGAATATTTAAGAAATTTGTGGTTGCCAGAAAGAAATCCAGAGTTGACGGTGTCCGAGGGTACGTCTTCCGGGGCTGTGAAACTATAGCCATCGTGTGCTGATGCGGATTTGAGTCCATCCAGTCTGTAATGGCCCTTCCTTTGTGATTGCACACTTCGTCCTGCCATCGAGTATGTCTAGCATTAAAATCACCTCCAACAACACAGTATGTGTGTCTAGAGGAGGTGTTGCAGACAGTTTGCAAATCCCGTTGGATGTCTTCCCTCGTTGCGTTACAGTGATTGTACACCGATATCACCAGCAAGGTCTCCACTTCGTTGACTTTAATGCTGACAGCTGTTGCTTCCATGCTACGTAGACCACTGATTTGCACCTTTTCGCCTGCCATAGTGTTCCTGATAAGGACCGCCGTCCCAGAGCGTCCACTGCCTTTGTCGACCCTGTGAATATTGTATCCGTCTGGACTGAACGGATTTCTCCCAGTGAGATTTGTTTCCTGTAAAAGAAGAATGTCAGGTTTATTAGTTTTAATAAATAATGTTATTGTGATACGCCTAGCTAACGAATTAATGGAATTCACATTATATGAGAATATACTTATCCTGCTTATTGTGAACATAATTCACAAATAAGTCGACCCAAAACGGTTGTTTTGGACCTGTCATCAAGACTGCTATAATTAGCAGGCACGACTTCTCTTGCCTTCTGTAAAATTGTAAAGAGGTCAGCTCCAAATAGCCTTTCCGTATCGTCGAAGATGTTGGCTTTTCCGGTAGATGGTACAGGTTTAACGGCTGGCTTTTTCTCGGTCTCATTGATATTGGAAATTGTAGACAGCATAATTTTTGTGTTTGTCTTCGCACTTTTAATTAGTTCCTTTTGATTGCTGTTCAGATATTCGATGTCATGGAACACCTCATCATTGACTCCAAACAATGAATTAAGAACCGTTCCTAGTAGTCCTCATTTTTGCCTCCGCAGATGTGTTAATTGGAGTCTGTTGAAAATTGAGAACACATTTTGCCACTCTTCATCCATGTGATTCGCGCATTGACTTTCTTTTGTCACCGATTTGGCCTTATTACACAGTTGAGTAATTTGATCTCTAGTCTTATTATTTATGTTGATTTGATCACGTATGATATCTGTCATTGGGAATCGAACGCTTGTTCGTAGTATTCCTCGTTGAATTTTGGCTGTTCCAATTTGCTCCACAAACACTCCAACGTCAGGATTGGTGATTGTGTACCTTGCTGATATCGGCATGGCGACTGCAATCAACGACAGTACCACAAGCGCGGTAGACAGTGGTGATGACGGGATGATTGTCTTATGCTTTTTATCTGTTGAGATTCTTCCTGGGTTGTTTGATGCTAACCATTTTGACGATTGTGTCCGTGGTTGAACTGCGTCGTCCTGAGGCCTTATGAAGTTGTCCTCTATTGGTAGTAAACAGACTTTGGCTATGGGTCGCTTGAATTCTCCCTTTTCTGTCTTGACCGTTACCACCCTGGTGAGATCGTCAGCTCCTTTGTGTACTTCTCTTATTTTCCCCAGGGGCCATTTCGATGGTGTCAGTAGTTCATTCTTCAGTAATACCAGTTGGCCAATCTCTATGTTTTTCTCTGATCGATTCCACTTGTATCGTTGTTGAGTTTTGTTTATATACTCCTCGTACCAACGTTTGCAGACATCTTGTTTGAGTTTTTGAATTAGTCTCCATCTTTTTACACTAGTTCCAGTAAGATCCAATACGAAGTGACCTGGTGTAAGTGCATCAAGATCTTCGATGTTGTTTGTTAATGGACACAGTGGTCTTGAGCTCAGACATCCTTCAATTTGCACCAGAATAGTATTCATTTCTTCGTACGTTAGCTTCTGCTCTCCTATGATCCGATTTAAGTGATACTTTACTGATTTCACTCCGGCTTCCCAGAGTCCACTAAAGTGAGGAGCTCCAGGTGGGATGAAATGCCACTGGATTCCCTTAGTGACAACCTTCATTTGTAGTGCATCAATAAGGTTTTTTGCTCCAACAAAATTTGTTCCATTATCACTGTATAGATGATGTACGGCACCTCTCCTGCTGATCATTCGTTGTAATGCTGCCATAAATCCATCCGTTGTTAGATCAGAAGTGAGTTCAATGTGCACCGCCTTGGTTGACATGCAAACAAAGAGTGCTATGTAAGCCTTATGCGACCTTACACCTCGAAGCTGTGAGCATCTTATGTTGATTGGGCCTGCGTAGTCTACTCCACAATGTGTAAATGGTCGCGAGAACTTAACCCTTGCTTCCGGAAGTTGTCCCGTAAGTTGACTGGATTCCTTGGCCTTAAATCGAAAACATTTTACGCATTGATTTACGACGGCCTTGACGGTGTTGGTTCCTCGGATGATCCAAAATTTCCTCCGGATGTGATTCAGAGTTAGTTTTACTCCGCCGTGAAGTGTATCAATGTGAGATTCGCTAATTATTAACTTTGTCAGTGGATGCGATGATGCCAAAATGATTGGATGTTTCTGGTCTTCTGACAAATTTGCGTGTTTTAAACGGCCTCCCACTCGCAATTTTCCATTGGCATCTATGAATGGGTTTAGGGATGATATCGTGCTGATTGGTTTAAGTTCCTTATTTTGACGTAGTTTCAGCATGTCATCTTCAAATTCTTGTTGTGCACCCCTTCCTAGAGCTTTCTCTGCTTCCAGGAGCTCTTTTATGGTTAGTTTCTTCCAGATGTAGTGGCTCATTCTTTTTTTTCTTTCGGCAATTATTCTTGAATCGAAGACAGTACGTGCTTATGCGTTGCAGTTTTGACAGTGATGAACAGACAAGATAAATATCGTTCTTGCATGGAGCCCTGTCGTTTTGTATCACCATACATTCATGGGATTTTCGAACCTCAGGAATACCTCGCAACTCCATCATGATCTTGTCAGCTGGCCACTGTTGTTCGTCTCCTTTTAACCAAGTTGGTCCGTGCCACCAAGTTGAGTTTTCAGCCAGAACATCTCCAAACAACCATCTAGACGGAATGTCAGCAGGATTCTCACTTCCTGGCACAAACCTCCATTGCCCTTTAAAATTTTGCTGCACGAAAGATACCCGATTGGCAACAAACGTGTTCCATTTCACTGGGTGTTGTTTTAACCAGCTCAGTACAATGGTAGAATCCGACCAGGCCACGACTCTGCTGTATCTCGTCTCTGTTACTTGTGTAATGTACATCATTAGTTTCGTGAGAAATGTAGCTGCACATAGCTCCAACCTTGCTAGTGACACTGTAACGGAGTTTCCCAGCCGGGGTAGAACTCAGTGTGACCAGGGTTCAATAAAGGAGGGTCGTTACAATAAAATTTATGGTTTTTGGGTTTGTGGAAAATCAAGTGAATTTCTTTATTATTTCAAAAAAATTGTTATTTGTTTGGTTTCATCATTGGATTTACAGTCGTTAAAGAAAATTGCAAAAAAAATTGTAAAGTAAAGTACAAAAAAACTGAAAGAAAATCTATGGGTTAGCGATGGGTTTAAGTACGAAGTACTTGTACCCCTTGGCTCCTAGAATTGGGAGAGAACGGGTTAATCGTAGTGGCAAGGTAGCACTCTTGAACCACTGTAGCTGAAAGAAAGTTTATGGGTTAATCGTAGTGGCAAGGTAGCACTCTTGAACCACTGTAGCTGAAAGAAGTTTATGGGTTAATCGTAGTGGCAAGGTAGCACTCTTGAACCACTATAGCTGAAAGGAAGTTTATGGGTTAATCGTAGTGGCAAGGTAGCACTCTTGAACCACTGTAGCTGAAAAAAGTTTAGTCGAGGATTTGAGATTTCGGCAGGATGTAGTTCAACAATAATAGTAAGGTAGTACTCTTAAACTATTTGTTGTGAACTGTGGGAGGGATAGCAAGGTAGTACTCTTGAACTATTAGGTGTGGACAGTGGAAGGAACTCAGGAAGAATAGACCTTTTGCTTGAGCTGCGTGCTCCTTTTATACTGTTTCCCTGCGGTTGGTTTTCCGTTGGCTTCTTGTTTTTATCGTGTTCGTTGTTGTTGTGCTGGATTTCCATAAATTCAGACGCATGTATGCGCCTTTGACATATACATGTTCTTCGTTGGATGTTTCCTTTGAAGAACAACATGTATGGTATACATGTTTCTGGCCTTGCAACGTGTGTGTGTACGCATAAATTCTTCATCGCTCAGTTGCGATTATGTATGTGTTGTCTGCCTTACGCCGTGTGTGTGTGTGTATGCATAAGCTCAGTTTCGAACACGCATGTTGTTGTCTGCATTCGTGGGCGAGCCCACTTGGTAGTTTTTTTGTCTGAGCGGTGCTCAGGTCATTGACACCGCCAGCCGTTAAATCGTATTTTGACTCTGTCTGCTATGCGTGGGAGTACGTCTGCACCTACTGCCTGAGCGCGAGGGGGACAGACGTTTTCTCCGGCGAATTCGCTGCTGTGTGCCGTAGTGATCTACTGATGTGATAAAAGACCATGCGTTGTGCATCTGCGTGGTGGTGGTTTTGCTAAATGCGCGATGATCTGTTATTCGCCTATTGCTCGTAATAGGAAAAGAAAAAGAGGGGAAAACGAAATATTGGCCGTTTCGTCGACAATTGAGTGACTTTTGAGTTACTTTGTAGAGAGTGCAAGAGTTACCAACCTATGAATGATTGTTAAAAACTACATTTTGAGTTTTTATTTCTTTAATTTTATGTCTATGACAAAAGGCTTGGAAGTTATTTCCAGACATGTTGTGTGGGAGAAATTCTAATGTGAAGAATTTTGTTCCTCACACTCCCCCGTTGCTTCGGCGGACAAGTACTTACCCTTCCCAAAAGTTAGTACTTGGAAACGGACGCTCTGTTGGAGGTGCACGAAACCTGGTTTTGATTGTCATACGGCTCCTTGTCGTTTTGAGTCTTCTGGGGACTGCGTTAGTTAATGTCGGCGGTAGGTGTTGTGAGGTTCCAGACGACTGCGGCGACTGGGATGGCTGTGGCTTCTGCGATGAATATTGTATCATTAGCGATGTTTGCGGCGATTTTGAACGCTTTTGATTAAGTTTCTGGCAACAGTGATAATTCCTAAGGGCTGCTTTGGTTCCTGAGGGCTGGTTTTCTGGCTGTGACGACTGGGACGGCTGTGGCGAATGTAACTGCTGTGGCGGCTGTGACCGCTGTGGCGACTGTGACTGCTGTGGCGAATGTGACAGGTGTGGCGACTGTGACTGCTGTGGCGACTGTGACTGCTGTGGCGACTGTGAAGGCTGTGGCTTCTGTGATGAATATGATGTCTGTAGCGACGTTTGCGGCGACTTCGACAGCTTTTGATCAAGTTGATGTTCCTGGCGACGGTGATGATTCCTACAAGCTGCTTTGGTTTTTGACGATGGGTTTTCTGGCTGCTGGTGGTTTAGAGTGACGGAAGTACTCGTCAACCATGACGATTGTTGAGCTTTTGTGGGCGACTTCTGGTAATGCTGATTGCTAAGGCGTCTGTGACAATCTTTGGCGAGAGTCCTGACTGCAGTATGTCCAAACGGATGTGGGAATCCTTCAACACTATAGTGTCTCTCGTCAATTCTTGGACTGCGCTGTGTTGGACGGAGGTAACTTTCGTCCACTCTTGTCCTTGTTGTTACCTTAGGCTGCGACGACTTTTGATGCCGTCTTCTTCTGGACGGTGTGACTAACACGAAGTCTGACTTCAGCGGCTGTTGGGTCTTTGGCAATTGTGGTTGTTTAACTTCTCGGAATGTGTTGCATGTCAGACGTTTAACCGGACCTGCTGATAAAGTTTGAAGTGTTAAGTACTCACCTCCGAGACTAAAAGTGGCTCTGGTTCTTGTAAGGAAGTCCATTCCTAGTGTAAGGTTATCAGCGGCGTTCGGCAACACTAGCAGGCGCAGTGAACATAAGGATTCCCCAAACCGAATGTTGACGCTTAACTCCTGACGGACAGTTGTCTTAATTCCGTTAGCCATTTGGATTGGGATCTGCACGGGGGTGGCGTTGTCCAAATTTCGAAACTTTTCAGCCAAAGCTTCGCTGATGAAACTGCGGGATGCGCCAGTGTCAATAGTTGCCTGAACGGGTTCGTGGTTGATGATGATGCGGGCGAGAATTCTGTGTTTATCCTGGATCAGGGCTGATTTCTCGCCAGACAGGGGCAAATGACGATGCTCAGCGTGTGAGTTACGTTGACGGCAGCAGTCAATTGTCCTGATTCCCTGTTGGCCACAGTCCCAGCAAAAAATCACTCGAGGGTTAGTGCATTCTTTTTGAAAGTGGCCTTCATGTCGGCACCATCGACAAGTCATTCGAGGATTGTATGGTCCTTCTTCAGGCTGACTCACCATACAATGCCTCTCCTGTGGACTTCTTCGAGGTGTCGTCGTTGCGCTCTCCTGGTTTGCCTGGATACCTTCGTAGTCCTCTGCTAGACCAATGAGCTCGCGGAGATTTCCGAAGTCTTTTCTTCGGATATATAACTGATATTCCTGGCGGCAGTTCCGGAAGATCCTTTCCACCTGTTCTTCTTCGGGGTAATTTGCGTGCCTCATCATATTCTGCATCACAATTACGAAGTCTTTGAATTGTTCCTGCTGTTTCTGTCGTCTTTGGCGAATCTCATCGTCCAGACGTTCCCAGTACCTTGTGGGCAAGAAGAATTGCAGGAAGTCTGCTTTAAAGCTGTTCCAGTCCTGCCACTTCAGGTTATTATTGCGGAACCACAGTAGGGCTCGGTCGCGAAGTAACTCGGGCATAGTCCTTGGAAGGAGGTCTTTGTTTAACGAGTAGGCGTCAGCGAGCTCTTCCAGCCTCTCGATAAATAAAAGAGGTTCCTTGCCACCGTCGTACCGCACTGACCACTTTCGTACCTGGTCGATAAACATGGGATATGATGTCCCTGGTGTTTCTGATGGAGTTCGAGTGGCTGTTGCCTCTCGTAGGGCTGGGGACGCTGTCCTGCTTATAGCCCCCTTTGGTTCATCGTGGTCCACTGGATCCGGAGGGTTCAGGGATATATGGGGCCGCGGTGATTGGCTACGAGTGTGTATTCGTTCTAATTCGGTGAGACGCGTTTCGTCCTCCGACGTAACGTCTCTCCCGGTGATGTAATTGGAGAAACGTTTCCTCAATTCATCGAGTGCACCATTACTGTCCAGTCTGAACTCACTCAAATAGGTCTTCAGCTCGTCCTTCGACAGGTTGTACACCCAGCTCGTCCTGACCATCTTGTCTTCGTGCTGGTATTACTGGGTTGTTGGCTTAGTTTTTTTTTTGTTTTTTTAAAATTCCAGGGTCCCTGCTCGGGCGCCAATTGTAACGGAGTTTCCCAGCCGGGGTAGAACTCAGTGTGACCAGGGTTCAATAAAGGAGGGTCGTTACAATAAAATTTATGGTTTTTGGGTTTGTGGAAAATCAAGTGAATTTCTTTATTATTTCAAAAAAATTGTTATTTGTTTGGTTTCATCATTGGATTTACAGTCGTTAAAGAAAATTGCAAAAAAAATTGTAAAGTAAAGTACAAAAAAACTGAAAGAAAATCTATGGGTTAGCGATGGGTTTAAGTACGAAGTACTTGTACCCCTTGGCTCCTAGAATTGGGAGAGAACGGGTTAATCGTAGTGGCAAGGTAGCACTCTTGAACCACTGTAGCTGAAAGAAAGTTTATGGGTTAATCGTAGTGGCAAGGTAGCACTCTTGAACCACTGTAGCTGAAAGAAGTTTATGGGTTAATCGTAGTGGCAAGGTAGCACTCTTGAACCACTATAGCTGAAAGGAAGTTTATGGGTTAATCGTAGTGGCAAGGTAGCACTCTTGAACCACTGTAGCTGAAAAAAGTTTAGTCGAGGATTTGAGATTTCGGCAGGATGTAGTTCAACAATAATAGTAAGGTAGTACTCTTAAACTATTTGTTGTGAACTGTGGGAGGGATAGCAAGGTAGTACTCTTGAACTATTAGGTGTGGACAGTGGAAGGAACTCAGGAAGAATAGACCTTTTGCTTGAGCTGCGTGCTCCTTTTATACTGTTTCCCTGCGGTTGGTTTTCCGTTGGCTTCTTGTTTTTATCGTGTTCGTTGTTGTTGTGCTGGATTTCCATAAATTCAGACGCATGTATGCGCCTTTGACATATACATGTTCTTCGTTGGATGTTTCCTTTGAAGAACAACATGTATGGTATACATGTTTCTGGCCTTGCAACGTGTGTGTGTACGCATAAATTCTTCATCGCTCAGTTGCGATTATGTATGTGTTGTCTGCCTTACGCCGTGTGTGTGTGTGTATGCATAAGCTCAGTTTCGAACACGCATGTTGTTGTCTGCATTCGTGGGCGAGCCCACTTGGTAGTTTTTTTGTCTGAGCGGTGCTCAGGTCATTGACACCGCCAGCCGTTAAATCGTATTTTGACTCTGTCTGCTATGCGTGGGAGTACGTCTGCACCTACTGCCTGAGCGCGAGGGGGACAGACGTTTTCTCCGGCGAATTCGCTGCTGTGTGCCGTAGTGATCTACTGATGTGATAAAAGACCATGCGTTGTGCATCTGCGTGGTGGTGGTTTTGCTAAATGCGCGATGATCTGTTATTCGCCTATTGCTCGTAATAGGAAAAGAAAAAGAGGGGAAAACGAAATATTGGCCGTTTCGTCGACAATTGAGTGACTTTTGAGTTACTTTGTAGAGAGTGCAAGAGTTACCAACCTATGAATGATTGTTAAAAACTACATTTTGAGTTTTTATTTCTTTAATTTTATGTCTATGACAAAAGGCTTGGAAGTTATTTCCAGACATGTTGTGTGGGAGAAATTCTAATGTGAAGAATTTTGTTCCTCACAACACTTGTTTCATAGGGGCCACCTTGGTTGTTTCCGCGATGATGCATATTGTCGTGGAACCGTAGTTAATCACCTGCTGATATACAACTGCTGCATAGGCTGACTCTGATGCGTCTGCAAACCCATGTAGCTCTATTCTAGAGTCTTCTAACTGTCGCGTCCATCTTGGAATTCTTACTTTTTCAAGCGTCACCAGCCTCGTTTTGAATTCGTTCCACTCGTTATGAATTCTCATTGGCACCTTTTCGTCCCACTCGATGCCCAACAGCCAAAGGCGCTGGATGATAATCTTCGCCTTGATTGTTATTGGTGATAACCAGCCAAAGGGGTCGAAAATTTTTCCAGCAACACTTAGTATTGCTCGTTTGGTGCCCTTAGTGCTGAAAGACGAAAGATTGACCTTAAATCGGAATTCGTCTGTCTTCGGACACCATTTTATTCCCAAAATGCTGAATGTGCTGTCATTATTAAAGTCATGTTCTGGTTCCATTTCAATGACTTCTCTTGGCAGTGCCTCTAGGAACTCTGGACTGTTTGATGTCCATTTGCGTAGGCTGAATCCACCCTTGTGAAGTAGCTGCGTCAGTTCTTGCTGAATACTTAGACAATCCCTTACTGATTTTGCACCGCCGAGACAATCATCTACGTAGAATCCTTCAAGTACGGTTTGGCTTGCCCGTGAATATCGTTGTTTTTCATTTTCAGCTAGCTGACACAGAGTGTTGATTGCTAGATAGGGCGCTGATGCTGTTCCATAGGTAACGGTTTTGAGAGCGTACTCCTTGTATGACTTTTGGGATTATCTCTCCACAAGATGCGTTGCAAATTTTGATCATGTGTATCGACTAAAATTTGCCTATACATCTTCTCGATGTCAGCTGTGAACACGACGAAAAATTTTCTCCATCGAAGTAGCAGATGAAACAGATCCCTTTGAATTGTTGGTCCGATCATCATGATGGTATTCAGCGATTCTCCAGATGTTGTCTTCGCCGAGGCGTCAAATACTACTCTCAGTTTTATGGTACTGCTCTGCTCGTTTATCACTGAGTGATGAGGAAGATAGTATATTTTTTGTGTTGTATCTTCTGGTACTTCCTCCATGTGACCACGATCGAGATATTCTTGCATGAACTTAGAATATTCTAGCCGCAGTTCTTCTTTTTTTGCGAATTTTTGCTCCAACGTAAAAAAGCGCTTTAGTGCCATTTTTCGGGATTCGCCTAATACCATGCGATCCTTTGACAGTGGTAGCTTGACAATATAACGCCCTGTTTCATCTCGTTTGTGCGTCTGTTTGTAGCGGTTTTCTTCTGCAGACATACCCGTTTACCTGCGCCTGCTTCCGTGGGTTTGGGGTCATGATTGGTCCTGATGTATCCATCCGAACATTGTGTTCTGCGCCATTGGAGTATTCACAGGACCCTTGACTAATCCATGTAGTAAGAATTGCGGCAAAATGTCTGAACCAATTAGCAAATCAATTTCTTTTGGTTGAGAGTACCATGGGTCCGCCAGTTTCAAACCTTGGATGTGTGGCCAATCATTTGATGTAAATTGTTGTCCAGGCATATTTGATGTAATAGCAGGCATTACTAGAGCCTTTACCTTCAAGTTGACTTTTTCATCGTGAATTGATTGGATGTTAAAGTTACATACTGCGATAATAGGTGTAGCATGCCCATTTATTCCATTGACCCTTGAATGGTATTTGGTCATCGACACCCGTATTTGTCGAGATAGTTTTTCCGTCACGACACAGGATTGAGACCCTTGGTCAATTAGAGCTCGCACCAGCTTGACTTGTCCCTTAACACATATGTTCACCATGGCCGTGGCAAGCAATACTATCCCTTCGTCATTTGTAGTAGCTGCGGTAGCAAATCCCGTCGTTGTTACCTTTGTTCATGATTTCTTGGACTCGGGTATCGCTGGGATTTCTCCTTGTGGGACGTGAAGTAACGAATTATGCCGCCTTGTACATATTTTGCATCCCTTTTTCGTCGGACACTCCTTTGCATCATGTTCATCCCTTAAGCAATTAAAACACAGTTTCGATCTTCGAACCAAGTCTTTTCGGCTTTTTACGTTCATGTTCAAAAACTGTTTGCAGCTGAATAGGTAATGAGATTCGCTGCAAAGTATGCACTTCGGTCGTAAAACTGTCGTCAAATAGCTTTTAGAAACTGTTGACTTTTCACGGTTGAGTTGGTGACTGCCTTCCAGTCCTCTGAATCTACTTTCGATTCGAAAGTCGAAAAATTCACTTAGTTTTGGAATTTCTGCTGAATTTCCTCTTGATTGTTGGTATGATTTCCTGGATTCAGGGTCAAGTTTTGGTAGCACCAACTGAATGACTAGCGGATCCCATGAGCTAACATCGACTCCCAAATTCTTAATGACATACAGGACTTCCCTAGATGTGTCCATTATGTTTTTTAAATCGAATGTAATTGTTGACTAAGCTGCTGAATTTTGGAACCGCTTCCGAAGCAGTTCTACCGCCGCTGCATAGTTGGTTGACGTCGGTGACAGATGGTTCACAATTCTCGCTGCTTCTCCACGAAGATTCCCCTTTAGGTATTGAATCCGTTCGACATCATCTAATGACTCGTTCTGGTGCACTACTCGCTCAAATAGCTCCCAAAATGGTGTCCATTCCTCATACCTTCCGCTGAATGTTGGTATGACAATGGTTGGAAGTTTGATTTGATTCATTGTACCACATGGTGATACGGGCTGTGCCTGGTGCTGAATTTCATCTGCCTCCCTGATCTGAATGTATGCCTCTTGATACATTTCCTCCAACTTTATGAATTCGTTGTTGGTCGTCGTCTAGTGATGACATGAATTCCTCGTTCATCGCAGCCAGCTTTGTCCAGCATTCCCTTAATTGATCCAACTTAAACCCAAGGTAGACTAAATTCTTTGTAAGGTCTAAGCTGTCAATTATTCGAAGGAGATTATTTTTGATAAGATTTAACTTGATAAATCTTCCCGAGCCCCTTGTAATGTGTGCCGCCTCTCTCCTTTCTTCTGAAATTGCTGCAATCTGAATCAGAATTGGCTCGGCTGCTCCTGCGGTAGACGCCTGATCGCCTACATCTGTTGTTGCGGCGAAAGGCTGCAACTTCCTTCTGGTCTCCAGTTTTGTCTTGATGGTGTCCTTGATATCGAAGTATCTTACCTCGAACTGGCTGAAGTATTTTTTCATGAAGTACTCATGTTGCGGATTTGCCTTCCTTTGCTCTTCTAAGTACCCATTATTGATCTGGAAGTCAACCCAGAATTTTTCCAGGTCCTCCAGCCTCTTCCTTAGGTACTCTGGGGTGTATCGGTACTCCCCATCCTTCTTGAAGTTGGTCCATAACCGATGCACCTCCTCCGTGATTCTCGTTTGTTCCATTGCGATGTCCTCGAAATCACCCATTTTTGTTTGGTTGGAATTTGACTTACTAAAAGGACCTTTGCCTTTACTAAATTAAAACTGTTGTTTAAACCTTTCCGGATAATCCGGCTCGAAGGACCATGTAAATCCTTTCCCTTTAGGATTTCTTTACTGAACAACCACCTTACCACTGGTGGGGGGATAGTTGTCAGTTTTAGTAATAAGACCGTTTATTTGGTTTTGTAAACTGTCTCTTTCTCATTTATTCATTCTATATTTATACATTAATTTTTGCTTACTACTTAAAAAGCATTCCAACAGTAATGTTGACTTACTGTTGGAAATGCTTACTAATTTAAACTAATTGCTAATATGCAATTGCTTTTCTGCTGATTATGAAGAAAAAGCAATTAAATTAATGTGGGTCACCGGTTGTTGGGTGTGTGACGCTCGATGTAAGTGCAATTGCTGAAGTTGCTTTTTGTTGCCGATACATTCGAATTAAATGTACTGTGTAATTGGGTAATTGCTGAGTTGCTTTTTGTTGCCGATACATTGCTCGATGCATCGTGCAATTGTGCAATTGCTTTGTTGTTGTTGATACACTCAACACGGGCCTTAATTTCCTTTATTTTACCTTCCAGACCACTCACTTCTTCTTGAATTTCATTTATTTCCCCTTTAAGCGTTTCTTGAATTCCGCTCATTTCACCTCTTAGCCTTTCTTGAATAACATCTAGGTTTTAATTTTGCTGGTCGAATTTAGAATTTCATTCCTGCTTCAGTTCACGGCTTTGTTTCTGCGATTGTTGAATTTGCTGTTAAGACTTAACGGTCAATTTTGAATTTAACTGCTGATTTTGTTGATCCAATTCTTTCTTTAACTTTTGGCTTTGCTGTTTTTACTTGTCGCTAATTTGAAAATTCAAATCCTTCTTCAGACCTTGACTTTGCTGTTCCAACTTCTCGTTTAATTTGGAACTGAATTCTAGATTCTGTTGCTGCGATTGTTCATTTTGCTGCTTTATTTGCTGCATTAGAGCATTAAACATCGCTTCCATGTTTGGTACTTCTTTATCTTCCGAAGTAGCCGTTTTTCGCTCCACTAACTTCGTCTTTATTGAAAACTCTTCACCAGCTTACTGCTTTTCCCTTTAATCGGAGAAATAACTCTTGCTTATTTTTTTTTTTTTTTTTTTTTTATATAGAGACTCATTGCCAAGGGAGGACTTGCGTCACGGCAATCAGTTGGGCTAAGCCCATTATTAAAATTCAAATTCAAAATAGAATAAAAATCGAAGAAATGAGATATTTACAATATGTCGCATTCCTCACGCTTGTAGCCGGTTTCGATTTATTTCTCTTTTCTCAGAATTCTCTCTGATTCATTGAAAAAGCAATACGAAAAACGAACACGAAACTAAAACGACGCGAGTCCAAATACTTTTATCAATGAATCATGGTCAGGGAAAACTACAAAAAACCTTGATCAAGAAAATATTACAAATGTAAATAATACTGATATTTTTTTTTGTTTTTATTTTTTTTAAATATATTTAATAAAAACAGCTTATGAGCACTTCATCATTCAACCTTCATCCTTCAGTTGTTGTGAACGGCTAATTTGAAGGCCTGCAGATTATAAGATTCGGGAAACACGGGCTCGACCAATTGATTCCACATCGAAGAGACTCTCGGAAAAAAGGGGAGAATTTAAAGTGTTGGGTTCTACATGAAAAAAGTTTTAAGGCAAACCTATGTTGATTGGACCTTAAAGAAGTGTTTACGTTGCTGACAAAAGGACCTGGAACTAGAGAACTGGTTTCTAAAGCACATCTACCGTTGTAAAATTTGTAGAAAATAGATAAAGCTCCTACATTTCGTCTGTGCTCCAAAGTATCAAGAGACGAATTAATGGTTACATCGTTTTTCAAACGAATAACTCTATTTTGAACTCCATCAAGATGAACCAAATGCGATCTTGGAGACCCACCCCCCACATATGAATTAAATTCTAAAATTGGTCTAACATAAGATTTATATAATCTTAATACTTCAGACGGAGTGTAGTAGAAGTTACAACGTCTTATGAAGCCCAAACATTGGCTAGCTCTTTTTGAAATTTCATAAATATATTCCTTCCAGGAAAGATCACTTGATACTTTTAAACCTAACAACTTAAGTGAATCTGATCTCGCAGTATGGGAACCATTAATAACAGTACTTAGACCTCGCCGTCCAAGCTCTTCTTTAAGCTCCTGGGAACTATAGGATTTAATGTTCACTGCACTTTCCATTTTATTGTTTAATGTTTATCAGTTTGTAAAATCACCAATTAATTTATTCACTGTCTCAAGGCTTGAAAAATCACCAATTATTTTATTTATTGTTCAAGGTTTGAAAATCACCAATTTATTTATTGTTCCACGATTTGTAAAATTTAACTATCTCACGATTTGCAAAATTTTATTGTCTCTCAATTTACATGATTTCCAAAATTTTAATTTCTCACGATTTGCAAAATCCCAATTCTGACACCAATTGTTACGAAATTCAGGCTTTCGAGTTCGTAAAGGATTTTGCAAATAAAACACAACACAAGTTTATTAATTTACAAATAACAACTTTAATGAACAACAATAAAATTAACACAAGTTCACAATTTATATTAGTGATTACTTTATTTGTACACAAAAATACTTATAATGCTTGTACTTTACAATAATTCTCTTAGGTAGTAGCTTAATCGCTTTGCAAGAACTTTTACAACTTCACTGGTTAAATTCCAATTCACTAATCATTTTACCTCTATTTATACTCAATCATAAGCTTCCAGAAACTTCCAATATTGCAGACAGAAATACCCAGAAAATTGTAGCCTTTTTTCCTTATTTACAACTAACGATACTTATATGTAATGAGTCATCTTCTAAAAATAGACTACATGTTCAATCATGTTCTTTTACAAAAACGGGCAAACCGCACAAACCGGTTTGACTACTTGTTTGACCAGTACCAGTAAATAATCTAATAGTCTTTGAGCCTAAAAGTATGCAACATAAAAGTGCTTATTTTTAGTACCCAGTATTTTCTTAGTTTTAATTTGGTACTTATTTTTTTATAGTACATTATGATTTATCTAGGATTGGAACATTCTGCACTACATTTACATTGCGATTTATCTTAGGATTCTAATTCTATTATATGCGCTACTACCTACTTTTCGTAACAATATTAAAACTCCTTTCCTTACTATGACGGAAACACAGATAATTTATTAACATTCACAAATTTAGTAGATAGAATATATCCCTAACTAGCAACCTACGTGACCTTTCTCAATATTTATTATCGGATCTTATAAAAAGTATATTAATTAGAAAAGCTAGAGAAATTATAGAGATCAACAACAAGCCATTGCTTGGGGTGAAATTGAAGTCGTTTTACAAAATAATTTTGGCGAAAGACGTAGTGTAGAACAACTTTTTGACGAATTAAGAGGTGTTACCTTTAAAAATAATGATTTAGGTTTTTTTCCAATGAAATCAAAGATAAATTACGAAAACTAAACAATAAAACTCTATTCGAAAATGGGCCATGTAAAACAGCGAACGATTGTGCATTAAACAATATACGCACTGCACTAGACTTATTTAAAAATAAAATACCTGAACCAATGAAAACAATTCTAATTTGTCGAAATCCAGAAAACTTAGAATCAGATAGATAGATAATAGACATACTCAGTCAAACAGGCTACACAGACCAATCAAGTCCGGAACAATTCTATAATCGTAATAATAATAGACAAACACGTTATGTTGATTATAATAATAATAATTCTTCGAATAAACAAAAATACAAAAATAAATACCAACAGAACCCAAATAGAGACAAACATTTTAATAGATATAGACAAGAACCGAATAAAACAGAAAAAGAACAGTTTAATGCTTATAAAAAAACAACACATAAAAATTTTCGTGTAAATTCTCTAATTGATACACAAAGTGCGAAGGGACCCCCCTTATCATGATCACTCCAAAATTTTTACAAAAAGTGTTTCCATCGGAGATACACATGTCAATAAAATTTAAAGAAAATCGGGCTAATTTTTAAAAATTTATATGGAAGCCCCTCGGCCTTCAAAATGTTTACAAAAAGCGTTGTCCATCGACCCCGGGGCCTGATCACTTCTAAATTTTTATAATAAGTGTTGCCCAACGGAGATACACATGCGTATAAAATTTGAAGAAAAATTTTTTATAAGATTTGTGTGGGTGCCCCCGACCCCGGGGCCCGATCATTTCCTAATATTTACAAAAAGTGTTGTCCATCGGTGTAAAATTTGAAGAAAATCGGGTACTTCTTTTTATAAAATTTGTATGTGTGCCCCCCGACCCCGGGGCCCGATCACTTCCAAATTTGTACAAAAAGTGTTTTCCAATGGAGATACACATGCGTATACAATTTAGAGAAAATCGTGTACATTTTGTAAAATATTTGTATGGGAGGCTACCGACCCCGCGGCCCGAAGGGCCCCGAATTTTAATAGAAAGTGTTGTCATAGGAGTTACACATGTGTGCAAAATTTCAATAAAATCGGGCTTTAGAAAGTGGTAAAAAAATTGATCACATGATTTGGTGTGCCAGCCAGCCAGCCAGTTAGCCAGCCACGGGCAAATGAAGTTAATATAGAGAATTTAAAAATGAAATGAAATGCAATATTATAGAAAAGACCAAAAACAATATACAAATAAACAATACGATAATTATAGACCTGATCAATATCAAAATAGGAATAATAAAGAATTTAATAATTACAGATATAACAGTTATAATAAATATAGACAACCAAATTATAATCAATTAACAAGTGAAATTCAAAATAATTTACCAAATAACGAACAACAACAAACTGTTGAACCAATGGACATAAATAAATGTGAAACAAGCGAAAGTTTTCACTCACGAGCCTCGGAGGAGATCTATCATATGTAAAAATTAAATCTTATAAAAATCCATTTAAATTTATTATCGATACTGGAGCAACAAACTCTATTATAAACCCAGGCCTTTGTAACCCTAAATGGAGAGTACCAATCAATAAAACTCAAATAAAAACATTACAGCATAATATAAATGTAACCAAAAGAGTATCAGTTCCTCTTTTTAAAGAATTTGGTGATTTAAAGCAAAAAATTTACTTTTTAGTTTGTGCATTCCACAATTAATACGATGGTATTATTGGCAACATAATAATAATAAATCAATATTCAAATATTTTGACGTGACAACGTCTCACTACAAGGGGTGCATGTTCAAAAAGTCAAATGTTAAATGTCCACTGTTGTGAGACACTATTAATGCTCACACTGTTAAGTGAGACACTGTTAAATGTCCGACTGTTGTGATCACTATTAAATATAACAAAATTTAAATGTCAGTACTTTGGGAACTAAGCCATTTCCCAAGAGATTCGTATGAAACTCGGAATGTAGGACTAATATGTGACTATAAGACTTGTTCCTATGGAAATTCTAGGATCTGGCCAATAGGGTCTGGGATTTTTAGAACCAAGCCATTTATTAAGGGATTTGTATGAAACTCGGAATGTAGGACTAATATGTGACTATAAGACTTGTTCCTATGGAAATTCTGGGATCTGGCCAATAGGGTCTGGGATTTTTGGAACCAAGCCATTTCTCAAGGGATTCGTATGAAACTCGGATTGTAGGACTAATATGTGACTATAAGACTTGTTCCTATGGAAATTCTGGGATCTGGCCAATATGGTCTGGGATTTTTGGAACCAAGCCATTTCTCAAGGGATTCGTATGAAACTCGGAATGTAGGACTAATATGTGACTATAAGACTTGTTCCTATGGAAATTCTGGGATCTGGCCAATAGGGTCTGGGATTTTTGGAACCAAGCCATTTCTCAAGGGATTCGTATGAAACTCGGATTGTAGGACTAAGATGTGATTATAAGACTTGTTCCAATGGAAATTCTGGGATCTGGCCAATAGGGCCTGTGATTTTTGGAACCAAGCCATTTCTCAAGGGATTCGTATGAAACTCGGAATGTAGGACTAATATGTGACTATAAGACTTGTTCCTATGGAAATTCTGGGATCTGCCCAATATGGTCTGGGATTTTTGGAACCAAGCCATTTCTCAGGGGATTCGTATGAAACTCAGAATGTAGGACTAATATGTGACTATAAGACTTTTTCCTATGGAAATTCTGGGATCTGGCCAATAGGGACTGGGATTTTTGAAACCAAGCCATTTCTCAGGGGATTCGTATGAAACTCGGAATGTAGGACTAATATGTGACGATAAGACTTCTTCCTATCGAAATTCTGTAATCTGGCCAATAGGCTCTGGGATTTTTGGAACCAAGCCATTTCTCAAGGGATTTGTATGAAACTCGGAATGTAGGACTTATATGTGACTATAAGACTTGTTCCTATGGAAATTCTGGGATCTGGCCAATAGGGTCTGGGATTTTTGGAACCAAGCCATTTCTCAAGGCATTTGTATGAAACTCGGAATGTAGGACTAATATGTGACTATAAGACTTGTTCCTATGGGACTTGTCCAATTCTGGGATCTGGACAATAGGGTCTGGGATTTTTGGAACCAAGCCATTTCTCAAGGGATTCGTATGAAACTCGGAATGTAGGACTAATATGTGACTATAAGATTTGTTCTTATGGAAAATCTAGGATCTGGCCAATAGGGTCTGGGATTTTTGGAACCAAGCCATTTCTCAAGGGATTCGTATGAAACTCGGAATGTAGGACTAATATGTGACTATAAGACTTGTTCCTATGGAAATTCTGGGATCTGGCCAATAGGGTCTGGGATTTTTGGAACCAAGCCATTTCTCATGGGATTCGTATGAAACTCGGAATGTAGGACTAATATGTGACTATAAGACTTGTTCCTATGGAAATTCTAGGATCTGGCCAATAGGGTCTGGGATTTTTGGAACCAAGTCATTTCTCAAGGGATTTGTATTAAACTCGGAATGTAGGACTAATATGTGACTATAAGACTGGTTCCTATGGAAATTCTGGGATCTGGCCAATAGGGTCTGGGATTTTTGGAACCAAGCCATTTCTCAAGGGATTCGTATGAAACTCGGATTGTAGGTCTAAGATGTGATTATAAGACTTGTTCCAATGGAAATTCTGGGATCTGGCCAATAGGGCCTGTGATTTTTGGAACCAAGCCATTTCTCAAGGGATTCGTATGAAACTCGGAATGTAGGACTAATATGTGACTATAAGACTTGTTCCTATGGAAATTCTGGGATCTGCCCAATATGGTCTGGGATTTTTGGAACCAAGCCATTTCTCAGGGGATTCGTATGAAACTCGGAATGTAGGACTAATATGTGACTATAAGACTTTTTCCTATGGAAATTCTGGGATCTGGCCAATAGGGTCTGGGATTTTTGAAACCAAGCCATTTCTCAGGGGATTCGTATGAAACTCGGAATGTAGGACTAATATGTGACGATAAGACTTCTTCATATGGAAATTCTGGAATCTGGCCAATAGGCTCTGGGATTTTTGGAACCAAGCCATTTCTCAAGGGATTTGTATGAAACTCGGAATGTAGGACTAATATGTGACTATAAGACTTGTTCCTATGGAAATTCTGGGATCTGGCCAATAGGGTCTGGGATTTTTGGAACCAAGCCATTTCTCAAGGCATTTGTATGAAACTCGGAATGTAGGACTAATATGTGACTATAAGACTTGTTCCTATGGAAATTCAGGGATCTGGACAATAGGGTCTGGGATTTTTGGAACCAAGCCATTTCTCAAGGGATTCGTATGAAACTCGGAATGTAGGACTAATATGTGACTATAAGATTTGTTCTATGGAAAATCTAGGATCTGGCCAATAGGGTCTGGGATTTTTGGAACCAAGCCATTTCTCAAGGGATTCGTATGAAACTCGGAATGTAGGACTAATATGTGACTATAAGACTTGTTCCTATGGAAATTCTGGGATCTGGCCAATAGGGTCTGGGATTTTTGGAACCAAGCCATTTCTCATGGGATTCGTATGAAACTCGGAATGTAGGACTAATATGTGACTATAATACTTGTTCCTATGGAAATTCTGGGATCTGGCCAATAGGGTCTGGGATTTTGGAAACCAAGCCATTTCTCAAGGGATTTGTATGAAACTCGGAATGTAGGACTAATATGTGACTATAAGACTTGTTCCAATGGAAATTCTGGGATCTGGCCAATAGGGTCTGGGATTTTTGGAACCAAGTCATTTCTCAAGGGATTTGTATGAAACTCGGAATGTAGGGCTAATATGTGACTATAAGACTTGTTCCTATGGAAATTCTAGGATCTCAATAGGGTCTGGGATTTTTGGAACCAAGTCATTTCTCAAGGGATTTGTATTAAACTCGGAATGTAGGACTAATATGTGACTATAAGACTTGTTCCTATGGAAATTCTGGGATCTGCCCAATAGGGTCTGAGATTTTTGGAACCAAGCCATTTCTCAAGGGATTCGTATGAAACTCGGAATGTAGGACTAATATGTGACTATAAGACTTGTTCCTATGGAAATTCTGGGATCTACCCAATAGGGTCTGGGATTTTTGAAACCAAGTCATTTCTCAAGGGATTCGTATGAAACTCGGAATGTAGGACTAATATGTGACTATAAGACTGGTTCCTATGGAAATTCTGGGATCTGGCCAATAGGGTATGGGATTTTTGGAACCAAGCCATTTCTCAAGGGATTCGTGCCTTTTAATTTAATCGTAATATTGGCCACAACGTCAAAGAATTTCACACCAACCGCGCGTAAAGATTACACGCACATATTTTTTTAACAGCTCTTACTTCTTCTACTACTATCGACGCAACTGCATTACTATGTTTGTGCAGTGATATGATATATTTAATATGTACCCACCTCACAATAAATTGTTATGAACATTTAAATCAGCTAATAAATTATTTATTCTGTTGTATGTGATGTGATTGATGATCATGTGTGTATGTGAGTTGAAACCAAAAGCTGCATTACTGTGTTTGGGCAGTAATATGCAATATGCAGCAACTTCACAGTTAGTGGTTATGAACATTAAAATTCGCTTATAAATAATTTATATATAATGCAATATGCAATATGCAATAATTTAATATGGTGCAAGTCGTAGGACTTGAATTTAGTTTAGAATTTTTTTTTAATATATCCGTCCGTGTTTATATCCCACAGACAACAAGATCTTTGTTTTCTTTTCTTTCGTCCCAGACAGACGTTGTCACGCTCAAAAACCAAGGCCGTGTCTTCGACACAGCCTACCCTGCTCGTTTTTTTATCAAGAAAATTCAAATCTCATCTCTCTCATTTACGAATGCAATCAAGCATCAAATACGTTTTGATAATGCACACTTAAATGTAAAATCATACAGATATCCGTACATACATAAAGATGAAGTCAAAACTCAGATCTAGGAACTCCTCGAAAACAAAATTATAAGGCCGAGCCATTCGCGTTATGCAGCCCCTGTGTGGATTGTACCGAAAAAGGTCGACGCCAGTGGAAAACAAAAGTGGAGGCTTGTCATAGATTATCGTAAACTTAATGAAGTTACAATAGACGACAAGTACCCTCTGCCAAATATTGATGATATATTAGATAAACTGGGCAGATACCAGTATTTCATAACCCTTGACTTAGCAAAGGGATTTCATCAATTAGAAATTGAGGAAAAATATATTCATTAAACAGCTTTTAACGTGGAAGGAGGGCATTATGAATTCTTACGAATGACATTTGGACTGAAGACAGCGAAATTTCAAAGACTTATGAACAATATCTTCAAAGATTATATTATTGGTTTTACATAACGTATATATACATACTATTTGAATTGTAACAACAACTACATACACAGATAAATATGCATGAATAAATAGACACTGTAATTTTGAACTCAGTCCGTTGTCAGTCGTCAAATAAGAACGTTGTGTCGTGTATTTAATATTTTCTGCAACAAAGGTTATGGGCCCAGATCACTATGAGCTCTGGACTATATCAAATTGAAAAACCCGCTGACGACAACTACGAGGGATGGGCAGTCCAAATGAGATCAGTTCTCGTTCATTCGGATGCATGGGGGTACGATTCAGGAAATATACCACGTCCAATATCAGACGCTGCCAAGGAAATTGAGTGGATAGGGACGACAAGGCATTGGCGACGATATTACTTAGTGCAAAATCATCGCATTTATTGCATGTGAAAAGGTGCAAGACTTCGTCCGAGGCATGGAAAAAGTTGAAGGAGATTCACCGGCCAAAGGGGCCAGCACAGAAAGTAACACTTTTCAAACAGTTAGTGAACTTAAAAATGTCAGAAAGTTCTACAATATCGAGCCATTTGAATATGTTTTTCGAGCTATGTTATCTATTATATGTAATGTTATCCAGCTTGCCGAAGAGTAAGAGAATTTCGTCATTGCAATGGAATCCAGAGATATTTTACCAACAACAACAGTCTTAAAAATTAAACTTATGAAGGAGGGTAAAAGACGTGAGGGCGAAACAGAATTTGAGAGCAGTGAATCGGCAGTTTTTTTCCAAACAGAGGCAACGTATACAGCAACAACGGAATAAGACACAAAAAGAGCAATTTCGTGGAAACTGCTATAAAAGCAACAAAAAAGGTCGTATTGCCGTATATTGTCCATCGACAAATACAACAACAAATCCAAACAATAAAATAACGTCATCTTTTGTCCTGTTGAATATTGTGTCAACTAAATAAATATAACACACATTTGTCAACTACATTTATACAATACACATCATATTGAACACATATTATATACATTATAACATATAACATAGTATACACACACAGTATGTACACATAATATACAGGCACATATCAGTAAGGGAAGAGTAGCAAAAGCAGAACAGTCAGTTTTGGCGAGACTTTAATCCGGAACGGTCGCGAACCTCGTTTGTTACAATAAATATTTAAGTGTTTCTTCACTCGTGTCGTTTTATATAACTTTGCTTGGCCACTTTAGGTCATACCTGATAGTTCAGAAGTGGGATCTTTAAGAAAACTTATCTTGAAGACGTTTACCGTTAAAATAAATTCGTAATACGTACAATTCAAATTGAATATGAATTAAATTCTAAAATTGGTCTAACATAAGATTTATATAATCTTAATACTTCAGACGGAGTGAAGTAGAAGTTACAACGTCTTATGAAGCCCAAACATTGGCTAGCTCTTTTTGAAATTTCCTAAATATATTCCTTCCAGGAAAGATCACTTGATACTTTTAAACCTAACAACTTAAGTGAATCTGATCTCGCAGTATGGGAACCATTAATAACAGTACTTAGACCTCGCCGTCCAAGCTCTTCTTTAAGCTCCTGGGAACTATAGGATTTAATGTTCACTGCACTTTCCATTTTATTGTTTAATGTTTATCAGTTTGTAAAATCACCAATTAATTTATTCACTGTCTCAAGGCTTGAAAAATCACCAATTATTTTATTTATTGTTCAAGGTTTGAAAATCACCAATTTATTTATTGTTCCATGATTTGTAAAATTTAACTGTCTCACGATTTGCAAAATTTTATTGTCTCTCAATTTACATGATTTCCAAATTTTATTTCTCACGATTTGCAAAATCCCAATTCTGACACCAATTGTTACGAAATTCAGGGTTTCGAGTTCGTAAAGGATTTTGCAAATAAAACACAACACAAGTTTATTAATTTACAAATAACAACTTTAATGAACAACAATAAAATTAACACAAGTTCACAATTTATATTAGTGATTACTTTATTTGTACACAAAAATACTTATAATGCTTGTACTTTACAATAATTCTCTTAGGTAGTAGCTTAATCGCTTTGCAAGAACTTTTACAACTTCACTGGTTAAATTCCAATTCACTAATCATTTTACCTCTATTTATACTCAATCATAAGCTTCCAGAAACTTCCAATATTGCAGACAGAAATACCCAGAAAATTGTAGCCTTTTTTCCTTATTTACAACTAACGATACTTATATGTAATGAGTCATCTTCTAAAAATAGACTACATGTTCAATCATGTTCTTTTACAAAAACGGGCAAACCGCACAAACCGGTTTGACTACTTGTTTGACCAGTACACAATGATTCAAACTTGCAGGCGGTTACATTTAAATTTCAAATAATCTAATAGTCTTTGAGCCTAAAAGTATGCAAAATAAAAGTGCTTATTTTTAGTACCCAGTATTTTCTTAGTTCTAATTTGGTACTTATTTTTTTATAGTACATTATGATTTATCTAGGATTGGAACATTCTGCACTACCGACTACTTTTCGTAGCATTTACTTATTTTAAGTATGCAGTATTTACATTGCGATTTATCTTAGGATTCTAATTCTATTATATGCGCTACTACCTACTTTTCGTAACAATATTAAAACTCCTTTCCTTACTATGACGGAAACACAGATAATTTATTAACATTTATTTAATTTAGTAGATAGAATATATCCCTAACTAGCAACCTACGAGACCTTTCTCAATATTTATTATCGGATCTTATAAAAAGTATATTAATTAGAAAAGCTAGAGAAATTATAGAGATCAACAACAAGCCATTGCTTGGGGTGAAATTGAAGTCGTTTTACAAAATAATTTTGGCGAAAGACGTAGTGTAGAACAACTTTTTGACGAATTAAGAGGTGTTACCCTTAAAAATAATGATTTAGGTTTTTTTCCAATGAAATCAAAGATAAATTACGAAAACTAAACAATAAAACTCTATTCGAAAATGGGCCATGTAAAACAGCGAACGATTGTGCATTAAACAATATACGCACTGCACTAGACATATTTAAAAATAAAATACCTGAACCAATGAAAACAATTCTAATTTGTCGAAATCCAGAAAACTTAGAATCAGATAGATAGATAATAGACATACTCAGTCAAACAGGCTACACAGACCAATCAAGTCCGGAACAATTCTATAATCGTAATAATAATAGACAAACACGTTATGTTAATTATAATAATAATAATTCTTCGAATAAACAAAAATACAAAAATAAATACCAACAGAACCCAAATAGAGACAAACATTTTAATAGATATAGACAAGAACCGAATAAAACAGAAAAAGAACAGTTTAATGCTTATAAAAAAACAACACATAAAAATTTTCGTGTAAATTCTCTAATTGATACACAAAGTGCGAAGGGACCCCCCTTATCATGATCACTCCAAAATTTTTACAAAAAGTGTTTCCATCGGAGATACACATGTCAATAAAATTTAAAGAAAATCGGGCTAATTTTTAAAAATTTGTATGGAAGCCCCTCGGCCTTCAAAATGTTTACAAAAAGCGTTGTCCATCGACCCCGGGGCCTGATCACTTCTAAATTTTTATAATAAGTGTTGCCCAACGGAGATACACATGCGTATAAAATTTGAAGAAAAATTTTTTATAAGATTTGTGTGGGTGCCCCCGACCCCGGGGCCCGATCATTTCCTAATATTTACAAAAAGTGTTGTCCATCGGTGTAAAATTTGAAGAAAATCGGGTACTTCTTTTTATAAAATTTGTATGTGTGCCCCCCGACCCCGGGGCCCGATCACTTCCAAATTTGTACAAAAAGTGTTTTCCAATGGAGATACACATGCGTATACAATTTAGAGAAAATCGGGTACATTTTGTAAAATATTTGTATGGGAGGCTACCGACCCCGCGGCCCGAAGGGCCCTGAATTTTAATAGAAAGTGTTGTCATAGGAGTTACACATGTGTGCAAAATTTCAATAAAATCGGGCTTTAGAAAGTGGTAAAAAAATTGATCACATGATTTGGTGTGCCAGCCAGCCAGCCAGTTCGCCAGCCACGGGCAAATGAAGTTAATATAGAGAATTTAAAAATGAAATGAAATGCAATATTATAGAAAAGACCAAAAACAATATACAAATAAACAATACGATAATTATAGACCTGATCAATATCAAAATAGGAATAAAGAATTTAATAATTACAGATATAACAGTTATAATAAATATAGACAACCAAATTATAATCAATTAACAAGTGAAATTCAAAATAATTTACCAAATAACGAACAACAACAAACTGTTGAACCAATGGACATAAATAAATGTGAAACAAGCGAAAGTTTTCACTCACGAGCCTCGGAGGAGATCTATCATATGTAAAAATTAAATCTTATAAAAATCCATTTAAATTTATTATCGATACTGGAGCAACAAACTCTATTATAAACCCAGGCCTTTGTAACCCTAAATGGAGAGTACCAATCAATAAAACTCAAATAAAAACATTACAGCATAATATAAATGTAACCAAAAGAGTATCAGTTCCTCTTTTTAAAGAATTTGGTGATTTAAAGCAAAAAATTTACTTTTTAGTTTGTGCATTCCACAATTAATACGATGGTATTATTGGCAACATAATAATAAAAAAACAACCCATAAAAATTAAAATTTTTCATCTAAATTCTCTAATCGCAGAAATTGATATGGGAGCCCCTCGATCCTGGGCCATTTTATTTTTATTGTAGGAGAAAATCATCGAAACAGACATTTGACATCAGATGTTAAAATTGAAAATGCTCAGATCATTTTATTCTGAGCACTTAGAGCACGCTCATACTCTGAGCAAATAAGAAACACGAACATTTATCTTGAGAACTCTTTGACTGCTCTGAACTAATTTATGAAAACGCCAAATGACAGAATATTGTGAAAACTTGTTGTTCTATCTGTAAGTTGATATCGACAACAAAAAAAACGACATCAATAAAAATACAATTCAGTATATAATTTAAATGTAAGTTGAAGTAAGCATAAAACATGTATGTCTCGTTTCATTTGCTGGGTTCATTTGTGCGTGCGCTAAGATTTCTCTCTCTCTCTCTCCACCACCACCAAAACCATGCAGCGCAGCCGACTGCGCAGCACACACCGCAGACAGTCCATAAAGGGCGACGAATATCTGATGCCAGTACAGATATTTAAAAAATGTATAAGGGCCTTGCGGCCGAACCCGGGACCCGATCACTACCAAATTTTCGAAAAAGTATTGTTTATTGGGTATACACATGTGTGTAAAATTTGAAGAAAATCGGGTAAATTTTTTAAAATTTTTGTTTGGGAGCCCCCCGACCCCGCAGCCCGAGGGGCCTCAAAATTTAATAGAAAGTGTTGTCTCCGGAAATACGCATGTGTGCAAAATTTCAATAAAATCGGGCCATGGGAAGTGGGTTAAAAATTGATCGCAAGAATCCACGACAGACGACCGACCGACGACCGACCGACGACCGACCGACAACCGACCGACGACCGACCGACGACCGACCGACGACCGACCGACGACCCACGGGCAAGTGAAGTTAATATAGAGAATTTAATAAATCAATATTCAAACATTTTGACGTGACAACGTCTCACTACAAGGGGTGCATGTTCAAAAAGTCAAATGTTAAATGTCCGACTGTTGTGATCACTATTAAATATAACAAAATTTAAATGTCAGTACTTTGGGAACTAAGACATTTCCCAAGAGATTCGTATGAAACTCGGAATGTAGGACTAATATGTGACTATACGACTTATTCCTATGGAAATTCTAGGATCTGGCCAATAGGGTCTGGGATTTTTAGAACCAAGCCATTTATCAAGGGATTTGTATGAAACTCGGAATGTAGGACTAATATGTGACTATAAGACTTGTTCCTATGGAAATTCTGGGATCTGGCCAATAGGGTCTGGGATTTTTGGAACCAAGCCATTTTTCAAGGGATTCGTATGAAACTCGGATTGTAGGACTAATATGTGACTATAAGACTTGTTCCTATGGAAATTCTGGGATCTGGCCAATATGGTCTGGGATTTTTGGAACCAAGCCATTTCTCAAGGGATTCGTATGAAACTCGGAATGTAGGACTAATATGTGACTATAAGACTTGTTCCTATGGAAATTCTGGGATCTGGCCAATAGGGTCTGGGATTTTTGGAACCAAGCCATTTCTCAAGGGATTCGTATGAAACTCGGATTGTAGGACTAAGATGTGATTATAAGACTTGTTCCAATGGAAATTCTGGGATCTGGCCAATAGGGTCTGGGATTTTTGGAACCAAGCCATTTCTCAAGGGATTCGTATGAAACTCGGAATGTAGGACTAATATGTGACTATAAGACTTGTTCCTATGGAAATTCTGGGATCTGCCCAATATGGTCTGGGATTTTTGGAACCAAGCCATTTCTCAGGGGATTAGTATGAAACTCGGAATGTAGGACTAATATGTGACTATAAGACTTTTTCCTATGGAAATTCTGGGATCTGGCCAATAGGGTCTGGGATTTTTGAAACCAAGCCATTTCTCAGGGGATTCGTATGAAACTCGGAATGTAGGACTAATATGTGACGATAAGACTTCTTCCTATGGAAATTTTTGGAATCTGGCCAATAGGGTCTGGGATTTTTGGAACCAAGCCATTTCTCAAGGGATTTGTATGAAACTCGGAATGTAGGACTAATATGTGACTATAAGACTTGTTCCTATGGAAATTCTGGGATCTGGCCAATAGGGTCTGGGATTTTTGGAACCAAGCCATTTCTCAAGGCATTTGTATGAAACTCGGAATGTAGGACTAATATGTGACTATAAGACTTGTTCCTATGGAAATTCTGGGATCTGCCCAATAGGGTCTGGGATTTTTGGAACCAAGCCATTTCTAAGGGGATTCGTATGAAACTCGGAATGTAGGACTAATATGTGACTATAAGACTTGTTCCTATGGAAATTCTGGGATCTGGCCAATAGGGTCTGGGATTTTTGGAACCAAGCCATTTCTCAAGGGATTGTTATGAAACTCGGAATGTAGGACTAATATGTGACTATAAGACTTGTTCCTATGGAAATTCTGGGATCTGGCCAATATGGTCTGGGATTTTTGGAACCAAGCCATTTCTCAAGGGATTCGTATGAAACTCGGAATGTAGGACTAAGATGTGACTATAAGACTGGTTCCTATGGAAATTCTGGGATCTGGCCAATAGGGTCTGGGATTTTTGGAACCAAGCCATTTCTCAAGGGATTCGTGCCTTTTAATTTAATCGTAATATTGGCCACAACATCAAAGAATTTCACACCAACCGCGCGTAAAGATTACACGCACATATTTTTTTAACAGCTCTTACTTCTTCTACTACTATCGACGCAACTGCATTACTATGTTTGTGCAGTGATATGATATATTTAATATGTACCCACCTCACAATAAATTGTTATGAACATTTAAATCAGCTAATAAATTATTTATTCTGTTGTATGTGATGTGATTGATGATCATGTGTGTATGTGAGTTGAAACCAAAAGCTGCATTACTGTGTTTGGGCAGTAATATGCAATATACAGCAACTTCACAGTTAGTGGTTATGAACATTAAAATTCGTTTATAAATAATTTATATATAATGTGATGTGGTGATGATGTATGTGATGAGCTACGGTGCAAGTCGTAGGACTTGAATTTAGTTTAGAAATTTTTTTTAATATATCCGTCCGTGTTTATATCCCACAGACAACAAGATCTTTGTTTTCTTTTCTTTCGTCCCAGACAGACGTTGTCACGCTCAAAAACCAAGGCCGTGTCTTCGACACAGCCTACCCTGCTCTTTTTTTTATCAAGAAAATTCAAATCTCATCTCTCTCATTTACGAATGCAATCAAGCATCAAATACGTTTTGATAATGCACACTTAAATGTAAAATCATACAGATATCCGTACATACATAAAGATGAAGTCAAAACCCAGATCTAGGAACTCCTAGAAAACAAAATTATAAGGCCGAGCCATTCGCGTTATTCAGCCCCTGTGTGGATTGTACCGAAAAAGGTCGACGCCAGTGGAAAACAAAAGTGGAGGCTTGTCATAGATTATCGTAAACTTAATGAAGTTACAATAGACGACAAGTACCCTCTGCCAAATATTGATGATATATTAGATAAACTGGGCAGATACCAGTATTTCATAACCCTTGACTTAGCAAAGGGATTTCATCAATTAGAAATTGAGGAAAAATATATTCATTAAACAGCTTTTAACGTGGAAGGAGGGCATTATGAATTCTTACGAATGACATTTGGACTGAAGACAGCGAAATTTCAAAGACTTATGAACAATATCTTCAAAGATTATATTATTGGTTTTACATAACGTATATATACATACTATTTGAATTGTAACAACAACTACATACACAGATAAATATACATGAATAAATAGACACTGTACTTTTGAACTCAGTCCGTTGTCAGTCGTCTAGAGGTGGGAAAAATGGATCTCTTGAGTGTACTGAATCATTTGGTTCAGTCACGACGAAGAGCCATTCAAAAGATCCGTTCATTTCGTTCGTTTCGTTCATTTGGTTCTTTTTACTGTCTGAGTGCTCTATTGCAGAAAATTTTTGATAAAGTACACTTAGAACATACGTATACAAACAAGATAAAACACAACGACTTTGTCAGGCGATGAAAGAAACGGCACAACGCAGTATACTTTCACGGCTGAAAGAAAAAGAAAACCTTAAGTTCTAAAATTTGCGAGAAAAGCTAACAGCAACACAATCATCCCTTATACCGGGTGATTATTTTAAGCTGAATCTTTAAAATATTTTGGATAATAAGCACTCTACGGAAAAAATATCCAAGATCGTAATTATGGCTACGCGGGGGAAATAAATTAGTGCTAAAATTGGTACTCCCTTTTAGGTGGGGTGGGGCTACCTTTTGAAATTTAAATTGGAACCCCTATTTTTTATTGCAAATTTGGATTCTACGGCTAAAAGTCTGAAACATTTTTTTCGATTCATGATAGATGGCACCGTAAGACGATACTCAATTTTTCGATTACGCCTACTGAGAACCTATGAATAATTCTGTAATACGTTTGCAATAAAAATACAACGTTTTTCAGGATCAGGCGATTAAATCTGCTTTTAAATTAATGAATGTTTTTCTATTTTGTTTCAAAAATACCGATTCAGCTTGAAGATTATTTCGAAAACAACAATATCTGTGTTAGGCTATTAATACTACTTTAGAATGGTGTATTTAACTATACAAGAGAAAATTGAAATATTGATGATATATTAGATAAACTGGGCAGATACCAGTATTTCATAACCCTTGACTTAGCAAAGGGATTTCATCAATTAGAAATTGAGGAAAAATATATTCATTAAACAGCTTTTAACGTGGAAGGAGGGCATTATGAATTCTTACGAATGACATTTGGACTGAAGACAGCGAAATTTCAAAGACTTATGAACAATATCTTCAAAGATTATATTATTGGTTTTACATAACGTATATATACATACTATTTGAATTGTAACAACAACTACATACACAGATAAATATGCATGAATAAATAGACACTGTACTTTTGAACTCAGTCCGTTGTCAGTCGTGAGTCGTCAAATAAGAACGTTGTGTCGTGTATTTAATATTTACTGCAACAAAGGTTATGGGCCCAGATCACTATGAGCTCTGGACTATATCAAATAGAAAAACCCGCTGACGACAACAACGAGGGATAGGCAGTCCAAATGAGATCAGTTCTCGTTCATTCGGATGCATGGGGGTACGTTTCAGGAAATATACCACGTCCAATATTAGACGCTGCCAAGGAAATTGAGTGGATAGGTAAGGACGACAAGGCATTGGCGACGATATTACTTAGTGTAAAATCATTGCATTTATTGCATGTGAAAAGGTGATAGACTTCGTCCGAGGCATGGAAAAAGTTGAAGGAGATTCACCGGCCAAAGGGGCCAGCACAGAAAGTAACACTTTTCAAACAGTTAGTGAACTTAAAAATGTCAGAAAGTTCTACAATATCGAGCCATTTGAATATGTTTTTCGAGCTATGTTATCTATTATATGTAATGTTATCCAGCTTGCCGAAGAGCTTTAAGAATTTCGTCATTGCAATGGAATCCAGAGATATTTTACCAACAACAACAGTCTTAAAAATTAAACTTATGAAGGAGGGTAAAAGACGTGAGGGCGAAACAGAATTTGAGAGCAGTGAATCGGCATTTTTTTTCCAAACAGGGGCAACGTATACAGCAACAACGGAATAAGACACAAAAAGAGCAATTTCGTGGAAAGTGCTATAAATGCAACAAAAAAGGTCGTATTGCCGTATATTGTCCATCGACAAATACTTTTTTGTCCTGTTGAATATTGTGTCAACTAAATAAATATAACACACATTTGTCAACTACATTTATACAATACACATCATATTGAACACATATTATATACATTATAACACATCACATAGTATACACACACAGTATGTACACATAATATACAGGCACATATCAGTAAGGGAAGAGTAGCAACAGCAGAACAGTCAGTTGTGGCGAGACTTTTATCCGGAACGGTCGCGAACGTCGTTTGTTACAATAAATATTTAAGTGTTTCTTCACTCGTGTCGTTTTATTTAACTTTGCTTGGCCACTTTAGGTCATAGCTGATAGTTCAGAAGTGGGATCTTTAAGAAAACTTATCTTGAAGACGTTTACCGTTAAAATAAATTCGTAATACGTAGAATTCGAAAATGAGTGGAAAAATAGAAAAAATCGAAAATCTTAAAGTCAAAGAATTGAGATTCTTGCTGTCCGAGAGGGGTTTGCCGACAACTGGGAAAAAAATGATTTGGCTGTACGTCTCATAGCCCACGAGGAGTCGGACTCAATCGAGATCGTGGAGGAGCAAGATGAAGAGGAGGATACCGTTCCAAATAACAGTGTTTTAATGGATGAAATTAAAACACTAAAGCAACTCATGGCGAACTTAATTCAAACGCAACAAATAAACGTCACGTCTACAAATACTCGACATGCAGAAAGCACACAAGAAGAACGACATCGACGCAGTTTGAATTATGAAGAAAGAACTGCAACAACACAACATATCACATTAGTATTAGTAATTAACTAAAGAGCAAAATCCATATAAAATTTTTCTGTTTCCCACTACCACATCTTACGTTTCTCGCTCTTTGCGACTACTTATTTTTTGTACACTGTATTCACATCCCACAAACACACATGTGTTTGGTTTTGGTTTACAGCATTAGTAAGCGTAGAGTTGGGCTTTCTATAGAGAAGGTTTTGGTCTAGACACTGTACATACACACTGGAATGATTTTTCGTGTCAGTTACTGCACAATTTTCCACATGTTGAAAGCAGCGCAGATATTCACATGAGAATGATGTCTACGAGCAGAATGCCGAATGAAAGAATCGAAGATTTCTTCTACAGAATTGTCGCTAGGGGAAGACGCGGACATCTGCACGATGCAGATATAATAAAATATTTTCGTCATGGTGTAAAACACAGCGCATTGCAAAGTTCACTCGTTAGCATGGATTTCGCATCGATAACTGAACTGTTATCCACAATACAAAGATTCTCAGCAAATAGTCGTGGCGTTAACAAGAGTAATGAAACTTTCGTCTCAAGCTACCCGTCTGCGTCACATTCAACGATAACACAAGTTCAGCATGCACGAACGCCAACACAACAACAGTTTGTCTTCTCTCCGTTCTTCTCCGTTAATTGCCCGAAACCTCAACGCAGAAATAGATGCCAAAAATGCTTACGGACGACTCATCGGACTGAAGAGTGCACAGCTGATAACCAAAATAACAGAGTAAATATAATCGCCACAGAAAATTCGAAAAATTTCAAAGCCAATGGTCGGAAAATGAGTGCTGTCACTGACACTGCAAGTGACAAATCCCTAATCAAGAGATCGGAAGCAAATCAGATAACGAAAGTTTTGGAAAAAACAATTACATGTTTTAAGGGCTTCGCAGGCGGACAAATTATTAGTACCGTGAAGATTGCCGTTGACATGTAAGTAATGCAGAATTATATGTGGTCGATGATGAAAATTTAAACGAAGCTGTTCTTATTGGAATTGATGTATTAGTCCGCAAAAATTTTTTCTTAACTATTGAAGATGGAGAGTGCCGCATAGAAAATCGTAAGCAAAACATTCAGTGTGGAAAAGTGAACGAATCCGAAAAAGTAAACGGATCTAATTTATAAATTTCATATATATTTTTGAGAACAAATGTCAGAGCTTGGCCGATTTAACTCTGCCGAAATGAAAATTGTGGTAAAAAACGACACTCCTGTTGCACAGCGCCCCTACAGATTACCATTTGCAAAGAGACCCGCCGTTGAAGAAATTATTTTACAGTTATTGGACTTTGGCATAATACGACAAAGCCAGTCAGAATATTCGTCGCCGATCGTTATGGTGAAAAAACAAGACGCGACAGATCGACTTTGTGTCGATTACAGGATGTTAAACGCTATTACGCTTAAACAACCATTTCCAATGCCGTCGGTAGAAGAACAGTTATCTCGACTTGCTGGTAATATTTACTTCACGACCCTTGATCTAATGTCTGCGTATTATCAGATACCACTCGCAGAAGAGTCGAAAAAGTACACGGCGTTTATGACACACGAGGGTAACTACGAATTTAATTGTATGTCATTTGGTCTCTTAAATGCACCAGCTGTATTCCAACAAGTAATGACATCGATTATGAAAAAGATGAAGAACAAAGCTTATGTGCTTAATGCTTATGTGGACGAAATTATTGTCGCAACATCCACTATTGAAGAGACGCTAGTTACCCTTGAAGAATTTCTCGGACTGCTAAAAGAGGTCACATTTCTTGCTACTGACTTAACATTTCTGCGACACCGAATATCAAAAGATGGTATTTCACCAGGTGACATAAAAACTGATTGCGTCAAAATATTTCCAACCGCCACAAGCGTCAGCGAAGTCAGAAGATTCATCGGACTAACGAGCTATTTTAGGAAAATCATACAGAATTTCTCACTGATTGCAGTGCCACTGACACAGCTACTAAAAACGAAAAATCAACCGCAATTCAACTGGACAGAAACTCACCAACAGGCATTCGAAAAGCTAAAGTCGTTACTGGTAAGCAAACCGTTATTCGAAATTTATGACCCAGCACGCTACCATGAGGTCCATACCGATGCTAGCAGTGCTGGCCTAGCCGGAAAATTACTGCAGCAGACTGTAGAAAATCAATGGAAACCAGTTTTTTATTATAGCCGGCAATGCAGCGAGCAAGAAAAGCGTTATCACAGTCATGAGCTCGAAGTGTTAGCAATCGTAGAGACGGTAGAACGATTTAAAATGAACCTGCTTGGAAACCAATTTTGCATAGTCACTGATTGTGCAGCAATTAGCACAACGAAATTATCGAAACCACTGGTGCCACGTATCACACGCTGGTGGCTTAAACTTCTTGAGTATGATTTCGTTTTATCTCATCGAGGAGCAGAGAGGATGCAACAAGTAGACGCTCTCAGTCGAGCTCCAGTAGAATCACCAACGACAGTTAGTGTAGTGACAGAGAATATTCTAAAACTGGACATCACCGAAGTCGACTGGTTGACTGGAATGAAACTTCAGGATCCCAAGTTACTGTCTATAATACACGTACTTCAAAACAAGCAGCATAGTGAACAAGGAAAACAGTTAAAGCAAGATTATGTGCTGAAGGAAAACCGATTACACAGAATTGTGGACAAAAAACTGAAATTTGTTGTACCTTAAGCGGTGCGTTGGCGAATTCTACGCACATATCACGACGACACGGGTCATTTTGGAGTTCAAAAGACTTTACAACGCACAAAAGATTTGTTTTGGTTCTCGAAAATGCGAAAATTGATCAAAGCCTACATCGCCGCATGTCCTGAATGCTGCTACTACAAGCAACCCGCAGGAAAATCTGAAGGAAGAATGCACATTGATGAAATAACACCGGTGCCATTCAGAGTTCTACACATCGATCATCTTGGACCATTTCCCCGCAGTCGTCGAAATAATCAGTTTGTCATCGGCAAAGAGTATCAGTTCCTCTTTTTAAAGAATTTGGTGATTTAAAGCAAAAAATTTACTTTTTAGTTTGTGCATTCCACAATTAATACGATGGTATTATTGGCAACGACATACTGAAAATCTATTAGAAATCAATGGACAAACTATACAAATGTAATTTGAAAGATCAAACAAACATACTGTACAATTATTATTGGTTAATCAACAGAAAGGACTAGTTTACCTCAAGAAACGGAAGTTCTAGAAAAACGAAGTAATTTTTGACGAAGGAATTTACAATGTTGAAAATCATAAGATTGAAGTTCAAACGAATGTAATATGCCAAGGTCCAATTGAATTAAAACCAAATACAAATACAAAAAACTATGACTATAAGACTTGTTCCTATGGAAATTCTGGGATCTGGCCAATAGGGTCTGGGATTTTTGGAACCAAGCCATTTCTCAAGGGATTCGTATGAAACTCGGAATGTAGGACTAATATGTGACTATAAGACTTGTTCCTATGGAAATTCTGGGATCTGGCCAATATGGTCTGGGATTTTTGGAACCAAGCCATTTCTCAAGGGATTCGTATGAAACTCGGAATGTAGGACTAAGATGTGACTATAAGACTGGTTCCTATGGAAATTCTGGGATCTGGCCAATAGGGTCTGGGATTTTTGGAACCAAGCCATTTCTCAAGGGATTCGTGCCTTTTAATTTAATCGTAATATTGGCCACAACGTCAAAGAATTTCACACCAACCGCGCGTAAAGATTACACGCACATATTTTTTTAACAGCTCTTACTTCTTCTACTACTATCGACGCAACTGCATTACTATGTTTGTGCAGTGATATGATATATTTAATATGTACCCACCTCACAATAAATTGTTATGAACATTTAAATCAGCTAATAAATTATTTATTCTTTTGTATGTGATGTGATTGATGATCATGTGTGTATGTGAGTTGAAACCAAAAGCTGCATTACTGTGTTTGGGCAGTAATATGCAATATGCAGCAACTTCACAGTTAGTGGTTATGAACATTAAAATTCGCTTATAAATAATTTATATATAATGTGATGTGGTGATGATGTATGTGATGAGCTACGGTGCAAGTCGTAGGACTTGAATTTAGTTTAGAATTTTTTTTTAATATATCCGTCCGTGTTTATATCCCACAGACAACAAGATCTTTGTTTTCTTTTCTTTCGTCCCAGACAGACGTTGTCACGCTCAAAAACCAAGGCCGTGTCTTCGACACAGCCTACCCTGCTCGTTTTTTTATCAAGAAAATTCAAATCTCATCTCTCTCATTTACGAATGCAATCAAGCATCAAATACGTTTTGATAATGCACACTTAAATGTAAAATCATACAGATATCCGTACATACATAAAGATGAAGTCAAAACCCAGATCTAGGAACTCCTCGAAAACAAAATTATAAGGCCGAGCCATTCGCGTTATTCAGCCCCTGTGTGGATTGTACCGAAAAAGGTCGACGCCAGTGGAAAACAAAAGTGGAGGCTTGTCATAGATTATCGTAAACTTAATGAAGTTACAATAGACGACAAGTACCCTCTGCCAAATATTGATGATATATTAGATAAACTGGGCAGATACCAGTATTTCATAACCCTTGACTTAGCAAAGGGATTTCATCAATTAGAAATTGAGGAAAAATATATTCATTAAACAGCTTTTAACGTGGAAGGAGGGCATTATGAATTCTTACGAATGACATTTGGACTGAAGACAGCGAAATTTCAAAGACTTATGAACAATATCTTCAAAGATTATATTATTGGTTTTACATAACGTATATATACATACTATTTGAATTGTAACAACAACTACATACACAGATAAATATATTTACATGAATAAATAGACACTGTACTTTTGAACTCAGTCCGTTGTCAGTCGTCAAATAAGAACGTTGTGTCGTGTATTTAATATTTACTGCAACAAAGGTTATGGGCCCAGATCACTATGAGCTCTGGACTATATCAAATAGAAAAACCCGCTGACGACAACAACGAGGGATAGGCAGTCCAAATGAGATCAGTTCTCGTTCATTCGGATGCATGGGGGTACGTTTCAGGAAATATACCACGTCCAATATCAGACGCTGCCAAGGAAATTGAGTGGATAGGTAAGGACGACAAGGCATTGGCGACGATATTACTTAGTGTAAAATCATTGCATTTATTGCATGTGAAAAGGTGATAGACTTCGTCCGAGGCATGGAAAAAGTTGAAGGAGATTCACCGGCCAAAGGGGCCAGCACAGAAAGTAACACTTTTCAAACAGTTAGTGAACTTAAAAATGTCAGAAAGTTCTACAATATCGAGCCATTTGAATATGTTTTTCGAGCTATGTTATCTATTATATGTAATGTTATCCAGCTTGCCGAAGAGCTTTAAGAATTTCGTCATTGCAATGGAATCCAGAGATATTTTACCAACAACAACAGTCTTAAAAATTAAACTTATGAAGGAGGGTAAAAGACGTGAGGGCGAAACAGAATTTGAGAGCAGTGAATCGGCATTTTTTTTCCAAACAGGGGCAACGTATACAGCAACAACGGAATAAGACACAAAAAGAGCAATTTCGTGGAAAGTGCTATAAATGCAACAAAAAAGGTCGTATTGCCGTATATTGTCCATCGACAAATACTTTTTTGTCCTGTTGAATATTGTGTCAACTAAATAAATATAACACACATTTGTCAACTACATTTATACAATACACATCATATTGAACACATATTATATACATTATAACACATAACATAGTATACACACACAGTATGTACACATAATATACAGGCACATATCAGTAAGGGAAGAGTAGCAACAGCAGAACAGTCAGTTGTGGCGAGACTTTTATCCGGAACGGTCGCGAACGTCGTTTGTTACAATAAATATTTAAGTGTTTCTTCACTCGTGTCGTTTTACTTAACTTTGCTTGGCCACTTTAGGTCATAGCTGATAGTTCAGAAGTGGGATCTTTAAGAAAACTTATCTTGAAGACGTTTACCGTTAAAATAAATTCGTAATACGTAGAATTCGAAAATGAGTGGAAAAATAGAAAAAATCGGTAGAAGAACAGATATCTCGACTTGCTGGTAATATTTACTTCACGACCCTTGATCTAATGTCTGCGTATTATCAGATACCACTCGCGGAAGAGTCGAAAAAGTACACGGCGTTTATGACACACGAGGGTCACTACGAATTTAATTGTATGTCATTTGGTCTCGTAAATGCACCAGCTGTATTCCAACAAGTAATGACATCGATTATGAAAAAGATGAAGAACAAAGCTTATGTGCTTATTGCTTATGTGAACGAAATTATTGTCGCAACATCCACTATTGAAGAGACGCTAGTTACCCTTGAAGAATTTCTCGGACTGCTAAAAGAGGTCACATTTCTTGCTACTGACTTACATTTCTGGGACACCGAATATCAAAAGATGGTATTTCACCAGGTGACATAAAAACTGATTGCGTCAAAATATTTCCAACCGCCACAAGCGTCAACGAAGTCAAAAGACATCGGACTAACGAGCTATTTTAGGAAATTCATACAGAATTTCTCACTGATTGCAGTGCCACTGACACAGCTACTAAAAACGAAAAATCAACCGCAATTCAACTGGACAGAAACTCACCAACAGGCATTCGAAAAGCTAAAGTCGTTACTGGTAAGCAAACCGTTATTCGGAATTTATGACCCAGCACGCAACCATGAGGTCCATACCGATGCTAGCAGTGCTGGCCTAGCCGGAAAATTACTGCAGCAGACTGTAGAAAATCAATGGAAACCAGTTTTTTATTATAGCCGGCAATGCAGCGAGCAAGAAAAACGTTATCGCAGTCATGAGCTCGAAGTGTTAGCAATCGTAGAGACGGTAGAACGATTTAAAATGAACCTGCTTGGAAACCAATTTTGCATAGTCACTGATTGTGCAGCAATTAGCACAACGAAATTATCGAAACCACTGGTGCCACGTATCACACGCTGGTGGCTTAAACTTCTTGAGTATGATTTCGTTTTATCTCATCGAGGAGCAGAGAGGATGCAACAAGTAGACGCTCTCAGTCGAGCTCCAGTAGAATCACCAACGACAGTTAGTGTAGTGACAGAGAATATTCTAAAACTGGACATCACCGAAGTCGACTGGTTGACTGGAATGAAACTTCAGGATCCCAAGTTACTGTCTATAATACACGTACTTCAAAACAAGCAGCATAGTGAACAAGGAAAACAGTTAAAGCAAGATTATGTGCTGAAGGAAAACCGATTACACAGAATTGTGGACAAAAAACTGAAATTTGTTGTACCTTAAGCGGTGCGTTGGCGAATTCTACGCACATATCACGACGACACGGGTCATTTTGGAGTTCAAAAGACTTTACAACGCACAAAAGATTTGTTTTGGTTCTCGAAAATGCGAAAATTGATCAAAGCCTACATCGCCGCATGTCCTGAATGCTGCTACTACAAGCAACCCGCAGGAAAATCTAAAGGAAGAATGCACATTGATGAAATAACACCGGTGCCATTCAGAGTTCTACACATCGATCATCTTGGACCATTTCCCCGCAGTCGTCGAAATAATCAGTTTGTCATCGGCAAAGAGTATCAGTTCCTCTTTTTAAAGAATTTGGTGATTTAAAGCAAAAAATTTACTTTTTAGTTTGTGCATTCCACAATTAATACGATGGTATTATTGGCAACGACATACTGAAAATCTATTAGAAATCAATGGACAAACTATACAAATGTAATTTGAAAGATCAAACAAACATACTGTACAATTATTATTGGTTAATCAACAGAAAGGACTAGTTTACCTCAAGAAACGGAAGTTCTAGAAAAACGAAGTAATTTTTGACGAAGGAATTTACAATGTTGAAAATCATAAGATTGAAGTTCAAACGAATGTAATATGCCAAGGTCCAATTGAATTAAAACCAAATACAAATACAAAAAACTATGACTATAAGACTTGTTCCTATGGAAATTCTGGTATCTGGCCAATAGGGTCTGGGATTTTTGGAACCAAGCCATTTCTCAAGGGATTCGTATGAAACTCGGAATGTAGGACTAATATGTGACTATAAGACTTGTTCCTATGGAAATTCTGGGATCTGGCCAATATGGTCTGGGATTTTTGGAACCAAGCCATTTCTCAAGGGATTCGTATGAAACTCGGAATGTAGGACTAAGATGTGACTATAAGACTGGTTCCTATGGAAATTCTGGGATCTGGCCAATAGGGTCTGGGATTTTTGGAACCAAGCCATTTCTCAAGGGATTCGTGCCTTTTAATTTAATCGTAATATTGGCCACAACGTCAAAGAATTTCACACCAACCGCGCGTAAAGATTACACGCACATATTTTTTTAACAGCTCTTACTTCTTCTACTACTATCGACGCAACTGCATTACTATGTTTGTGCAGTGATATGATATATTTAATATGTACCCACCTCACAATAAATTGTTATGAACATTTAAATCAGCTAATAAATTATTTATTCTGTTGTATGTGATGTGATTGATGATCATGTGTGTATGTGAGTTGAAACCAAAAGCTGCATTACTGTGTTTGGGCAGTAATATGCAATATGCAGCAACTTCACAGTTAGTGGTTATGAACATTAAAATTCGCTTATAAATAATTTATATATAATGTGATGTGGTGATGATGTATGTGATGAGCTACGGTGCAAGTCGTAGGACTTGAATTTAGTTTAGAATTTTTTTTTAATATATCCGTCCGTGTTTATATCCCACAGACAACAAGATCTTTGTTTTCTTTTCTTTCGTCCCAGACAGACGTTGTCACGCTCAAAAACCAAGGCCGTGTCTTCGACACAGCCTACCCTGCTCGTTTTTTTATCAAGAAAATTCAAATCTCATCTCTCTCATTTACGAATGCAATCAAGCATCAAATACGTTTTGATAATGCACACTTAAATGTAAAATCATACAGATATCCGTACATACATAAAGATGAAGTCAAAACCCAGATCTAGGAACTCCTCGAAAACAAAATTATAAGGCCGAGCCATTCGCGTTATTCAGCCCCTGTGTGGATTGTACCGAAAAAGGTCGACGCCAGTGGAAAACAAAAGTGGAGGCTTGTCATAGATTATCGTAAACTTAATGAAGTTACAATAGACGACAAGTACCCTCTGCCAAATATTGATGATATATTAGATAAACTGGGCAGATACCAGTATTTCATAACCCTTGACTTAGCAAAGGGATTTCATCAATTAGAAATTGAGGAAAAATATATTCATTAAACAGCTTTTAACGTGGAAGGAGGGCATTATGAATTCTTACGAATGACATTTGGACTGAAGACAGCGAAATTTCAAAGACTTATGAACAATATCTTCAAAGATTATATTATTGGTTTTACATAACGTATATATACATACTATTTGAATTGTAACAACAACTACATACACAGATAAATATACATGAATAAATAGACACTGTACTTTTGAACTCAGTCCGTTGTCAGTCGTCAAATAAGAACGTTGTGTCGTGTATTTAATATTTACTGCAACAAAGGTTATGGGCCCAGATCACTATGAGCTCTGGACTATATCAAATAGAAAAACCCGCTGACGACAACAACGAGGGATAGGCAGTCCAAATGAGATCAGTTCTCGTTCATTCGGATGCATGGGGGTACGTTTCAGGAAATATACCACGTCCAATATCAGACGCTGCCAAGGAAATTGAGTGGATAGGTAAGGACGACAAGGCATTGGCGACGATATTACTTAGTGTAAAATCATTGCATTTATTGCATGTGAAAAGGTGATAGACTTCGTCCGAGGCATGGAAAAAGTTGAAGGAGATTCACCGGCCAAAGGGGCCAGCACAGAAAGTAACACTTTTCAAACAGTTAGTGAACTTAAAAATGTCAGAAAGTTCTACAATATCGAGCCATTTGAATATGTTTTTCGAGCTATGTTATCTATTATATGTAATGTTATCCAGCTTGCCGAAGAGCTTTAAGAATTTCGTCATTGCAATGGAATCCAGAGATATTTTACCAACAACAACAGTCTTAAAAATTAAACTTATGAAGGAGGGTAAAAGACGTGAGGGCGAAACAGAATTTGAGAGCAGTGAATCGGCATTTTTTTTCCAAACAGGGGCAACGTATACAGCAACAACGGAATAAGACACAAAAAGAGCAATTTCGTGGAAAGTGCTATAAATGCAACAAAAAAGGTCGTATTGCCGTATATTGTCCATCGACAAATACTTTTTTGTCCTGTTGAATATTGTGTCAACTAAATAAATATAACACACATTTGTCAACTACATTTATACAATACACATCATATTGAACACATATTATATACATTATAACACATAACATAGTATACACACACAGTATGTACACATAATATACAGGCACATATCAGTAAGGGAAGAGTAGCAACAGCAGAACAGTCAGTTGTGGCGAGACTTTTATCCGGAACGGTCGCGAACGTCGTTTGTTACAATAAATATTTAAGTGTTTCTTCACTCGTGTCGTTTTACTTAACTTTGCTTGGCCACTTTAGGTCATAGCTGATAGTTCAGAAGTGGGATCTTTAAGAAAACTTATCTTGAAGACGTTTACCGTTAAAATAAATTCGTAATACGTAGAATTCGAAAATGAGTGGAAAAATAGAAAAAATCGAAAATCTTAAAGTCAAAGAATTGAGATTCTTGCTGTCCGAGAGGGGTTTGCCGACAACTGGGAAAAAAATGATTTGGCTGTACGTCTCATAGCCCACGAGGAGTCGGACTCAATCGAGATCGTGGAGGAGCAAGATGAAGAGGAGGATACCGTTCCAAATAACAGTGTTTTAATGGATGAAATTAAAACACTAAAGCAACTCATGGCGAACTTAATTCAAACGCAACAAATAAACGTCACGTCTACAAATACTCGACATGCAGAAAGCACACAAGAAGAACGACATCGACGCAGTTTGAATTATGAAGAAAGAACTGCAACAACACAACATATCACATTAGTATTAGTAATTAACTAAAGAGCAAAATCCATATAAAATTTTTCTGTTTCCCACTACCACATCTTACGTTTCTCGCTCTTTGCGACTACTTATTTTTTGTACACTGTATTCACATCCCACAAACACACATGTGTTTGGTTTTGGTTTACAGCATTAGTAAGCGTAGAGTTGGGCTTTCTATAGAGAAGGTTTTGGTCTAGACACTGTACATACACACTGGAATGATTTTTCGCGTCAGTTACTGCACAATTTTCCACATGTTGAAAGCAGCGCAGATATTCACATGAGAATGATGTCTACGAGCAGAATGCCGAATGAAAGAATCAGAGATTTCTTCTACAGAATTGTCGCTATGGGAAGACGCGGACATCTGCACGATGCAGATATAATAAAATATTTTCGTCATGGTGTAAAACACAGCGCATTTTAAAGTTCACTCGTTAGCATGGATTTCGCATCGATAACTGAACTGTTATCCACAATACAAAGATTCTCAGCAAATAGTCGTGGCGTTAACAAGAGTAATGAAACTTTCGTCTCAAGCTACCCGTCTGCGTCACATTCAACGATAACACAAGTTCAGCATGCACGAACGCCAACACAACAACAGTTTGTCTTCTCTCCGTTCTTCTCCGTTAATTGCCCGAAACCTCAACGCAGAAATAGATGCCAAAAATGCTTACGGACGACTCATCGGACTGAAGAGTGCACAGCTGATAACCAAAATAACAGAGTAAATATAATCGCCACAGAAAATTCGAAAAATTTCAAAGCCAATGGTCGGAAAATGAGTGCTGTCACTGACACTGCAAGTGACAAATCCCTAATCAAGAGATCGGAAGCAAATCAGATAACGAAAGTTTTGGAAAAAACAATTACATGTTTTAAGGGCTTCGCAGGCGGACAAATTATTAGTACCGTGAAGATTGCCGTTGACATGTAAGTAATGCAGAATTATATGTGGTCGATGATGAAAATTTAAACGAAGCTGTTCTTATTGGAATTGATGTATTAGTCCGCAAAAATTTGTTCTTAACTATTGAAGATGGAGAGTGCCGCATAGAAAATCGTAAGCAAAACATTCAGTGTGGAAAAGTGAACGAATCCGAAAAAGTAAACGGATCTAATTTATAAATTTCATATATATTTTTGAGAACAAATGTCAGAGCTTGGCCGATTTAACTCTGCCGAAATGAAAATTGTGGTAAAAAACGACACTCCTGTTGCACAGCGCCCCTACAGATTACCATTTGCAAAGAGACCCGCCGTTGAAGAAATTATTTTACAGTTATTGGACTTTGGCATAATACGACAAAGCCAGTCAGAATATTCGTCTGCGATCGTTATGGTGAAAAAACAAGACGGGACAGATCGACTTTGTGTCGATTACAGGATGTTAAACGCTATTACGCTTAAACAACCATTTCCAGTGCCGTCGGTAGAAGAACAGTTATCTCGACTTGCTGGTAATATTTACTTCACGACCCTTGATCTAATGTCTGCGTATTATCAGATACCACTCGCGGAAGAGTCGAAAAAGTACACGGCGTTTATGACACACGAGGGTCACTACGAATTTAATTGTATGTCATTTGGTCTCGTAAATGCACCAGCTGTATTCCAACAAGTAATGACATCGATTATGAAAAAGATGAAGAACAAAGCTTATGTGCTTATTGCTTATGTGAACGAAATTATTGTCGCAACATCCACTATTGAAGAGACGCTAGTTACCCTTGAAGAATTTCTCGGACTGCTAAAAGAGGTCACATTTCTTGCTACTGACTTACATTTCTAGGACACCGAATATCAAAAGATGGTATTTCACCAGGTGACATAAAAACTGATTGCGTCAAAATATTTCCAACCGCCACAAGCGTCAACGAAGTCAGAAGACATCGGACTAACGAGCTATTTTAGGAAATTCATACAGAATTTCTCACTGATTGCAGTGCCACTGACACAGCTACTAAAAACGAAAAATCAACCGCAATTCAACTGGACAGAAACTCACCAACAAGCATTCGAAAAGCTAAAGTCGTTACTGGTAAGCAAACCGTTATTCGGAATTTATGACCCAGCACGCAACCATGAGGTCCATACCGATGCTAGCAGTGCTGGCCTAGCCGGAAAATTACTGCAGCAGACTGTAGAAAATCAATGGAAACCAGTTTTTTATTATAGCCGGCAATGCAGCGAGCAAGAAAAGCGTTATCGCAGTCATGAGCTCGAAGTGTTAGCAATCGTAGAGACGGTAGAACGATTTAAAATGAACCTGCTTGGAAACCAATTTTGCATAGTCACTGATTGTGCAGCAATTAGCACAACGAAATTATCGAAACCACTGGTGCCACGTATCACACGCTGGTGGCTTAAACTTCTTGAGTATGATTTCGTTTTATCTCATCGAGGAGCAGAGAGGATGCAACAAGTAGACGCTCTCAGTCGAGCTCCAGTAGAATCACCAACGACAGTTAGTGTAGTGACAGAGAATATTCTAAAACTGGACATCACCGAAGTCGACTGGTTGACTGGAATGAAACTTCAGGATCCCAAGTTACTGTCTATAATACACGTACTTCAAAACAAGCAGCATAGTGAACAAGGAAAACAGTTAAAGCAAGATTATGTGCTGAAGGAAAACCGATTACACAGAATTGTGGACAAAAAACTGAAATTTGTTGTACCTTAAGCGGTGCGTTGGCGAATTCTACGCACATATCACGACGACACGGGTCATTTTGGAGTTCAAAAGACTTTACAACGCACAAAAGATTTGTTTTGGTTCTCGAAAATGCGAAAATTGATCAAAGCCTACATCGCCGCATGTCCTGAATGCTGCTACTACAAGCAACCCGCAGGAAAATCTGAAGGAAGAATGCACATTGATGAAATAACACCGGTGCCATTCAGAGTTCTACACATCGATCATCTTGGACCATTTCCCCGCAGTCGTCGAAATAATCAGTTTGTCATCGGCAAAGAGTATCAGTTCCTCTTTTTAAAGAATTTGGTGATTTAAAGCAAAAAATTTACTTTTTAGTTTGTGCATTCCACAATTAATACGATGGTATTATTGGCAACGACATACTGAAAATCTATTAGAAATCAATGGACAAACTATACAAATGTAATTTGAAAGATCAAACAAACATACTGTACAATTATTATTGGTTAATCAACAGAAAGGACTAGTTTACCTCAAGAAACGGAAGTTCTAGAAAAACGAAGTAATTTTTGACGAAGGAATTTACAATGTTGAAAATCATAAGATTGAAGTTCAAACGAATGTAATATGCCAAGGTCCAATTGAATTAAAACCAAATACAAATACAAAAAACTATGACTATAAGACTTGTTCCTATGGAAATTCTGGGATCTGGCCAATAGGGTCTGGGATTTTTGGAACCAAGCCATTTCTCAAGGGATTCGTATGAAACTCGGAATGTAGGACTAATATGTGACTATAAGACTTGTTCCTATGGAAATTCTGGGATCTGGCCAATATGGTCTGGGATTTTTGGAACCAAGCCATTTCTCAAGGGATTCGTATGAAACTCGGAATGTAGGACTAAGATGTGACTATAAGACTGGTTCCTATGGAAATTCTGGGATCTGGCCAATAGGGTCTGGGATTTTTGGAACCAAGCCATTTCTCAAGGGATTCGTGCCTTTTAATTTAATCGTAATATTGGCCACAACGTCAAAGAATTTCACACCAACCGCGCGTAAAGATTACACGCACATATTTTTTTAACAGCTCTTACTTCTTCTACTACTATCGACGCAACTGCATTACTATGTTTGTGCAGTGATATGATATATTTAATATGTACCCACCTCACAATAAATTGTTATGAACATTTAAATCAGCTAATAAATTATTTATTCTTTTGTATGTGATGTGATTGATGATCATGTGTGTATGTGAGTTGAAACCAAAAGCTGCATTACTGTGTTTGGGCAGTAATATGCAATATGCAGCAACTTCACAGTTAGTGGTTATGAACATTAAAATTCGCTTATAAATAATTTATATATAATGTGATGTGGTGATGATGTATGTGATGAGCTACGGTGCAAGTCGTAGGACTTGAATTTAGTTTAGAATTTTTTTTTAATATATCCGTCCGTGTTTATATCCCACAGACAACAAGATCTTTGTTTTCTTTTCTTTCGTCCCAGACAGACGTTGTCACGCTCAAAAACCAAGGCCGTGTCTTCAACACAGCCTACCCTGCTCGTTTTTTTATCAAGAAAATTCAAATCTCATCTCTCTCATTTACGAATGCAATCAAGCATCAAATACGTTTTGATAATGCACACTTAAATGTAAAATCATACAGATATCCGTACATACATAAAGATGAAGTCAAAACCCAGATCTAGGAACTCCTCGAAAACAAAATTATAAGGCCGAGCCATTCGCGTTATTCAGCCCCTGTGTGGATTGTACCGAAAAAGGTCGACGCCAGTGGAAAACAAAAGTGGAGGCTTGTCATAGATTATCGTAAACTTAATGAAGTTACAATAGACGACAAGTACCCTCTGCCAAATATTGATGATATATTAGATAAACTGGGCAGATACCAGTATTTCATAACCCTTGACTTAGCAAAGGGATTTCATCAATTAGAAATTGAGGAAAAATATATTCATTAAACAGCTTTTAACGTGGAAGGAGGGCATTATGAATTCTTACGAATGACATTTGGACTGAAGACAGCGAAATTTCAAAGACTTATGAACAATATCTTCAAAGATTATATTATTGGTTTTACATAACGTATATATACATACTATTTGAATTGTAACAACAACTACATACACAGATAAATATACATGAATAAATAGACACTGTACTTTTGAACTCAGTCCGTTGTCAGTCGTCAAATAAGAACGTTGTGTCGTGTATTTAATATTTACTGCAACAAAGGTTATGGGCCCAGATCACTATGAGCTCTGGACTATATCAAATAGAAAAACCCGCTGACGACAACAACGAGGGATAGGCAGTCCAAATGAGATCAGTTCTCGTTCATTCGGATGCATAGGGGTACGTTTCAGGAAATATACCACGTCCAATATTAGACGCTGCCAAGGAAATTGAGTGGATAGGTAAGGACGACAAGGCATTGGCGACGATATTACTTAGTGTAAAGTCATCGCATTTATTGCATGTGAAAAGGAGCAAGACTTCGTCCGAGGCATGGAAAAAGTTGAAGGAGGTTCACCGGCCAAAGGGGCCAGCACAGAAAATAACACTTTTCAAACAATTAGTGAACTTAAAAATGGCAGAAAGTTCTACAATATCGAGCCATTTGAATATGTTTTTCGAGCTATGTTATCTATTATATGTAATGTTATCCAGCTTGCCGAAGAGTCATTGCAATGGAATCCAGAGATATTTTACCAACAACAACAGTCTTAAAAATTAAACTAATGAAGGAGGGTAAAAGACGTGAGGGCGAAGCAGAATTTGAGAGCAGTGAATCGGCATTTTTTTTCCAAACAGAGGCAACGCAAACAGCAACAACGGAATAAGACACAAAAAGAGCAATTTCGTGGAAAGTGCTATAAATGCAACAAAAAAGGTCGTATTGCCGTATATTGTCCATCGACAAATACTTTTTTGTCCTGTTGAATATTGTGTCAACTAAATAAATATAACACACATTTGTCAACTACATTTATACAATACACATCATATTGAACACATATTATATACATTATAACACATAACATAGTATACACACACAGTATGTACACATAATATACAGGCACATATCAGTAAGGGAAGAGTAGCAACAGCAGAACAGTCAGTTGTGGCGAGACTTTAATCCGGAACGGTCGCGAACGTCGTTTGTTACAATAAATATTTAAGTGTTTCTTCACTCGTGTCGTTTTATTTAACTTTGCTTGGCCACTATAGGTCATACCTGATAGTTCAGAAGTGGGATCTTTAAGAAAACTTATCTTGAAGACGTTTACCGTTAAAATAAATTCGTAATACGTAGAATTCGAAAATGAGTGGAAAAATAGAAAAAATCGAAAATCTTAAAGTCAAAGAATTGAGATTCTTGCTGTCCGAGAGGGGTTTGCCGACAACTGGGAAAAAAATGATTTGGCTGTACGTCTCATAGCCCACGAGGAGTCGGACTCAATCGAGATCGTGGAGGAGCAAGATGAAGAGGAGGATACCGTTCCAAATAACAGTGTTTTAATGGATGAAATTAAAACACTAAAGCAACTCATGGCGAACTTAATTCAAACGCAACAAATAAACGTCACGTCTACAAATACTCGACATGCAGAAAGCACACAAGAAGAACGACATCGACGCAGTTTGAATTATGAAGAAAGAACTGCAACAACACAACATATCACATTAGTATTAGTAATTAACTAAAGAGCAAAATCCATATAAAAATTTTCTGTTTCCCACTACCACATCTTACGTTTCTCGCTCTTTGCGACTACTTATTTTTTGTACACTGTATTCACATCCCACAAACACACATGTGTTTGGTTTTGGTTTACAGAATTAGTAAGCGTAGAGTTGGGCTTTCTATAGAGAAGGTTTTGGTCTAGACACTGTACATACACACTGGAATGATTTTTCGTGTCAGTTACTGCACAATTTTCCACATGTTGAAAGCAGCGCAGATATTCACATGAGAATGATGTCTACGAGCAGAATGCCGAATGAAAGAATCGAAGATTTCTTCTACAGAATTGTCGCTAGGGGAAGACGCGGACATCTGCACGATGCAGATATAATAAAATATTTTCGTCATGGTGTAAAACACAGCGCATTGCAAAGTTCACTCGTTAGCATGGATTTCGCATCGATAACTGAACTGTTATCCACAATACAAAGATTCTCAGCAAATAGTCGTGGCGTTAACAAGAGTAATGAAACTTTCGTCTCAAGCTACCCGTCTGCGTCACATTCAACGATAACACAAGTTCAGCATGCACGAACGCCAACACAACAACAGTTTGTCTTCTCTCCGTTCTTCTCCGTTAATTGCCCGAAACCTCAACGCAGAAATAGATGCCAAAAATGCTTACGGACGACTCATCGGACTGAAGAGTGCACAGCTGATAACCAAAATAACAGAGTAAATATAATCGCCACAGAAAATTCGAAAAATTTCAAAGCCAATGGTCGGAAAATGAGTGCTGTCACTGACACTGCAAGTGACAAATCCCTAATCAAGAGATCGGAAGCAAATCAGATAACGAAAGTTTTGGAAAAAACAATTACATGTTTTAAGGGCTTCGCAGGCGGACAAATTATTAGTACCGTGAAGATTGCCGTTGACATGTAAGTAATGCAGAATTATATGTGGTCGATGATGAAAATTTAAACGAAGCTGTTCTTATTGGAATTGATGTATTAGTCCGCAAAAATTTTTTCTTAACTATTGAAGATGGAGAGTGCCGCATAGAAAATCGTAAGCAAAACATTCAGTGTGGAAAAGTGAACGAATCCGAAAAAGTAAACGGATCTAATTTATAAATTTCATATATATTTTTGAGAACAAATGTCAGAGCTTGGCCGATTTAACTCTGCCGAAATGAAAATTGTGGTAAAAAACGACACTCCTGTTGCACAGCGCCCCTACAGATTACCATTTGCAAAGAGACCCGCCGTTGAAGAAATTATTTTACAGTTATTGGACTTTGGCATAATACGACAAAGCCAGTCAGAATATTCGTCGCCGATCGTTATGGTGAAAAAACAAGACGCGACAGATCGACTTTGTGTCGATTACAGGATGTTAAACGCTATTACGCTTAAACAACCATTTCCAATGCCGTCGGTAGAAGAACAGTTATCTCGACTTGCTGGTAATATTTACTTCACGACCCTTGATCTAATGTCTGCGTATTATCAGATACCACTCGCAGAAGAGTCGAAAAAGTACACGGCGTTTATGACACACGAGGGTAACTACGAATTTAATTGTATGTCATTTGGTCTCTTAAATGCACCAGCTGTATTCCAACAAGTAATGACATCGATTATGAAAAAGATGAAGAACAAAGCTTATGTGCTTAATGCTTATGTGGACGAAATTATTGTCGCAACATCCACTATTGAAGAGACGCTAGTTACCCTTGAAGAATTTCTCGGACTGCTAAAAGAGGTCACATTTCTTGCTACTGACTTAACATTTCTGCGACACCGAATATCAAAAGATGGTATTTCACCAGGTGACATAAAAACTGATTGCGTCAAAATATTTCCAACCGCCACAAGCGTCAGCGAAGTCAGAAGATTCATCGGACTAACGAGCTATTTTAGGAAAATCATACAGAATTTCTCACTGATTGCAGTGCCACTGACACAGCTACTAAAAACGAAAAATCAACCGCAATTCAACTGGACAGAAACTCACCAACAGGCATTCGAAAAGCTAAAGTCGTTACTGGTAAGCAAACCGTTATTCGAAATTTATGACCCAGCACGCTACCATGAGGTCCATACCGATGCTAGCAGTGCTGGCCTAGCCGGAAAATTACTGCAGCAGACTGTAGAAAATCAATGGAAACCAGTTTTTTATTATAGCCGGCAATGCAGCGAGCAAGAAAAGCGTTATCACAGTCATGAGCTCGAAGTGTTAGCAATCGTAGAGACGGTAGAACGATTTAAAATGTACCTGCTTGGAAACCAATTTTGCATAGTCACTGATTGTGCAGCAATTAGCACAACGAAATTATCGAAACCACTGGTGCCACGTATCACACGCTGGTGGCTTAAACTTCTTGAGTATGATTTCGTTTTATCTCATCGAGGAGCAGAGAGGATGCAACATGTAGACGCCCTCAGTCGAGCTCCAGTAGAATCACCATCATCACCGAGGATATACTTCAAGGGACTTCGAAACGTATTGCCATCAGAACGACATCGAACACGTCAAGGTTGCCGTCAGATCACCAAGGGCTAATGGACAAATCGAACAAGTAAACCAAAGCATCCTACAGTGTCACCAGCGAACGTCACCAGCTGAAAAACAAGATTGGAATCTGGATGTTAATAAAGCACAATCAACTCTGAATAACCAACAAAATTCAACAACAACTTTTACGCCGAATGAGATCGTCTTTGATTTCAAAATTCGAGATCATGTCCGAAATCGAATGACTGAAGCAGTCTCAGAAGGTATCAATGATTCGCAAACAAATATCAGCGTCACTGATAAACGACAGATTGCAGCCGACAAGCGTTATGACAACATGCACAAGACCCCGAAAACATACGAAGAAGGTGATTTGGTAGTCATACGAAATGTTCCGCCGGCAACAGGTGAATCAAGGAAATTGGAACCGAAGTATAAGGGACCGTACGTAATTGCAAAGGTCGTCATGATAGGTACGTAGTAGAAAGTATCCAGTCGAGCTCGAAATCTCGTCGCAAATATGCATCCGTTTATGCCAATGAAAACATGAAGCCGTGGTGTGTACTCAGTCCGGGGGTGGACCCGTTTGATGATAACGATGATGTCGACGAGGACGATCCTGATAGACTCGAGACGAGCCCATAGTCAGATGGCCGAGCTGTCAACTACATAAATATAACACACATTTATCAACTACATTTATACAATACACATCATATTGAACACATATTATATACATTATAACACATAACATAGTACTCGAGACGAGCCCATAGTCAGATGGCCGAGCTGTCAACTACATAAATATAACACACATTTATCAACTACATTTATACAATACACATCATATTGAACACATATTATATACATTATAACACATAACATAGTATACATACACAGTATGTACACATAATATACAGGTACATTTCAGAAAGGGAAGAGTAGCAACAGCAGAACAGTCAGTTGTGGCAAGACTTTAATCCGGAACGGTCGCGAACGTCGTTTGTTACAATAAATATTTAAGTGTTTCCTTACTCGTGTCATTTTATTTAAGTTTGCTTGGCCACTTTAGGTCATACCTGATAATTGCAAACAGTTACATACGCAAACATTATTGGGTTTGGGACAGCGGTGCTACTTGTGTTGTGACAGCGAAACATCAAAAAGTAGAAAAAGTAGAATTTCTTTGGCAGACGTGTTGTATGTGCCGGTACTCCAATCTAATTTTATTTCGCTTAGAAAAGCCGTCGAGAATAATTTCGTAGTGGAATTAAATAAAAATTTTGGTGCGTTAAAAATGGGAACGGTGTTGAAACAATGCGTGCTAATAAGTCGGGTGATTTTTTTATTCGGAATGGCATCGAAAATTAAATTTGATGATTTCTTGAAACTTGAAGGCATACAGAAGGAACTATCCGTGCCATATACACCTCAATAAAACGGAATAGCAGAACGCGCAAATCGGACATTAGTTGAAATGTCGAGGTGTATGATAATCGATTCGGGTTTGTCGGAATTCCTGTGGGCTGAGGCGATCAATACAGCCGTTTACTTACGCAATCGTTCGCCAACGAAATTTGTAGGAAACGTAACACCATATAAAGCCTGGTTTGGTTATAAGCCAAATGTTTCGCATTTCTAAGTTTCGGTCGGAAAGCAATAATCTTAGATAAGCATCCAGGCAAATCTAAATTCTCTCCGAAAGGTCTTGAATGTTTTATGGTTGGGTACTCAACGCCATCAAAAGCGTACAGATTATGTGAGCCAAAAACTAGAAAAATTCATACAAGCCGGGATGTACGTTTTCTTCCAGAATACGATGAATGCCATACTGCTACCAAGGACAATCTTAAATATGTGCCAATCACCCTGTCCAGGACAGAATTTAACGTGCTTAACATACTTAGTTGATTGAGTTCCACATGAGAAGTGGATGGACGTTCCTCAAACTTATATGGGAAGCTGAGAGTGCTGTCATCAGCGAAAGAGTGTACACCATCTCTGCTGCTGCTGCTGAAAGTGTGAGGCATGGACATGCAGGACAAAATTAATTCTTTGCAAAAAAATCAAACTTGGGAACTAGTTGATTTGCCAAAAGATCGTCAAGCCATTAAATCAAAATGGCTTTTTAACATAAAGCGCAACAAAAATGGTGGTATAGAGCGGTACAAAGCACGGCTAGTTGCAAAGGGATGCAGCCAGAGATATGGTTTAGATTACAAAGGACCTTCTCTCCCGTGGTAAGATATGCATCTGTACATTTAATTTTTGCTTTGGCAGCAAAATATAATTTGCTCAAATTCCGAATGTCTACAAAGAAGAAATCAGTTCCCAGTTTGAAGCGGTCAAAAAAGGTCCAGTAGATTTTTTCCTTGGAATTGAGATCATAAAAAACGAAAATTCGATTCAAGTTTCACAAAGACAGTTTATACAAAAACTTCTCGTTGAATTTGGGATGGAGAAAAGCAGATCGTGTGCAACGCCTGATTGCTCCAAATCTAAGTGTTTCATGGTAGATGAAAAACTATACCAGTCACTCATCGGCTCTTTAATGTATTTAAGCATTTGTACTAGACCAGACATCATGCATTCAGTGTGCAAACTCACTCAATTCAACAAGAGCCCTCATTCTGAACATTTGACGGCTGCAAAACACATCCTGAGGTATCTTTCTAGAACCATAAATTTCAATCTTAATTATTTTCAGAAGAAAAAAAAACAACCCATAAAAATTAAAATTTTTCATGTAAATTCTCTAATAGGGGATACATATGTGTGCAAAGTTTGAACCGGGTTAATTTGGAAAAATTAATATTAGGGCACATGTGTATAAAAAATATTTGTATGGGAAAAAAATTCAAATCAAAAACTCAAAAATTTTTACAAAAAGTTCGGTCTATCGGAGATACGCATATGTTTATAGTATAAAGTAAATCGGGCAAATGTTAAAAAAAAAATTATGGACCCGCCCCCGGGTCTCAGGGCCCATTTGCTCCAAAAATTTTACAAAAACTTTTGTCCATCGGGATAAACATATGTCTAAAATTTGAAGAAAATCGATTTTTTTTACAGAAAATGTTGTCTATCGGAGATACACGCGTATACAATTTGAAGAAAATCGGGTTAATTTTTTTAAAAACGTTTTTGGAGCCCCCCGACCCTGGGACCCGGGGTATCCAAAATTTTTACAAAAAGTGTTGTCCATCGGAGATACACATGTGTTTAACATTTTAAGAAAATCGGGTTAATTTTTAAAATTTTTATATGGTCAACCCTCGGCCCTGAGGCCCTTAATTCATAATAATTTGGCTTTGGGAAGTGGGTTAAAAATTGATAAAAAGATCTGACCAGCCAGCCACAGGCACGCGAAGTTAATATAGAGAATTTAAAAAATTAAAATGAACCGTTTCGAATCACGTTTTGAAAACGAAGACGATACTAATAGTGTACATAAAGTTGTAAAACTAAGAACTATGTTTGAATCATTTCCGTATGCATTTCGTATATCGTGGGAGAATCATAACAACGATGATGAAAAAAATTACATGGAAGAGGTCACAATAGAGGACAGTGAACCACCAAATGAAAATGCTGTTGCAATTTTAAATAATTTAAGTTTTTTTTTCGATTAGGAGAATTTATATAAAATAAAAAACAACAAAAGTAAGAAAAGTTCTAAATTTTAATATTTTGATGGAATTAAAATATAATCTTCACTAGAATAAGAATTTGTTTCTTCATTTTTTAATTCTTTAGTGAATTCCGATAACGGAATTTTTAGTTCACTTTTTATCAATGCATACATAGTGCATAATGCATAGGAGGGAAGCGTAAACTACACTCAGAGAAAAATACTATGGAATTAATTTTATTTACCATTAATTCAATAGTTTTTTCCTATTGTTTTTAGTCAATCGTATAGAGCACATCAAATTAATAACCTGCAAACTACTATATTAATAGTTCCTATACTAATAAAAGGATTATCATATTAAATCTATAGGAAAATATATAGGATTATCACATTATTTTACATATGAAATATATTAAATCAAAGGAATGTACACAAATAATTTAATATGATATTTACTATTAATTAGTTAATAGTTTTAAAATATTAAAATAATAATGTAATCCTATAAAATAAACTATTAATTCAAGCGTATTTGTAGTGAATTCAATTATATCTCATATAACATTAACAATAATATCTTGCCTATTAAATTAATAGTACGCAAATTATTAAAACAAATAGAAAACCATTGAAATATTTAGAAAAACTCATTGATATCCATACTGTAAAATCAATAACCGTCTTGTTAACAATTTAATAGGATGCTTTTCTCTGAGTGTAGGTCAATGCGAGAAATATTATTATTATTATTATTTCTCTATGTTACAGCCTATTGAAAACAAATGTACTGTAAATGCACAAATATGTTTCACTTTGCAACTTTGCAAAACACGATTACAAATGCAAAGTTCTCTTTTTAATTGGTGAAACACTTTTACTTTTTACTTTTCAAAAAGTCTGAAAAAATGCAAAGTGAGAACTTTGCGTTTTTGGTGAAACACATCGCACTTTTACTTTGCAGGAATTTATTTTTTTGCAACTTTTCACTTTACCTTTTCAAATTTCGTTTCACCAAACGCAAATTTGCAAAGAGGTAATTATTCTTTTGAAAAGTTGAGAATATTTCCTCTTTGCAAAATTCGTTTCACCAAACAGAAATTTGCAAAGTGAAAAGTATGATTTTGCAAACAAATATCCTTTGCACTTTGTGTTTAAAATTGTGAAAAGCTTTTCAATAATATGCGAAGAAAAAATTTAATTTGGAGTTGAGTGTTGGTTGTGACAAGTTGGTTGTAATAAATTAAAAAAACAACCCATAAAAATTAAAATATTTAATGAAAATCCTCCAATAGGGGATACATATGTGTGCAAAGTTTGAACCGGGTTAATTTTAGAAAATTTAATATTAGAGCACATGTGTATAAAATATATTTGTATGGGAAAAAAATTCAAATCAAAAACTAAAAATTTTTTATAATAAGTTCGGTCTATCGGAGATACACATATGTTTAAAACCCCCGGGGTCTCAGGGCCCATTCGACCCAAAAATTTTACAAAAACTTTTGTCTATAGGGATAAACATATGTTTAAATTTTTAATTTTTTAAAAAAAAATTTATGGAACCCCACGACCCTGGGGCCCGGGGTCTCCAAGATTTTTACAAAAAGTGTTGTCCATCGGAGATACATAAGTGTATAAAACTTAAAGAAAATCGGGTTAATTTTTAAAAAATTTATATGGGCACCCCTCGGGCCTCAGGGCCCCGAATTTTAACAGAATGTTTTGTCTCCGGAAATACACATTTCTACAAAATTTCAATAATATCGGACTTTGAAAAGTGGGTTAGAAAGTAATCGCAAGCTTCCACGACAAACAGACCGACCGACTGACAGACAGTCGTGCCACGGGCAAGCTAATTTAAAATTTTACTTGTAAGTTCTCTGATCAGAGATAAGATTTTGTGGTGAATTCCCTATTTGGTGGTGAAAACAGCAGCCACAGCGCACAGTTGGTACGACGTCCACACAACGACGTACGAGCTACGAAGAACCACTAAAATTATTTCTTTTGAGTTGAGTTAAGCTGTAAAGCAGTTGAGTGCGTAACTAGTTCTTCATATACTCATAATATTGTACAAAACACAAATTCTCTATACTCTCTGGTCTCTGCTCTCTGCTGCAACGCAACAGCAAAACAACCCCAATCGTAAATTCGAGCAGCGCTGTCTACACGCGTCACTCATCAGCGCACACAGAACACAGTCATTATAGTATGATATGATCTGAAAAAAAATTAAAAATTTGTATGGGAGCCCGCCGATCCCACAGCCCGATCTTTCTGAAATTTTAATAGAAAGTATTGTCAATATTCATATATTCATGTGTGCAAAATTTCAATAAAGTCGGGCTTTGGGAAGTGGGTTAAAAATTGATCAGAAAATCTGACCAGCCAGCCAGCCACCGAGCCACGTGCACGCGAAGTTAATATAGAGAATTTAAAAACATTTAAGAGGTTACGCTGATGCTGACTGGGCAGGAAGCTGCGAGGATAGGAAATAATTCACTGGCTTTGTATTTTTTGTTGCTGGTGCGGCTGTATCATGGGAAAAAACAACCCATAAAAATACAATTTTTCATGTAAATTCTCTAATAGGAGATGGGTATGTGTTAAAATTTAAAGAAAATCGAGCTAATTTTTAAAAAATTTATATGGGCACCCATCACCAAACTAGGACCTCAAGGCATCACTCAAAAAACTTTACAAAAAATTTTGTCCATCGGAGATACATATATATATATATAAGTTTTTTAAAAAAATTGTTGGGGCCCCATGACCCTCCAAACCCTGTCTCCAAGAGTGTTGCCCATCGGAGATACACACGTATATAAAATTTTAAAAAAATCGGGTTAATTTTTTGAAAAAAATTTTTGGGGGTCTCCAAATTTTTTACAAAAAGTGTTTTTCATCGGAGATACATACGTATATAAAATTTAAAGAAAATCGGGTTTATTTTTTTTTTTTTTAATTTTGGGGCTCCACGACCCCGGGACCCTGGGACCCAGGGTCTCCAATTTTTTTACAAAAAGTGTTGTCTATCGGAGATACACATGTGTATTAGATTTGACGAAAATCGGGTTAATTTTTTTAAAAAAAGTTATGGGACCCCACGAATCCGGGCCCGGGGTCTCCAAATTTTTTACAAAAAGTGTTGTCTATCGGAGACACATGTGTATTAAATTTGACGAAAATCGGGTTAATTTTTTTAAAAAAGTTATGGGGCCCCACGAACCTGGGCCCGGGGTCTCCAAAATTTTTACAAAAAGTGTTATATATCAGAGATACACAAGTGTATAAAATTTGAAGAAAATCGAGTAAAATTTTGTAAAATATTTGTAGGGGAGCCCACCGACGCTGTGGCCCGAGGGTCCTCAAATTTTAATAGAAAGTGTTGTCATCGGAGATATGCATGTTGGGTTTAATACTTTGAAACTGTCAGTTTTTTTTCTTGAACAATGAATTATTTAGATTATCATTATTTGCATTCAGAACTATCACCTTTGAATTATTATTTAAGAATTTTAATGATATAACAAATGTTTACATAAAATATATATATTGTAGCTATTGAGAGAAGGATTATTGTTTGTACATAACGCATATATACATAATACTTGAATTGTAACAACAATTACATACATAGATAAAAATACATGAATAAATATACACTGTACTTTTGAACTCAGTCCGTTGTCAGTCATCAAATAAGAACGTTGTGTCGTGTATTTAATATTTTCTCCAACATATTTCAATAAGATTGGTTTAGTCTATTTGGATGACATTATTGTCTTTTCTACTTCATTACAAGAGCATATTTATTCAATTAATTTAATATTAAACTGTTTAGGGAAAGAAACTTTAAAAATTAAACTAGATTAATCAGAATTTCATGGTCATATAGTGACACAAAACGGTATAACACCAAATCCCAAAAAAATTTAATGTGTAAACAAATTCCCAATACCCAAAACAAATCAAACAATTCTTAGGACTCACCGGTTACTACAGAAAATTCATTAAAGACTATTCATTAATAGCAAAACCAATGACACTATTCTTTAAAAAAAACAACCTATAAAAATTAAAAATGTTCATGTAAATTCTCTAATAACCAAAAGTATACTCTATTCCACTATAAATGCTGAAATATAAAAACACATACGAAGCGCTGCAACCCAACAACGGTGTGCGGGGAAAATATTTGTATGGGAGCCGCCTGACGCTGCGGCCCAATTACACTCAAATTTTAATAGAAAGTATTGTCACCGGAAATTTACACGTACGCAACATTTTAATAAAATCAGGCTTTAGGAAGTATGTAAAAAATTGATTACAAGATTCTGCCCACCAGCCAGCCAGCCAGCCACGTGCACGCAAAGTTAATATAGAGAATTTAAAAAAACAACCCATAAAAATTAAAATTTTTCGTGAAAATCTAATCAGGAACACACAATGTGCAGTTTGAATAAAATCGGATAAATTTTTTAAAATTGTTGTTAGAGAGCCCTCCGACCCCGGGACCATTTCACTACCAAGTTTTTACAAAAAGTGTTGTCCATCGGAGATACACATGCATATAAAATTTGAGAAAATCGGGTAAATTTTGTAAACAATGTGTATGGGTGCCCGCGACCCCGGGGCCCGATCGCTTCAAAACTTTTACAAAAAGTGTTGTCCATCGGAGATACACATACGTATAAAATTTGAAGAAAATCGGGTAATTTTCTCGCGCTATCTACACGCGTCACTCATCAGCGCACACAGAACACAGTCATTATAGTATGATATGATCTGAAAAAAAAAAAATTAAAAATTTGTATGGGAGCCCGCCGATCCCACAGTCCCACAGCCCGATCTTTCTGAAATTTTAATAGAAAGTATTGTCAATATTCATATATTCATGTGTGCAAAATTTCAATAAAGTCGGGCTTTGGGAAGAAAATTTGAAGAAAATCGGGTAAATTTTGTAAACAATGTGTATGGGTGCCCGCGACCCCGGGGCCCGATCGCTTCAAAACTTTTACAAAAAGTGTTGTCCATCGGAGATACACATGCGTATAAAATTTGAAGAAAATCGGGTAATTTTCTCGCGCTGTCTACACGCGTCACTCATCAGCGCACACAGAACACAGTCATTATAGTATGATATGATCTGAAAAAAAAATTAAAAATTTGTATGGGAGCACGCCGATCCCACAGCCCGATCTTTCTGAAATTTTAATAGAAAGTATTGTCAATATTCATATATTCATGTGTGCAAAAATTCAATAAAGTCGGGCTTTGGGAAGTGGGTTAAAAATTGATCAGAAAATCTGACCAGCCAGCCAGCCACCGAGCCACGTGCACGCGAAGTTAATATAGAGAATTTAAAAACGTTTAAGAGGTTACGCTGATGCTGACTGGGCAGGAAGCTGCGAGGATAGGAAATAATTCACTGGCTTTGTTACAATGCACACAGAACACAGGCATTAGAGTATGACTGTGTTCTGTGTGTGGGGAAAATATTTGTATGGGAGCCGCCTGACGCTGCGGCCCAATTACGCTCAAATTTTAATAGAAAGTATTGTCACCGGAAATGTACACGTGTGCAAAATTTTAATAAAATCAGGCTTTAGGAAGTTTTTAAAAAATTAATTACAAGATTCTGCCCACCAGCCAGCCAGCCAGCCAGCCAGCCACGGGCACGCAAAGTTAATAAAAAGAATTTAAAAAAACAACCCATAAAAATTAAAATTTTTCTTGTAAATTCTCTAATCGGAGATACACACACACACACTGCGTGCTCGCCTTGTAGCAAAATATTCCACCAAATTACGCAGCGGCAGCGAACAGCGCTGCTCACAAAGCACAGAGCTCAGACTTTGCCGTGATCTGATGCGATATAGCGATATTTAAAAATTGTATATTGGGGTCCCCAAGGGGCCGATCGCTCCAAATTTTTACAAAAAGTGTTTTCCATCGAATACACACATTTAAAGAAAATCGGGTAAATTTTGTAAAATATTTGTATGGGAGCCCCCCGAACCCGAGGTCCGAGGACCTCGTCACCGGAAATATACATGTGTGCAAAATTTCAATAAAATCGGGCCATGGGAAGTGGGACCAGCCAGCCAACCAGCCAGTCAGCCAGCCAGCCAACCAGCCAGCCACGTGCACGCGAAGTTAATATAGAGAATTTAAAAATTATTAACAAATGATCCAATATTAAGTTATCCTGATTTTACTAATAAAATTACCTTTAAAACAGATGCTAGTAAATATGCATTAGGCGCAATACTTTCTCAAAATAATCATCCAATTTGTTACGCTAGCAGAATATTAAATGAGCATGAAATAAATTATAGTACTGTGAGGAACAAAATTCTTCACATTAGAATTTTTCCCACACAACATGTCTGGAAATAATTTCCAAGCCTTTTTGCCATAGACATAAACTTATTGAAATAAACTCAAAATGTAGTTTTTAATGATCGCTCATATTTATCAACGTATTCTTAACAATTATTAAGTGACTCAAGAGTCACTCAATTGACGGCGAAACGATATTTTTCCTCTTTCTCTTGCGAGCGATAGGCGAGATTATAGCCACGTGCACGCGAAGTTAATATAGAGAATTTAAAAATTATTAACAAATGATCCAATATTAAGTTATCCTGATTTTACTAATAAAATTACCTTTAAAACAGATGCTAGTAAATATGCATTAGGCGCAATACTTTCTCAAAATAATCATCCAATTTGTTACGCTAGCAGAATATTAAATGAGCATGAAATAAATTATAGTACTGTGAGGAACAAAATTCTTCACATTAGAATTTTTCCCACACAACATGTCTGGAAATAATTTCCAAGCCTTTTTGCCATAGACATAAACTTATTGAAATAAACTCAAAATGTAGTTTTTAATGATCGCTCATATTTATCAACGTATTCTTAACAATTATTAAGTGACTCAAGAGTCACTCAATTGACGGCGAAACGATATTTTTCCTCTTTCTCTTGCGAGCGATAGGCGAGATTATAGAAAATTAGAAATCATAGTGCATCGGACAAAACCACCACCACGCAAACGCACAACACTAGCAACAACAAATCTAACGCCACCGATCTCTGTTTGTGGGCAATGATCACTATTGCGCACAACAGCGAATTCGCCGGAGAGAACGTCTGTCCCCCTCACGCTCGGGCATTAGGTGCAGATGTACTCCCACGCATAACAAAAATCAAAACACTATGTAACAGCCAGTCAGCATCGAGCGCTCAACACGAGCACATCTTATTAAGATCCCGCACCAGATCACTCAGCTACCTGCTACCGGCTACTGAAAAAAAAACCCTCACACCAAAAAGCGAGCATTTCGCTACCAGCGACTTTTTAACATATTTCACTAATTACTTTTTAATTTCAGGCACTTTTTTATAATTAATAGTTATTTAATTTCAGATTAAGGTTTTTTTTTCTCATTTTTTAGCCCTATAAAATGGGTAAAAAACAGAAACGGAAGGAAAAGGTTAATGAGGTATTAACCTTAATTAGACAAGAAGTCTCCAACCATGGTGGTGAATTCCTCGCATCTCTGTACGAAAGGATGGATGAAGTCAACGTGCTTTGCGAAGACGCCACTTCCTCTAAAGAGGAAAATATGAGCCTAGGCGAGGAATCGGATATTGAAGCGTCCGATTCCATTACCAGCGAAGAGGAAAATGCAGAAGAAGACAATATCAAAGAGCGGTCTTATCCTGTAACCGTACCAGCAAAGGCAAAAAAAGGAGATTGTCTGAATCATATTCCAGTCTACGGGACCAACACTAAAAATGTTTGCCATGCCGCCAATAGTCTGCTTTAGACTAAACGTCGCTGAACTCTCAAAGCTCACGAGGGGTGCCTATATATGTTGCAGAATTCGCAACAGCAGTAAGTCGGTCGTCACGGCTATGAACAAAGATGGACACCAGAAAATTCGATCTTTCCTACAATCGGGAAAGACTGAATTCAACACTTATACTGCTAAAGAGGACCGAAAAGAATTGTTAGTCCTAAAAGGCATACACCACTCCTTCGATACTGATGATGTCAAGGATGCATTAACGGCAGAGGGTATCCCTGTACACCAGAAAATTCGATCTTTCCTACAATCGGGAAAGACTGAATTCAACACTTATACTGCTAAAGAGGACCGAAAAGAATTGTTAGTCCTAAAAGGCATACACCACTCCTTCGATACTGATGATGTCAAGGATGCATTAACGGCAGAGGGTATCCCTGTACTGGAGGTCAAACCCTTCAAATCTCAGAGGAACGACAGGAAATTTAACAATTTCATTGTAAAACTTGAGAAGAACTGCGATAAGGCAGCACTTTGCTCAAAAACCCTCCTGATGAACCAGTTGGTGCATTGGGAAAAACTTAAACCGGCAGGCATTACGCAGTGCAGAAACTGCCAAAAGTTTGGACATGTCGCAAGCAACTGCGTCATGAAATACAGATGTGTTAAGTGCAAGGACGAACACTTACCTGGCCAATGCCCTAGAAATGTAGACAACAAGAAAGACGACAACGTCTTCTGCACAAATTGCCAAAAGTCTGGACATCCTGCAAACTATCGAGGATGTCCTAAATATAAAGAAAAAATGGCGGAAAAAGTAAAAACCGCCCAAAAGAAGATGGAGCAGCATAAGTTCGCCCAGAAATCTGCTGCAAAAGCTATTGTGAAAGGAGTTAGCTTTGCTAGTATAGCTGCTATTGGGACTGCTAGCAAGCCAGCTACAATCAACAAACCTCCACCAACCATCCAAGCAAGAAAAAAACCAGCAAGTAAGCAAGCTCCAAGACCGGCACCATCTACTGGAAAATCTAACATTTTCGACGACACGGAAAGGCTATTTGGAGCAGACCTTTTCACAATCTTGCAGAAAGCAAGAGAAGTCGTGCCTGCTAATTATAGCAGTCTTGGTTGGTTGGAGGGGATTTTAACGCTAGGCACACCCGATGGCAAGATGAAGTTTGCAACAATCAAGGAAAGGCCATTGCAGATTGGCTGGATTCAAATCTTCAGCAGCATACCATGGCTGTTGTTTCTCAGCCCCGAAAGACATATCCTCGGACACCTTCCATGCTGGATTTCTTCTTGGCAACGACTAATTTCGTCAACATTCTGGCGGAATTAAGGAATTATTCCTGTTTTGCACATGATAGTGATTCGGATCATTTGGCCATAGAGCTTCGAGTGAGGTTGAATCAGCGAATTGTACAAGGTGCCCCAACACCTGAACTACACATCAACTTTGCGAAAATAAACTGGAACCGGCTTAGATCAGAAATCGAAGCTGGACTTCAAATTCCAGCGGCTTGTAGAAATCTGGAGAATAATGAAATTGATGATGCTATAAAAATTTCGAGACTTCAGTGAACGCAGCCATAGATCGGCAGAAAACTGTTCGCTCTGGAAGGGATCGCTTTCAACATCTACCTGAGAATATTCAGGCAATATATGCTCACAAGCAAAGGCTAAGAAAACGCCTTCAGAGGATCTTTAACAGGACTCTAAACACAGTTAATGACGAATATCAGTCTGTATTGTCGCAACTGCGTTGTACAGTAATCATGCTTCGTCAAGCTGTGCGAAGTTACCAGGAAGATGCACTGACCAAACGACTTCAGAACATCAAAACAGGCCCGGATGCCTTTAAAAAGCTGAATTCTGTGATCGGAAAACGTATTTCTATTCCAGAAAGTATCACGTTTGGAGAGCAAGTAGCATCCAGTTCTGTTGAAAAAGCCGAAGCCTTTGCCTGTCATTTCGAAAGGAGCTTTACAGACCGACCACCAACTCATCTTCCAGAATTCATAGAGCAAGTTGAAAGTTTTGTGGAAGACACCACTTCCCCAAGAAATTTTGAAGTGCAATTCAGCGAAGACAACCCCGCAAACGCACCCGTAGACGTGGATATGTTTACAGGGACAGCTTTTGTCAGTGATTTAATTATGAGTGAAAACTCTAAAAAATCAAATCATCGGGCACTAACGGGATTTCAAATTTCCTGCTTAAAAAGCTGCCGGGTATGGCAATTTTGATGTTAACCATCATATTCAACAATTGCCTTAACAATGGATACTTTCCAGAGAACTGGAAGGTAGCCAAAGTAGTACCAGTACCGAAGAAAACCGACCGCTCCAGTGTAACTGTTTACCGCCCCATAGCCTTACTGTGTTGTGTCAGTCATTGTCATTGGAGTCTTTGATCCGTAAAAAGATCAATGCGTATTGCTCGGAAAGAAATCTAATTTCTTCCTTTCAGTTCGGCTTTCGAGAAAAGCACTCTACGCTTCACCCTCTGATGAAGCTTCACAGTGACGTCACTTAGATTTGGTTTCCCCAATTATATTGTGAAAATAATTAAAAATTTTCTTTTTAACAGGGTCTTTTTTGTACAGGTGTATGGCAGCCTGTCGACAAGGAAAATGATTAAAGCCGGAGTTTCCCAAGGCTCCAGACTTGGACCAGTCCTATTTAGCATCTTTACGGCGGATCAACCCACCAATAGCTGTCCGAAGAGTGGAGGAACACCTCTGAAATCTTTGGGAGTACTACCTGAAGTGGGGACTGAAGATCAACGCCAACAAAACGGAACTCCTCTGCTTCCGAGTACCAGCAACTGAAATAAGGGTAAGAAAAATCGCAAGTCGGTGCAGAGCCTTAAAAATTACCCTTCCGGATAACACGACAATAAACACCAAGTCAGAGACTAAGTACCTGGGAATCAACTTTTCTGAGAGGCTCAAGTTTAACTCTCACATCGATAAAACAATGAAAAAAGCGAACTACGCTCTTCATTTGGTGCACCCGCTACTAAAAAGACGAAACGGACTATCCAACAACACCAGGCAGCTCATCAGGCCAGTGATAACCTATGGCTATCCCATATGGTTCACCGTCTCACCAACAACGATGAAGAAGATCTCCCTATTTGAAAGGAAGGTACTAAGGATCTGTACAGGACTCTGGAGGGTGCCAAACAGCTATAAGTTTGTGTCGACTGCAAGACTTTACGAAGCAGCAGGTCTGCTGCCAATAACCGACCACTTGTTCCAAATGGCGAGAAAATTCGTCGACGGATTGGAAACTCATCCAAGTCCTGAGATGCAAGGACTGAGAAGCGAAGAAATCGAGCCAAGTCACCGGTACATACACATCAGAGCATTCACAGATGCTAGATTCGACGACATCTTTAATAATCAGGACGTCTCCTTCTACGAGAAGGCCAGCAATCAACATTACAGAGGCTGAAGTTCGCCCTGTTTATACCCCCTCTTTTATTTTTTTTTCATTTTTATTTTATTTTAAAATTTATTGTTTAAAATTAAATTGCTGTAAATATAAACATGTAGTAGATTAAGTAGTCAAAATTATTGTTTACTAATAAGCAATTAAAAAAAAGACAATGTAAATACGTCGGGCCCCTATTGTTGAGCCGACACTTATTAATAATAGTTATAAGTTTAGTTTTAAGTCAAAATTGTATATTACTGAAATGTTTAATAAAAATATCTTAATCTAATCACTATGTAACAGATGATGGTGTCAATGACCTGAGCACCGCTGATAAATCAGAAACCGGTCTGTGAAACTAGAGAACATTTCTGTTGTATACAAGAAATTATCAAGTGTGCCCGCAAACCAAAACCTTCTCTATAGAAAGCCCAACTGTACGCATACTAATGCTGTAAACCAACACCAAACGCATGTGTGTTTGTAGGATGTGAATACAGTGTACAAAAAATTAGCAGTCGCAAAGAGCAAAACCTTCTCTATAGAAAGCCCAACTCTACGCATACTAATGCTGTAAACCAAGACCAAACGCATGTGTGTTTGTGGGATGTGAATACAGTGTACAAAAAATAAGTAGTCGCAAAGAGCGAGAAACGTAGGATGTGGTAGTGGGAAACAGAAAAATTTTATATGGATTTTGCTCTTTAGTTGATGACTAATACAAATACGTTTGGTCTAAATCTAAGCATGTGTCTGTGTACGATCGGAACAGTTGGGCTTTCTATAGAGAAGGTTTTGGCAAAGAGCGAGAAACGTAAGATGTGGTAGTGGGAAACAGAAAATTTTTATATGGATTTTGCTCTTTAATTGATTACTAATACAAATACGTTTGGTCAAAATCTAAGCATGTATCTGTGTACGACCGGAACAGTTGGGCTTTCTATAGAGAAGGTTTTGCAGCAAACGCATGTAGACTACATGCGTATTCCAAAATAAGACGGTATGGATATTGTAAATACAAACACACATGTTATAATGTTGTATTCAGAAGAAAAATGTATATCACACATGAAAGCAAACATGTTGTTATTCGGAGGAAAACATCAATATTGCGATTGAGAACATGTATATTGCAAGCATGCATACATGCGTCTGGATATATATGAAAATCTTTGCACAACAACAACGAACACAATGAAAAACGATAAACCAATGTAATAGAATTTTTAACCTGGTTAACTATGGTTGGGCATACTTAGCCTGAAATGGATTAGGGCCTGGTGTTCAGTTTGGCCCCCTGTTTTCCATAGAGATACTTACATTGCTGGGTTGCATGCGGTTGTACGGCCTTGCTCGTCGGCTTTGGGGGTGTGGTCTTGGTTGGTTAGTAACCTCTGTTCCATGGGTAATAATTTTAATTCGCATTTGTAGAAAAAAAAAGAAAGGAGAAGAGGGAAAAGTGAGCGTGGGAGGGGAATCATCACACTTCAGATTCGCCACCACCAGATGGGTGGAGGGGACGTTCAACAACCGAACGATTCCTAGTTGCTGAGGCTTGACATGTTTTGATGTTGGCGGAACGGCGTACCTATGTCTGCACAGCAGAACTCGTTCCGATCGTCACTACCCACCCTTCCTTTGGGCCCCGATGTCAGTGGACCCCCTAAATCGGGTTAAGCCCCTACCGTCGATACTGCATGATCAAGCTGAAATGGTGCATCAAGAAAAGAAAATACTCACTAAAGGTTCATTTGACTATTGTACAAGTTTATTCAACAACAAAAAAACAACCCATAAAAATTAAAATTTTTTGTGTAAATTCTCTAATTGATATACAAAGTGCTCCTGATCACTCCAAAAATTTTACAAAAAGTGTTGTACTCGCGTGTACAATTTTAAGACAATCGGCAACTTTTTTTACTACCAAATATTTACATAGTGGTGTCCATCGGAGACATCGGAGAATGGGAGCCCTCCGACCCCGCGGCCCGAGGGGCCCCAAATTTTAATAGAAAGTGTTGTCATAAGAGATCACATGTGTGCAAACTGTCAATAAAATCGGGCTTTAGGAAGTGGGTTAAATATTGATCACAAGATTTGGTGTGCCAGCCAGCCACGGGCAAGTGAAGTTAATATAGAGAATTTAAAAAGGAAATTGGGCCTTAGTGTTAAAGCAGTGGATCCCACAACACATACATTCCAAATAACATGAATAACTATGTAATCATAAAATTATTCATAATACACATTCATAATATTATTCATACGCGCAGTCCTAATAGACAATATAAGATTGAATCCTTATCTCTAATTCAGATCTAAGAAGTAAACATGTTTACGTCTTCTAAATTCAAGGACAACCAGATGTCCAATTGCGCATATTCTAACATGAACACGTTTTATCTTGTTTACCATTTACACATTGTTATTTTGTTTACCATTTTGATCCAAATTCAAGGACATGTTCGAACATGAATAACCATTATCATATTTTGTGATCTAATAGGTCAACATGTTTACTTCGTAAGTTCAAGGACAAGATCAAAGTCCAAAAGCTAACAAAGAAGTTGTACAGCACACAAATAGTATATAAGCCGTATGCAAATACACGAATTACTCCATTCAGGAGTCATCAGAGTTAGTTCAGTTAACAAGTCGTTAAGTTAATTATTATTCAGAGTTGTTACAGTCATTTAGTGAATTATTATTCAGGAGTCATCAGAGTTAGTTCAGTTAACAAGTCGTTAAGTTAATTATTATTCAGAGTTGTTACAGTCATTTAGTGAATTATTATTTGTTGTGAGTCAAGAAACAAGTTGTGTTAAAAAAGGTTATTAAAACATTTATCCTGTAAATAAACGTTTTCTGAATATATATTTTATTTTTTTAAAAATATATTCTTTTGAATCGAAAACAAAATTGGCGCAGTCGTTAGGATGCGCTTAGTTAATTAAAACTTACTTTTTTATAAAAGTTTAAAAGTGCTCCACAAAAGTAAAAGGGATTCGTCTAGTCACTTGAAGACAACATTTTTAAGAAAAAATGTTCCGACGGGATAAATTTAAAAAAGTGTACCATAATTTAATTTTATGTAATTTGGTGAATAACACGACAAGCAGCAGAAGTGCTCCGTTAAAATCCAAATTTAAAAAACACTTTAACTAACTTTCGACAACGTCGTTATTAATTAATTATTTAATTTAATAACTAATTTTGGTGAATTACGTGCAAGCAGCAGAAGTGCTCCGTAAGACCGAAAGTGACTTATAATATCACCTTGAATTATTCATTGAATTACGTACATGTAACAGAAGTGTTCCGTAAAATCAAAAACTATATATATATGTACAATTTTACAAACATTTATAAACTCTAAGAAGATAGAATACAACACCAGGATCAACAACAAAATAAAAAGACGAAATACAAGACAACATCAGGATCAACAACAAAACAAGAAGACGAAATACAATACAACATCAGGATCAACAACAAAATAAGAAGACGAAATACAATACAACATCAGGATCGACAACAAAATAAGAAGGTTACACAAATTAATTCTAATTTTTTTTTTCTGAAAAATATATAATAATAATAATATAGTTAAATAAATTTACACATATATTTTATTTTGCCTCACATATATATACAATATTTTACAATATTAAAATCAATACTACCTATATACCTTTCTAAAATAAAAGTGCTTTCTATACACCTAAAATGAAAATACAAAAATACAAATATAAGTAAAAATGGCAATGGAAAACCAAGAAAATAGAGTGGTAATAAATCCAATCAAATATTTCACTCCCATATTTTGACGGAAACCCAGACAATTTATTAACCTTTTCGAACTTAGTAGACAGAATACACCCACTTATTATTAACATACGATGACTTATCAAAATATTTATTTTCCGACATAATTAAAAGAGCCAGAGAAATAATAGAAATAAACACTCAAGCCACTGCATGGAGCGACATTAAAGTTGTTTTACAAAATAACTTTAGTGAAAGACGTAGCCCAGAAGAACTCTACGATGAGTTAAGAGGAGTAACTTTCAAAAACAATGTATTAGGCTTTTATAATGAAATAAAAGACAAATTAAGAAAATTAAATAATAAAACTTTACTAATTTCTGGTCCAGGTGAAATAGCAAACCAATGTGCATTAAATAATATACGCACCGCACTAACCGTTTTTAAAAGTAAAATACCCGAACCTATGAAAACCGTTTTAACCTGTAGAAATCCTGAAAGTCTTGAATACGCAATCGACATATTACGTCAAGGAGGTTACGCAGATCAATCTTATAATGAAATAAATAATTATAACAATAGACAAGCACGTAACTATTTATAATAGCAAAAGATACAATAACCAATTCTCTAACCAACAAGGATATCAGAATATCAAAATAGAAACAGACAATTTAACAATAACAGGTATGAACAAAGTCAAAACAAAAACGAACAATTTAATAGTAACAGGTATGAACAAAATCAAAATAGAAACAGACAATTTAACAACAATAGGTACGAACAAAGCCAAAATAAAAACGAATAATTTAACAATAGATATAATCAAAATCAGAACAGATATAGACAATCTAACAATAACTATAGATATGACAGTAGACAACAAAACTACAATAGATTTTCAGGCGACATTCAAGATAATTTACCAAGTGTTCAACAAAATCAAACTGTTAGACCTATGGATGTTAATCAATTTAAAACAAGCGAAAAGTTTCACTCACAAGCCTAAGAGGTGATTTACCAAATGTAAAAATTCGACTTTTTGGTTTGTGCATTCAATAATAAATACGACGGTTTAATTGGCAATGACATACTGAAACGATTTAACGTTAAATAAGATTATAAACAAAATCTATTGGAAATAAACGGCCAAACAATACAAATCTTGTTCAAAAATTCAAAACAGCATACTATACACTTATTAGTAAACCAACAAAAAGGTTAAGCCTGTCTCAAGACGAAGATGTTCTTAGTAGGTGAAGTTATTGCTGATGAAGGAATTTACAATGTTGAAAATCATCACATTGAAATTCAAACTAATGTAAAATGCATAGGCCCTATTGAAATTAGACCTAATGATATCGAACAAGTAACTAATAAAAACTTTTGTCTAATAGATAAACTTGAAAATATACAACTGATGAAACAATTATGAACTCAACACTTAAACTTAGAAGAAAAACAAAAATTATCAAAAATAATAAATCGATACTCAGATATATTCTATCAAGAAGGGTCAAACCTCACATTTACAAATGCAATAAAGCATGAAATTCGTACAATCGATAATGTACCATTAAAAGTGAAATCATATATACATAAAGATGAAGTCAAACAACAGATTCACGAACTCCTCGAAAATAAAATAATAAGACCGAGTTATTCGCCTTATTCCGCTCCTGTTTGCATCGTACCGAAGAAGGTCGACGCAAGCGGTAAACAAAAGTGGAGGCTTGTCATAGACTATCGTAAACTAAATGAAGTTACAATAGACGACAAGTACCCTCTGCCAAATATTGATGAAATGTTAGATAAACTGGGCAGATGCCAGTATTTCACAACCCTTGATTTAGCTAAGGGATTTCATCAAATATAAATTGAGGAAAAGGATGTTCACAAGACCGCCTTTAATGTAGAAGGAGGACACTATGAATTCTTACGAATGCCATTTGGACTGAAGACAGCCCCAGCGATATTTCAAAGACTTATGAATAATATCCTTAAGGATCATATTAATAAGATCTCTCTAGTATATCTGGATGACATTATCATCTTTTCAACATCGTTACAAGAACATATAAATTCTATTAATTTAATTTTCAATTGTTTAAAAAATGCTAATTTAAAGATTCAATTAGACAAATCAGAATTCTTAAAAAAGGAAACAGAATTCCTTGGTCATATAGTAACCATACCCTAAAAAAATCGAATGCGTGACAAAATTTCCCATTCCAAAAACTGTAAAACAAATTAAACAATTCCTAGGACTCACTGGTTACTATAGGAAATTTATTAAAGACTATTCATTGATAGCGAAACCAATGACATTATTTCTAAAAAAGGATGCAAAAATAAACATTTCAGACATAAGATATCAAGAAAGTTTCAATACACTTAAAAAACTATTAACACATGATCCAATATTAGTATATCCCGACTTTACTAAGAAATTTACTCTTACAACAGATGCTAGTAATTACGCGTTAGGCGCAGTACTTTCGCAAGATAATCATCCAATATGTTATGCTAGCCGCACACTTAATGAACATGAAATTAATTACAGTACAATAGAAAAAACAACCCATAAAAATTTTTCATGTAAATTCTCTAATAGGAGGTGGGTACCTATGTGTTAAAATTTGAAGAAAATCGAATCCGGAATTTTAAATTGATTGATTTTTAAAAAATTTACATGGACACCATACGGGTCTCATGGCCCTATCACTCCAACAAATTTACAAAAAGTTATGTCCATCAGTGATACACATTTGTTAAAAATTTGAAGAAAATCGAGCTAATTTTTAAAAAATTTATATGAGCACCCCTTTGGCCTCAGGGCCCGTTCACTCCAAAAACTTTACAAAAAATGTTGTCAATCGGAGATACAGAGGTGTATAAAATTTGAAGAAAATCGGGTTAATTTTTTTGAAACATTTTTATGGGGCCCACGACCCCGGCCACCAAAATTTTTGCAAAAAGTGTTGTCCATCGGAGATACACACGTATATAATATTTAAAAAAAATCGGGTTAATTTTTTAAAAAAAAAAATTGGGGCCCAATGACCCTAATTTTCTTCAAATCGGTTTATAAAATTTGAAGAAAATCGGGTTAATTTTTTTTAAAAAAATTTTATGGGGCCCCACGAGCCCGGGGACCGGGGTCGCCAAAATTTTTACAAAAAGTGTTTTCTATCGAAGATACATGCGTATATAAAATTTGAAGAAATTCGGGTTATTTTAAAAAAAAAAATTTATGGGGTCCCACGAACCTGGGGCCAAAACTTTTACAAAAATTGTTGTCTATCAGAGATACACATGTGTATAAAATTTGAGGGGCCGAGGGGCCTCAAATTTTATTAGAATGTGTTGTCTCCGGAAATACGCATGTGTGCAAAATTTCAATAAAATCGGACCTTTGGAAGTGGGTTAAAAATTTATCGTAAGATTCCACGACGACCGACGACCGACGACCGACGACCGACATCCGTGCCACGGGCAAGTGAAGTTAATATAGAGAATTTAAAAAGAATTATTAGCAATTATCTGGTCAACCAAATATTTCAGACCATATCTTTTCGGACTAAAATTCTTGATCGAAACTGACTTGGCTCTTCTTAATTAAAGAACCCAATTCAAAACTTGTAAGATAGAGATTAAAATTATCAGAATTTGACTACGAAATCTATATATATATAAAATAGAGAATTTATTTTTATATATATATATATATATATATTTGTGCCTTACTAGCTCTGGAACGCCTTGACCTATTTCAACCAAACTTGGTATACATATTAGTTACTATGTGGAATCAAATATAGGCACGTTTTTTGTTTGGGGGCGTGGCAGGCGATTTTAGTGTCGGACCCACCGTTTTCGGTATCGCCGAGTGGAATAGTGCTGGTAGTACACTCCTACGGGTGAGTTATATTCACGCAGGGGGGTGGGTAATCGATATTAGTGTTGATGCTATGGTTTTCGGGGTCGCTGAGTGGAATGGTGATGGTAAGACAGCTCTAGGAGAGATGGGGTCGATAATTGAGGGCGGGGGGGGGGTGACCGATATTAGTGTCGCTTCTATGGTTTTCGTGGTCGCTAAGTTTAATGGTGATGGTAAGACACCTCTAGGAGGATGGGGTGATAGCTGTTGGGGGGGGGGGTGGGTGTTAACCGATATTAGTGTTGATTCCATGGTTTTCGTGGTCGCTGAGTTGAATGGTGGTGGTAAGACAGCTCTAGGAGGATGGGGTGATAGCTGACGGGGGGGGGGGGGGGGTGGGTGACCGATATTAGTGTTAATTTTATGGTTTTCGTGGTCGCTGAGTAGAATGGTGATGGTAAGACGGCTCTAGGAGGAGTGGGTCGATAACTGAGGGGGGGGGGTGACCGACATTAGTGTCGATTCTATGGTTTTCGTGGTCGCTGAGTTGAATGGTGATGGTAATAAGACAGCTCTGGGAGGATGGGGTGATAGCTGACGGGGGGGGGGGGGGTGACCGATATTAGTGTTAATTTTATGGTTTTCGTGGTCGCTGAGTAGAATGGTGATGGTAAGACGGCTCAAGGATGAGTGGGTCGATAACTGAGGGGGGGGGGGGGGGTGACCGACATTAGTGTCGATTCTATGGTTTTCGTGGTCGCTGAGTAGAATGGTGATGGTAAGACAACTCTAGGGAGATGGGTTCGATAACGGAGTAGGGGTTACCAATATTAGTGTCGATTTTATATTTTTCGGGGTCGTTGAGTTGAATTGTGATTGTACGACACCTCAAGGGGGATGGAGTCGATAAGTTAGGGGCATGACCGATATTAGTGTCCATTTAATAGTTCTCGGGGCCACTGCGTTTAATAGTGTTGGAAGGACACTTCTATGGGAGTTGTCTCCCCGGAAGGGGGAGGGTGACCGATATTAGTGTCGATCCCATAGTTTTCGGGGTCGCTGAGATGAATAGTGGTGTTTAGAATGGTACTCGGTGACCATTTGGCGACGAATTTGGGGGGTGAGGACATTATCGCCCCTACTTCAAATTGGAAAAGGTGATTAGTATCCGTGTCTTAGCGTTATATTAAATTGACATCCACTTTTGAAATCTGCCGCTGAACTAATAAATTCTATTTATCCGGCTGTTTCTCAAAACTATAACCTTTTGAAACGGTTGCGAGAAGGGGCTATTCTTGCTACTAAAACTGGAGACAACAACGAAATAAGCAATCAAATACCTGCCATGTTAATAGGCAAAGTGTATCGATACCTTTGTAGATAATGATGAGTAAGTTAATAATCTAACTGAGTTCCTAAACTCACTTAATTCGTCTGGATTGCCACCGTATCGTCTTACGGTTTGATCTCCAATTATTTTACTACGGATTCTCGACTTGCCAAAACTTTGCAACGGCACAAGACTATGCGTAAAAGAGATGCCGGGAAATATAATTAAAGCAACTATCTTCACAGAAAAGGGTTAGTGTGAAACAGTTTTTATCCCACTCATTTCGACGGATCTACCTTTTAAATTAAAGAGATTGCAATTTCCAGTAAAACTTGAGTTTTCGATGACGATCAATGACGATCAATAAGTCGGACAGTTTATTAAGTACTGCGGAGTTTAGATTTGAGACCGCCATGTGTTCCCACGGACAACTTTATTTTGCTTGCTCTGGGTTGGGTTGACCTAAGAATTTATTTATTCTTGCTCTTATAGGTGAAACTAAAAACATTGTATACAACCAAGTTTTTTTTTTTTTTAAATTAATTTTATGTAAGTTTATTTAATTTTATTTTATAATATGAATAGCTATAATTTAAAATATATTTTTTAAAATAAATTTGGTTAATAAATACTGCAATTTTACCTTATAGATAGATATCATTCTTTTTTCTACCCCTGCCTAATATTTAGAAGATTGGGATGAATAAATACCTGGGCAACGCCAGGTAATCAGCTAGTAAAATATAAAAAGGGAACACTAAATAAAAACGCAGATGCTCTTTCAAGAACAGAAATAAATCTCAATGAAGAAAATGAAGAAATCGAAAACACTAATATATTTCCAATCACCAAATCTGCTCTAAACATATTTAAAAGACAAATAGCAATTTTTAAAACAAATTCTGGTTCTTTGCGTATAAAACAAATAAGAATTTTCAATAAACATAGAAAAGTAATATATCTTAAATCATTAGATGCAGAAACCGCATTAACACTTTTGAAATCACATTTTTACCAAAAATCTATAAATTGTATCTACATAGAAAATGAAGAATTTCTTAAAACACTAGAAGTTGTTTATAAAACACATTTTGAAGCACAAAATCAATTAAAAATAGTCAGAACTGAAACAATGCTAAAAGACATAAAAAATGAAGAAGAATTAGCATAACTTATTAAAGAAGAACATCTTAGAAACAACCACAGAGGATTTATAGAAGTTTACAAGGAGTTACATTTAAAATATTATAATCCAAAACTTAATATCAGAGTTACTCAATTTATTAATAACTGCGAAATATGCAGCTTAGAAAAATATGAACGTAAACCAATCAAGCATAAATATCAATTAACAGAAACACCCTCAGGTCCTAATGAAATTATTCACGCTGACGTATTTTATACACTTGAAAAACAAATTTTCGTTACATTCATCGACAAATTTAGCAAATTCGCACAAGCTATTAAAATTACAGCAAGAACTCAAACCGAATTCAAAAGAACCATTCTTGTTCTACTTTCCTTAATAGGATCAGTAAAATTGTAGTTGACAACGAATTATAGGATTCAAAGCTCTTCCACTAAGAGAATTTCTACAGAGCGAACATATAGAAATCCACTGTACTTCCAATAACAATCACACATCTAATTCAGATGTAGAACGCTTACACAACACAATTAACGAACACATAAGATTATTAAATCATGATCCCAACAAAGACAACGATACAGTTGAAGAAAAAATCTTAAAAATAATACGTTTTTATAATAACACTATTCATTCTACTACAGATAAGAAATCAATAGATTTTAAAAATGGAACTATAAAAAATGAATCGAATTATATTCGATTAAAGAAAAAATTCTAAGGAAAAAACAAATTACATTCGATAAATTAAATATAGGTAGAGAAGAAGTAGAAATACAACCTGGAACTAATTTTATTAAAGAAAAATTAGTGGTGGAAAAAATCATAAAAAGTTTAGGAAACTCGATACAGAGAAAATTGATGAAAACCACATAATTAATAAAGAATCTGGTTTAAAATATTACAAGTCACACATAAAGCGTAAAAAGAAATTTCAAACAATTGACTCTCCCTCAATTTAAGCAAAAAAGAAAATCAATAAAAGGAAACCTTAACATAGAGTCCTTAATACACGGACAATCGCTCGAGATACATGACTTAAATAACAACAATGGATACATGACAATTAAGAAAGATGATATTAATATTATTGAAAAATTCAACAAAATCCTTCATATTATAAATATTACAGAAATAGAAAATACAATGCATCACATAAACGAAAATATAAACTTAATAAAAATAAAAACAACGGTACAACTAATTACCGTTATTGTTTGCCCTTAGATCTGTATTCAATAGTAAGGAAATAATTTTACCCGATCACATAAGTCTAGAAATCGAGCAAATATGTGTTTAATTATGTGTTATTTCTGATAAAAGAGATCTAATAAAAATATATTATTTTATCAGTTATCACCTGGCAGTACAATTGAAATTTATAATGCTCACATAAATAACATCAATTACATAATAGAATCTTTCGATGAAAATTCATTTGCTGTGGTAATAGGTGATTTTAATCTAGGAAACATTGAATGGTCATTTTCAAATGTAGAGAAATGCCTTTTGCCATATAATTTATCTAAAACGATTTAAATTGAAACCATTGATAAAATGTTTTCAATGAATTTTATACAAATTAATAATATTAAAAATAGCTTAAACAGAATTTTAGATTTAATTTTTATTCATAAGGAATTGGAAGCTACACTTTGTGCAGCTGACTTTCCCTTATTAATGGATGGAATACATCATAAGTGTATTCTTATAAACTTTAATTTTAGTATATTTTCATATATTGGTACAGCATATAATAGTACGATTAATTACGATTACAACTTTGTAAAAGCCGATTACAATGCAATAAATCATTACTTAGCAACGCTTAAGTGGGATGAAATTTTCGCGAACTTAAACTTAACATCTTGTAATGAAGTTTTTACTTACGTATGAATTTTCTGCGATTACGTAAGGAGTATGAATTCTTAAGAGATTTTACTTATAAACAATATCTTCTTTCTATTGAAAATAATATAAGGCTTAATCCAAAAAGTTTTTGGTCTTTTTTGAGTAGCAAAAAAAGTACTTTGGCTTGCCATCTAATATGTCTTACAAAAATAATGTATCCAGCGATTTAAGTGTCGTATGTAATATGTTCGCATCTTATTTTCAGTCAAATTATGCTAACCCCTGTGTCGATTCCGATAATGTCGAATATCTCGGGCACCAAATAACAGATATTGGTCATCGTTTTCTTACTGAGGAGGAGGTCTTATATCAACTATCTAATCTAGATATTATTATTATTTATATTAAAAGTTGTAAGCTCAACGTCTTAAAGCCCTTATTACAAATATTTAATTTGTCTTTAGCTAGCGGTGAATTCTTAAATGATTGGAAATTTTCGTTTATAACTCCAATCCATATAAAAAGGCCAACGCCAAAATATCGAGAATTATAGGCCTATATCTAAATTGCCGTTAGTTCCAAAAATCTTTGAAGCTATTGTAAAAAGAAAGCCTGCATCCTTTTTATCTAACAAGATATCAGAACTTCAACACGGCTTTGTAGGAGGCCGATCAACTGGATCCAATCTAGCCTTATTCTCAAATTACTCTTTATCAGAGCTTGAAAACAACCACCAGGTTGACGTTGTTTACACTGACTTCTCGAAAGCTTTTGATCGAGTCCAGCATGTTAACTTAATAAAGAAAATGAAGTTAATGGGCTTTCATGGAAATTTTTTAAAATGGATATCCAACTACTTAACTGACAGGAGGCAAGTAGTTAAAATTGGCTCAGTTTATTCTAAAATAATCTACTCGATCTCTGGTGTCCCACAAGGAAGCCACCTAGGTCCCTTATCATTTATATTATTCATAAATGACTTACCACTTTACATTCAACATGTGAAATGTTTGTTATATGCTGATGATGTGAAGCTTTACTTTTCCATAGATTCAAGGATAGATTGCCTTAAATTGCAATTAGATATCAACAATGTTGTTAACTGGTGTAGAAAAAATGACTTACACTTTAATACAAATAAATGTAAGGTCCTTACCTTATCGAGAAAGACGCAACTCATAATAAATGATTATTATATTAGTAATGTACCGCTCACCAGAGTTTCCAGCTTTTGTGATTTGGGTGTATACTTTGACTCTAATTTAGATTTCCATCAGCATTATCAATATATTATTGCAAAAGCGAACAAAATGTTAGGATTCGTTAAACGAAATTCAAAAGATTTTCATGACCCTTACACGGTTAAATCGCTGTATATGTCTTTGGTAAGACCTATCTTGGAATATTGTAGCATTATCTGGTCTCCTTATTATGCAAATTATAACCAACGTATTGAACGCGTAGGGGGATGGGGTCGAGTATTGAGGGGGGTGACCGATATTAGTGTCGATTCTATGGTTTTCGTGGTCGCTGAGTTGAATGGTGATGGTAATAAGACAGCTCTGGGAGGATGGGGTGATAGCTGACGGGGGGGGGGGGGGGTGACCGATATTAGTGTTAATTTTATGGTTTTCGTGGTCGCTGAGTAGAATGGTGATGGTAACACGACTCTAGGAGGAGTGGGTCGATAACTGAGGGGGGGGGTGACCGACATTAGTGTCGATTCTATGGTTTTCGTGGTCGCTGAGTAGAATGGTGATGGTAAGACAACTCTAGGGAGATGGGGTCGATAACGGAGTAGGGGTTACCAATATTAGTGTCGATTTTATATTTTTCGGGGTCGTTGAGTTGAATTGTGATTGTACGACAGCTCAAGGGGGATGGAGTCGATACGTTAGGGGGATGACCGATATTAGTGTCCATTTAATAGTTCTCGGGGCCACTGCGTTTAATAGTGTTGGAAGGACACTTCTATGGGTGAGTTGTCTCCCCGGAGGGGGGAGGGTGATCGATATTAGTGTCGATCCCATAGTTTTCGGGGTCGCTGAGATGAATAGTGGTGTTTAGAATGGTACTCGGTGACCATTTGGCGACGAATTTGGGGGTGAGGACATTGTCGCCCCTACTTCAAATTGGAAAAGGTGATTAGTATCCGTGTCTTAGCGTTATATTAAATTGACATCCACTTTTGAAATCTGCCGCTGAACTAATAAATTCTATTTATCCGGCTGTTTCTCAAAACTATAACCTTTTGAAACGGTTGCGAGAAGGGGCTATTCTTGCTACTAAAACTGGAGACAACAACGAAATAAGCAATCAAATACCTGCCATGTTAATAGGCAAAGTGTATCGATACCTTTGTAGATAATGATGAGTAAGTTAATAATCTAACTGAGTTCCTAAACTCACTTAATTCGTCTGGATTGCCACCGTATCGTCTTACGGTTTGATCTCCAATTATTTTACTACGGATTCTCGACTTGCCAAAACTTTGCAACGGCACAAGACTATGCGTAAAAGAGATGCCGGGAAATATAATTAAAGCAACTATCTTCACAGAAAAGGGATAGTGTGAAACAGTTTTTATCCAACTCATTTCGACGGATCTACCTTTTAAATTAAAGAGATTGCAATTTCCAGTAAAGAGTTTTCGATGACGATCAATAAGTCGGACAGTTTATTAAGTACTGCGGAGTTTAGATTTGAGATCGCCATGTGTTCCCACGGACAACTTTATTTTGCTTGCTCTGGATTGGGTTGACCTAAGAATTTATTTATTCTTGCTCTTATAGGTGAAACTAAAAACATTGTATACAACCAAGTTTTTTTTTTTTTTAAATTAATTTTATGTAAGTTTATTTAATTTTATTTTATAATTTGAATAGCTATAATTTAAAATATATTTTTTAAAATAAATTTTGTTAATAAATACTGCAATTTTACCTTATAGATAGATATCATTCTTTTTTCTACCCCTCCCTAATAGAAGATTGGGATGAATAAATACCTGGGCAACGCCAGGTAATCAGCTAGTAAAATATAAAAAGGGGAACACTAAATAAAAACGCAGATGCTCTTTCAAGAGCAGAAATAAATCTCAATGAAGAAAATGAAGAAATCGAAAACACTAATATATTTCCAATCACCAAATCTGCTCTAAACATATTTAAAAGACAAATAGCAATTTTTAAAACAAATTCTGGTTCCTTGCGTATAAAACAAATAAGAATTTTCAATAAACATAGAAAAGTAATATATCTTAAACCATTAGATGCAGAAACCGCATTAACACTTTTGAAATCACATTTTTACCAAAAATCTATAAATTGTATCTACATAGAAAATGAAGAATTTCTTAAAACACTAGAAGTTGTTTATAAAACACATTTTGAAGCACAAAATCAATTAAAAATAGTCAGAACTGAAACAATGCTAAAAGACATAAAAAATGAAGAAGAATTAGCATAACTTATTAAAGAAGAACATCTTAGAAACAACCACAGAGGAATTATAGAAGTTTACAAGGAGTTACATTTAAAATATTATAATCCAAAACTTAATATCAGAGTTACTCAATTTATTAATAACTGCGAAATATGCAGCTTAGAAAAATATGAACGTAAACCAATCAAGCATAAATATCAATTAACAGAAACACCCTCAGGTCCTAATGAAATTATTCACGCTGACGTATTTTATACACTTGAAAAACAAATTTTCGTTACATTCATCGACAAATTTAGCAAATTCGCACAAGCTATTAAAATTACAGCAAGAACTCAAACCGAATTCAAAAGAACCATTCTTGTTCTACTTTCCTTAATAGGATCAGTAAAATTGTAGTTGACAACGAATTAGGATTCAAAGCTCTTCCACTAAGAGAATTTCTACAGAGCGAACATATAGAAATCCACTATACTTCCAATAACAATCACACATCTAATTCAGATGTAGAACGCTTACACAACACAATTAACGAACACATAAGATTATTAAATCATGATCTCAACAAAGACAACGATACAGTTGAAGAAAAAATCTTAAAAATAATACGTTTTTATAATAACACTATTCATTCTACTACAGATAAGAAATCAATAGATTTTAAAAATGGAACTATAAAAAATGAATCGAATTATATTCGATTAAAGAAAAAATTCTAAGGAAAAAACAAATTACATTCGATAAATTAAATATAGGTAGAGAAGAAGTAGAAATACAACCTGGAACTAATTTTATTAAAGAAAAATTAGTGGTGGAAAAAATCATAAAAAGTTTAGGAAACTCGATACAGAGAAAATTGATGAAAACCACATAATTAATAAAGAATCTGGTTTAAAATATTACAAGTCACACATAAAGCGTAAAAAGAAATTTCAAACAATTGACTCTCCCTCAATTTAAGCAAAAAAGAAAATCAATAAAAGGAAACCTTAACATAGAGTCCTTAATACACGGACAATCGCTCGAGATACATGACTTAAATAACAACAATGGATACATGACAATTAAGAAAGATGATATTAATATTATTGAAAAATTCAACAAAATCCTTCATATTATAAATATTACAGAAATAGAAAATACAATGCATCACATAAACGAAAATATAAACTTAATAAAAATAAAAACAACGGTACAACTAATTACCGTTATTGTTTGCCCTTAGATCTGTATTCAATAGTAAGGAAATAATTTTACCCGATCACATAAGTCTAGAAATCGAGCAAATATGTGTTTAATTATGTGTTATTTCTGATAAAAGAGATCTAATAAAAATATATTATTTTATCAGTTATCACCTGGCAGTACAATTGAAATTTATAATGCTCACATAAATAACATCAATTACATAATAGAATCTTTCGATGAAAATTCATTTGCTGTGGTAATAGGTGATTTTAATCTAGGAAACATTGAATGGTCATTTTCAAATGTAGAGAAATGCCTTTTGCCATATAATTTATCTAAAACGATTTAAATTGAAACCATTGATAAAATGTTTTCAATGAATTTTATACAAATTAATAATATTAAAAATAGCTTAAACAGAATTTTAGATTTAATTTTTATTCATAAGGAATTGGAAGCTACACTTTGTGCAGCTGACTTTCCCTTATTAATGGATGGAATACATCATAAGTGTATTCTTATAAACTTTAATTTTAGTATATTTTCATATATTGGTACAGCATATAATAGTACGATTAATTACGATTACAACTTTGTAAAAGCAGATTACAATGCAATAAATCATTACTTAGCAACGCTTAAGTGGGATGAAATTTTCGCGAACTTAAACTTAACATCTTGTAATGAAGTTTTTACTTACGTATGAATTTTCTGCGATTACGTAAGGAGTATGAATTCTTAAGAGATTTTACTTATAAACAATATCTTCTTTCTATTGAAAATAATATAAGGCTTAATCCAAAAAGTTTTTGGTCTTTTTTGAGTAGCAAAAAAAGTACTTTGGCTTGCCATCTAATATGTCTTACAAAAATAATGTATCCAGCGATTTAAGTGTCGTATGTAATATCTTCGCATCTTATTTTCAGTCAAATTATGCTAACCCCTGTGTCGATTCCGATAATGTCGAATATCTCGGGCACCAAATAACAGATATTGGTCATCGTTTTCTTACTGAGGAGGAGGTCTTATATGAACTATCTAATCTAGATATTATTATTATTTATATTAAAAGTTGTAAGCTCAACGTCTTAAAGCCCTTATTACAAATATTTAATTTGTCTTTAGCTAGCGGTGAATTCTTAAATGATTGGAAATTTTCGTTTATAACTCCAATCCATATAAAAAGGCCAACGCCAAAATATCGAGAATTATAGGCCTATATCTAAATTGCCGTTAGTTCCAAAAATCTTTGAAGCTATTGTTAAAAGAAAGCCTGCATCCTTTTTATCTAACAAGATATCAGAACTTCAACACGGCTTTGTAGGAGGCCGATCAACTGGATCCAATCTAGCCTTATTCTCAAATTACTCTTTATCAGAGCTTGAAAACAACCACCAGGTTGACGTTGTTTACACTGACTTCTCGAAAGCTTTTGATCGAGTCCAGCATGTTAACTTAATAAAGAAAATGAAGTTAATGGGCTTTCATGGAAATTTTTTAAAATGGATATCCAACTACTTAACTGACAGGAGGCAAGTAGTTAAAATTGGCTCAGTTTATTCTAAAATAATCTACTCGATCTCTGGTGTCCCACAAGGAAGCCACCTAGGTCCCTTATCATTTATATTATTCATAAATGACTTACCACTTTACATTCAACATGTGAAATGTTTGTTATATGCTGATGATGTAAAGCTTTACTTTTCCATAGATTCAAGGATAGATTGCCTTAAATTGCAATTAGATATCAACAATGTTGTTAACTGGTGTAGAAAAAATGACTTACACTTTAATACAAATAAATGTAAGGTCCTTACCTTATCGAGAAAGACGCAACTCATAATAAATGATTATTATATTAGTAATGTACCGCTCACCAGAGTTTCCAGCTTTTGTGATTTTGGTGTATACTTTGACTCTAATTTAGATTTCCATCAGCATTATCAATATATTATTGCAAAAGCGAACAAAATGTTAGGATTCGATAAACGAAATTCAAAAGATTTTCATGACCCTTACACGGTTAAATCGCTGTATATGTCTTTGGTAAGACCTATCTTGGAATATTGTAGCATTATCTGGTCTCCTTATTATGCAAATTATAACCAACGTATTGAACGCGTACAAAAAAATTTTACGCGTTTTTCAATTCGCAAACTAGGTTGGAATGCGGAGCTTCCAGCTTTTAATGCAAGGCTCCTACTTATCGATCTACTTTCGCTACAATCACGAAGAAAATATTTTCAAATTATGTTCATTAGGGATATTCTCATGTACCATATACGCTGCCCTGATTTATTGCATTTAATTCCGCTTTATGCACCATCACGGTGCTTAAGAGATAGAGATTTTTTGTACATTTCACATCATAGAACCAACTATGGTAAACATGAGCCAATAACAAATAGCAATCACATATCTTACAACAAATATTGCATTGATTTAGACCTCGATATTAATAGGGATTTATTTAAAAATAACTTCCAATATCCAATTAGATTTAAGTATATAAATTTTGTATGTATATATATATAATCTTATTTTTAAGTTATTTCCCTAAATGTTTGTAATGTAATCTTTAAGAGTAATTTCTCGGAAGATAATAATAAATAATAATATAAGTGTTTATTCTATGGTTTTCGTGGTCGCTGAGTTGAATGGTGATGGTAATACAGCTCTTGGGGGATGGGGTGATAACTGTGTGGGGGGTGATCGATATTAGTGTCGATTCTATGGTTTTCGTGGTCGCTGAGTTGAATGGTGATGGTAAGACAGCTCTAGGAGGATGGGGTCGATAACTGTGGAAAGGGGGGGTAACCGATATTAGTGTTGATTTCATGGTTTTCGTGATCGCTGAGTTGAATGGTGATGGTAAGACAGCTCTAGGGGGAAGGGGTCGATAATTGATGGTGGGGGGGTGACCGATGTTAGTGTCGATTCTATGGTTTTCGGGGTCGCTGAGTTGAATGGTGATGGTAAGAAAGCTCTAGGGGAATGGGGCCGATAACTGTGGGGGGGGGGGGTGACCGATGTTAATGTCGATTCTATGGTTTTCGGGGTTGCTGAGTTGAATGGTGATGGTAAGACAGCTCTAGGGGGTTAGGGTCGATAACAGTGTGGTAACTGAGCGGGGGGGGGGGGGGTTGCCGATATTAGTGTCGATTCTATAGACTGGGAATACCCAAATCGATGCCTAATGGGTAAACGCACCCGCAATACACTCGGAAGCAACAACAACACACAGGCAGTACGAGTCACCACAGACATAGAATACCCGACTAATACGAAAGAGAAAAACAACAACGACGAATTTCTCCCACACAAATTTAAAACTGATTACACAAAGAAACAGACACCATAGTCTTTCTCTTTGTCTCTAGCAACATGTTTACGACTCTCCTTGAGTGAATTTCAAAACACTCACCAAAAGAATACTCTCGTCTTATGGTTCAGGAACTCCGGTTTTCTATTTTTCCCTTTTTTCTCTCTTCTCAAGTAAACTCACCACACATAGCTAGTATGCATCATCATCAAGCGGCTGAGCGAAACAACAACAACATGCATACAATACGAGACCACACAGACTGGGAATACCCAAATCGATGCCTAATGAGTAAACCACCCGCAATACACTCGGAAGCATCAACAACACACAGGCAGTACGAGTCACCACAGACATAGAATTCCCGACTAATACGAAAGAGAACAACAACAAACAACAGGCAATACATGCAGCATGCATTTCGCAGTTAGCAGCATTCTTAGACAAGTAGAGAAATACAACAACCACAAGCAAACAACACAGACTCGGAAAATCCGATCGATGTCGATTCAAGAAACAATATGCAATACATGGCCGCATGCACTTCGCAGTAGCAGTATTCTTAGACAAGTAGAGAGTTACAACAACAACAAACAGCACGCAATGCATGGTGACCAGGAAAACCAACAAACAACATAGGGTCGACGGAGGCAACAACAACACTGGTCGATCGTATGATTTAACGGATTTCCCTATCGTTGCATCAACGGGACCTGGGAACAACAAGCCATCAAGCGCAGCAATGCTAACCGACCAACAACAAACAACAACAACAATGCCAAAACAAAGGTAGCAACAACAATACACAACTGGTACTAGCACAATTATCCTCACGACCGAGAGTGCAAGAGTGAAATCCTTGCCTGACAAACACAATTTAATATTATACATAGTTTTAAGTCAATAATAGTTTAAGTATACGGATTAAGCGAAGAAAAGGAAGAAATAATAAAAACGCTTGAATTCCATTCCCTAAACAAACAAATTCTTTTATTGTAATGACCTTAGAAGAAGAAGGAACCCTGGTCACACTGAGATTTACCCCGGCTGGGAAAACCCTCGTAACAATTGGCGCCCGAGCAGGGACCCTGGAATGTGATAGAGAAAATAAATTATACCAATAAAGGAAGAACACAATTAGATAACCACGATGGTTAAGACCAGTTGGATTTATACACTGTCAAAAGAGGAGCTGAAGAGCTACATGAGCGAGTTCCGAATCGACAACAACGGCGCAGTGGAAGAGTTAAGGAAAAGGTTTTCCAGCTTTGTTTCGGGACGAGACGTTACGTCGGAGGACGAGATACGCCTAAGTGAGCTCGAGGAGAAGCATAGACACGGCCCGTCACCAGTGCCCCTGATAACTCTAAACCCGTCTGAAGCTACGGCACGCGACGAACTAAAGACAACCATCAGGGCAACATCTCCGACACCACCGGGACTGGTTCCCACGCGAAGCAGGACGGACACGACAGTTACATCGTACGCTCAGATAATGGACCAAGTGAGGAAGTGGTAAGTGAGATACGATGGGGGTAAGGAGCCTCTTCTGTTCATCGAAAGGCTAGAAGAACTGGCGGATGCCTACTGTTTAAACAGGGACCTCCTGCCAAGAACCATGCCGGAACTACTCCGTGACCGCGCGTTATTATGGTTCCGCAACAACAACCGAAAATGGGAAACCTGGAACGCCTTCACGACAGACTTCCTACAGTTCTTCCTGCCTTCAAGGTACTGGGAACATCTGGAAGACGAAATTCGTCAACGCCAGCAAAAGCCAAAGGAGCGCTTCAAGGATTTCGTCATCATCATGCAAAATCTCATGAGGCACGCGAACTACACCACTACACAACAGGTCGAGAGGATCTTCCGGAATTGCCGGCGAGAATACCAGCTTTATATCCGAAGAGAGGACTTTCACAATCTCAAACAACACAGACTCGGAAAATCCGATCGATGTCGATTCAAGAAACAATATGCAATACATGGCCGCATGCACTTCGCAGTAGCAGTATTCTACATAGTTTTAAGTCAATAATAGTTTAAGTATACGGATTAAGCGAAGAAAAGGAAGAAATAATAAAAACGCTTGAATTCCATTCCCTAAACAAACAAATTCTTTTATTGTAATGACCCTAGAAGAAGAAGGAACCCTGGTCACACTGAGATTTACCCCGGCTGGGAAAACCCTCGTAACAATTGGCGCCCGAGCAGGGACCCTGGAATGTGATAGAGAAAATAAATTATACCAATAAAGGAAGAACACAATTAGATAACCACGATGGTTAAGACCAGTTGGATTTATACACTGTCAAAAGAGTAGCTGAAGAGCTACATGAGCGAGTTCCGAATCGACAACAACGGCGCAGTGGAAGAGTTAAGGAAAAGGTTTTCCAGCTTTGTTTCGGGACGAGACGTTACGTCGGAGGACGAGATACGCCTAAGTGAGCTCGAGGAGAAGCATAGACACGGCCCGTCACCAGTGCCCCTGATAACTCTAAACCCGTCTGAAGCTACGGCACGCGACGAACTAAAGACAACCATCAGGGCAACATCTCCGACACCACCGGGACTGGTTCCCACGCGAAGCAGGACGGACACGACAGTTACATCGTACGCTCAGATAATGGACCAAGTGAGGAAGTGGTAAGTGAGATACGATGGGGGTAAGGAGCCTCTTCTGTTCATCGAAAGGCTAGAAGAACTGGCGGATGCCTACTGTTTAAACAGGGACCTCCTGCCAAGAACCATGCCGGAACTACTCCGTGACCGCGCGTTATTATGGTTCCGCAACAACAACCGAAAATGGGAAACCTGGAACGCCTTCACGACAGACTTCCTACAGTTCTTCCTGCCTTCAAGGTACTGGGAACATCTGGAAGACGAAATTCGTCAACGCCAGCAAAAGCCAAAGGAGCGCTTCAAGGATTTCGTCATCATCATGCAAAATCTCATGAGGCACGCGAACTACACCACTACACAACAGGTCGAGAGGATCTTCCGGAATTGCCGGCGAGAATACCAGCTTTATATCCGAAGAGAGGACTTTCACAATCTCAAAGAACTCATTAGCCTGGCAGAGGTCTTTGAAAGTATTCAGGAAAACCAGGACAGCATAACGACGACATCTCGAAGAAGTCCACAGGAAAGGCATTGCATGGTGAGTCAGCCTGAAGAAGAACTATACAATCCCCGAACGACTTGTCGATTGTGCCGACAGGAAGGTCACTTTCAACAGGAGTGCCCTAAATTACGGGTGATTTTCTGTTGGGATTGCGGCCTACGGAGTATCAGGACAATGGACTGCTGCCGTCAACGTATTTCACACGTTGAGCAGCGTCATTCGCTCCAGTCAAACAAGAACACATCCCTGATCCATGACCAAAATCGACTTCTCGCTCGCATCATCATCGGCCGCGAAACCGTACAGGCCACCATCGACACCGGCGCATACCGCAGTTTCGTGAACGAACTTTTGGCTGAGAGACTCCGAAATTTGGACAACACAACCCCTGTGCACATCCCAATTCAAATGGCCAACGGGGGTCAGACGACAGTCCGCGAAGAGTTGAACGTCAACTTTCGCTTTGGGAAGTCCTCATGCTTAATGCGCTTGCTGGTGTTACCGACCGCCGCTGATGCCCTCACACTGGGGATGGACTTTCTAACAAGATCCACAGCCACGTTAAGCTTCGGAAGTGAGTGTATAACACTCCAAACTAGGCCAGCGCGGCCAGTTAAACTTCGGACTTGCAACACACTCCAAGAACCAAAGCTACCACAACTTTCAAAGATGCAGCAGCCGCTAAAGTTGCAGTCGTCAAAGTCGTCAAAGTCGTCACAGTCGTTAAAGTCGTCAAAGTCGTCACAGTCGCTACAGCCGTCACAGTTGTCAAAGTCGTCAAAGTCGTCACAGTCGGCAAAGTCGTCAAAGTCGTCAAAGTCGTCACAGTCGTCAAAGACGTCAAAGTCGTCAAAATCGCAGTCTTCATTAGCCGCACCGCCAAGCAAGCACAAAAGATTACGAAAGTAACCTCTTTCCAAAACAGCACAGTGCAACAATTGACGTGATACATCGCAACCTTCAAGTGCGATGCCTACTTTGAGCCTACTTCCGTCAGAACTTACACCAGAAGTTTCCACAGATACCCCAAGAGTAGGCATTTCCGAAAGTCGTCTGCAACAGCAGAACAGCAATCATCATCGAGAAGAATTTCTGTCACCAGAAACCAACCGCAGCCAGAGAATATGTCATCAAGGAATAAAGCAGCCGCTATTAATGATAGCCGTCGATTTATCCAACGGCCAGCTAAATCACGGCAGTCACTACAACCGCCAGAGCCATCACAGTCGTCACAGCCGACACGGTCGTCACAGCCGTTACAGCCATCACAGCCATCTGGAACCCCAAAGCACCCATCACCGGCAATAGTGACATCAGTCACAAGGAGAATCAATAAAGAAAGGAGCCGCGCTGCGACGGAAAACTCCGGTTTTCTAATTTTCCCTTTTTTCTCTCTTCTCTCGTAAACTCACCACACATAGCTAGTACGCATCATCAAGCGGCTGAGCAAAACAACAACAACATGCATACAATACGAGACCACACAGACTGGGAATACCCAACTCGATGCCTAATGAGTAAACGCACCCGCAATACACTCGGAAGCATCAACAACACACAGGCAGTACGAGTCACCACAGACATAGAATACCCGACTAATACGAAAGAGAACAACAACAAACAACAGGCAATACATGGCAGCATGCATTTCGCAGTTAGCAGCATTCTTAGACAAGTAGAGAAATACAACAACCACAATCAAACTGTGAAGGGAAAATTTGCCACACAATTTTTTCCACACATTATTTTTGGTACGCAACCATCTTTTTGTAAACAACACTTTCTTTTGAATTTAATAAAAAAAAACTTGCATACACATTACAAAGAAACGTTTACCATAATGTTCTTAAACCTAGCAACATGTTTCCCACTCTTTTAAGTGGTAAATTACTCGCCGAAATTACTCTCGGCTTATGATACACAGGTTCTCTATATTTCACAACGCGTAAATTCACCACGCACAACCAATGCACGCCATCATCAAGCAGCTGAGTGAGAGAATGACGACACACATACAGCACCAGACCACACAGCCTAGGGATACCCCGCTCGTGACTCACAATACATGCAGAAGCACACAGCATCATCGTAGAAAACAACAACAGCAGGCATACAGCACCACAGACACAGAATACCCGACCAATATTCAAAACAACAACAAACAACATGCATACATTTTGCATCAGACAAGTCAAGGAGAACAACAACAACAAAGCATGCAGTGTAAGACGGCGCAGACCCACGTAAAAGGCAACAACAAACAGCATGCAAAATATGATAGCGGACAATCAGAAGTCTGCAGCATCATCAGACAACCAAAAGAAAAAAACAACAACAAACAACACACAATGTACGACAGCACGCATTTTCGAGGCAAACCAACAACAACACTACACCGATCATGCGATGTAGCGGTGTTCCCTAATTTTGCATCAACGGGATCTTGGAACTAACAAACATCAAAGAGGCAACAACAACACTACCAAGTCCCACCGATCATGTGACGTAGCGGATTTCCCTATCGTTGCACCAACGGGATCACGAACCAATAGACCGCCGAGCGCAGCAATACTGACCGGCCGGACAAAACAACAACAACCATATCACATCAAAGGAAACAACAACAACAGCACACCATCAGGCGAGTTAGCGGATTTCACGATCGTTGCAACAACGGGATTTCTACACTCGATGGAGGACTATAAAAGGCCAGCAGTCCTAACAATCGGTCTTCTTTCCTAGAAATCCCTCTTCCCGGCAACAAGTCAGAGTGAATGGTTCAAGAGCGAAGTCCTTGCCTTCACTTTACACTTTACGCCAGTAGTTATCCTAACGATTGGAGGTTCAAGAGCGAAGTCCTTGCCTTCACGCCCACGCTTTACGCTAGACAGTATCCACGCTTTACGCTAGATTGGAGGTTCAAGAGCGAAGTCCTTGCCTTCACGCCCACGCTTTACGCTAGACATTACCCACGCTTTACGCTATATTGGAGGTTCAAGAGCGAAGTCCTTGCCTTCACGCCCACGCTTTACGCTAGACAGTATCCACGCTTTACGCTAGATTGGAGGTTCAAGAGCGAAGTCCTTGCCTTCACGCCCACGCTTTACGCTAGACATTACCCACGCTTTACGCTAGATTGGAGGTTCAAGAGCGAAGTCCTTGCCTTCACGCCCACGCTTTACGCTAGACATTACCCACGCTTTACGCTAGATTGGAGGTTCAAGAGCGAAGTCCTTGCCTTCACGCCCACGCTTTACGCTAGACATTATCCACGCGATTGGAGGTTCAAGAGCGAAGTCCTTGCCTTCACGCCCACGCTTTACGCTAGACATTATCCACGCTTTACGCTAGATTGGAGGTTCAAAGCGAAGTCCTTGCCTTCACGCCCACGCTTTACGCTAGACATTATCCACGCTTTACGCTAGATTGGAGGTTCAAGAGCGAAGTCCTTGCCTTCACGCTCACGCTTTACGCTAGACATTATCCACGCGATTGGAGGTTCAAGAGCGAAGACCTTGCCTTCACGTCCACGCTCTACGCGAGAACAGACTATCATCCCTCCTGGAGATACGCCGTTCTCCTTTTATCATAATTGAAACCAATACAGTAAGATAATATATATAGCTTTAGGCAAACAATAATTTTAAGTATACAGATTAAGCGAAGAACAAATAAAGAACGATTGAATTCCATTCCCAACTAAAAATAAATTCTTTTTATTGTAACGACCCTAATAGAAGGAACCCTGGTCACACTGAGTTCTACCCCGGCTGGGAAAACCTCGTTACAATTGGCGCCCGAGCAGGGACTCTGGAATTTGATAGAGAAAAAAAAAATATACCAATAAAGAAAGAACACAATTAGATAACCACGATGGTTAAGACCAGTTGGATTTATACACTGTCGAAAGAGGAGCTGAAGAGCTACATGAGCGAGTTCCGAATCGACAGCAACGGCGCAGTGGAAGATTTAAGGAAAAGGTTTTCCAGCTTTGTTTCGGGACGAGACGTTACGTCGGAGGACGAGATACGCCTAAGTGAGCTCGAGGAGAAGCATAGACGCAGCCCATCACCAGCCTTGAATCCATCTGAAGCCACGGTAGGCGACGACCCAAAGGCAACCATCAGGGCAATCTCTCCGGCACCACCGGAAATGGTTCCAACGCGAAGCAGAACGGACACGACAGTTACGTCGTACGCTCAAATAATGGACCAGGTGAGGAAGTGGTCGGTGAAGTACGATGGTGGTAAGGAGCCTCTCCTATTCATCGAAAGGCTAGAAGAACTTGCGGATGCCTACTGTTTAAACAGGGACCTTCTACCCAGAACCATGCCGGAACTACTCCGTGACCGCGCGTTATTATGGTTCCGAAACAACAACCGAAAATGGGAGACCTGGAACGCCTTCACGACAGATTTTCTACAGTTCTTCCTGCCCTCCAGGTACTGGGAACATCTAGAAGACGAAATTCGTCAACGCCAGCAAAAGCCAAAGGAGCGCTTCAAGGATTTCGTAATCATAATGCAGAACCTCATGAGGCACGCAAACTACACCGGTACACAACAGGTCGAAAGGATCTTCCGAAACTGTCGCCAAGAGTACCAGTACTATATCCGGAGGAAGGATTTTAGAGACCTCCACGAACTCATCAGTCTGGCAGAAGATTTCGAAGGCATCGCTGGTGCAGCAGAACCTATCAAACCCTCGCCCCGACCCAGACAACCCGAAAGGAATTTCATGGTAGCACAAAATATGGAAGCGCGAATAAACGTAAGGACGGCTTGCCTGCGATGTGGCCAGGACGGACACATGAGGCGGGACTGTCGTAACCCCCAAACCATCTTCTGTTGGGACTGCGGCCTTCGAAATGTTCGGACCGTGGAATGCTGCCGGAAACGCGTCGAACGACCAGGAAACGAGCAAGGGGACCGCCGAAACCGTGGTGCGACGGAAACCCCAAGACCGACACCCCGGGCCCAGTAAACTTCCTTGCCTACGATTCCAACCGGATCCTCGCCACCATCACCCTAGGAGGGACGCCGGTAAAAGCTACGATTGACACAGGGGCTACTAGGAGTTTTGTGAGCGAACGTTTTGCAGAAGACAAAAGGGGGACAACAAAGAGTCTACCCATGGATGTGACCGTACGGATGGCCGAAGGGACATCCAAGTTGATCCGAGAGGCCCTACAGTTAGATGTCGAGATAGGTAATAGGGAGATACAGTTTCCATTCTTGATTCTCCCAGATGCAATGGATGAAGTAATCTTAGGTCTGGACTTTTTGTCACGGGTGGAGGCCCGTCTAAGCTGCGGTGGCCAGACCATAAAATTACAGCACAGAACAACGCCCGCAGAACACATCCGACAATGCACCACCACGCAAGAAACACCACGGACAGAACAGGAACAGCTTTCAGCGTTTCTGCAACAAGAATTCAAGAAATTTGATCAACTACCCGCCGTTTCCAACATCACGGAACACAGAATCATCATGCACGACGAACGCCCAATAAAGCAGCGCTACTTCCCCCGTAATCCAGCCATGCAGGAAATAATAAATACAGAGATCGACGAGTTGTTGGAAAAAGGATGTATCGAGCCTTCACATAGCCCCCACAGCGCGCCCATAGTTCTCGTGCGAAAGAAGACGGGCAAATGGAGACTATGTATCGACTATCGAGAACTGAATGCACGATCAGTGCCCGACGCATACCCCCTGCCACGAATCCAACACATTCTAGAAAAGCTTCGCGGTGCCAAATTCATCAGTAGTCTGGACCTGAGAAATGGATATTGGCAAATCCCCATGGAGGAGAAGAGTAAGCAGTACACCGCCTTCACGGTACCCGGCCGTGGCTTGTTCCAATGGCGCGTGATGCCGTTTGGGCTACATTCGGCCCCTGCGACCTTCCAGCGAGCGCTCGATCGAGTCATCGGACCAGAGATGGAGCCCCATGCGTTTGCATATCTTGACGACATAGTCGTCATCGGGAGAACGTTTGACGAACACATGGGAAATCTGCGCAAGGTGTTCAGGCGATTGCAGATGGCTAACCTAAAAATTAACCCGGAAAAATGTGAGTTCTGCAAAACGGAAATACGGTACTTGGGACACGTGGTCAGTAACAAAGGCATACACACTGACCCCGACAAAATAGCGGCCATCAAAGAGCTCCAACCCCCGAGTAATGTACGAGAGGTACGCCGGTACCTGGGCATCGCTTCATGGTACCGCCGATTTGTTCCAGATTTCGCCGAGACCGTGCGACCGATGACGAGCCTCCTCAAGAAAGGCAAGCACTGGAAGTGGGGAGAAGAGCAGCAGCAAGCATTCGAAGCACTCAAAGTTAAACTTACCGAGGCCCCAATCCTGGCCTGCCCCGATTTCTCTAAGAAGTTCACACTCCAGACGGATGCCAGCGATTATGGTTTAGGAGCAGTCCTCACCCAGGAGATAGACGACAGTGAACGGGTCATAGCGTATGCCAGTCGACACCTAAACCCCGCAGAGAAGAACTACTCGCCGACGAAAAGGAATGCCTGGCCATCGTATGGGGAATAAGGAAGATGCGGGCATACATCGAAGGGTATAGGTTTACAGTAATAACAGACCACCTCTCGCTCAAATGGCTAAACTCGATATCCAGCACGTCCGGCCGGATCGCACGGTGGGCGCTAGAACTACAGCAGTATACATACGACATACAGTACAGGCGGGGCAAACTCAACGTCGTTGCAGACGCTCTATCAAGACAGCCGCAAGAAACACTGATGGCAACCTCCGAGGAACACGTAGAGCAACAGAAGTGCCACTGGCTGCGAAAGAAGGTCCAGCAGGTCACAGAGAACCCAGCCAAATTCCCCGACTACGTGATCGAAGGCCAGCAGCTGTATCGACACATAGGGCATCGAGCCGGAGACGAGGACTCAACACCGTGGAAACTGTGTGTGCCGAGTAACCTTCGAAGTCGGGTACTGCAGGAAAACCATGACAGCGCATCAGCAGGGCACCTGGGGATCCGGAAGACCACGGCGAGAATATGCGGTCGCTACTATTGGCCGGGTATGTTTCGTGACATTCGTCAGTATGTAAAGAAATGTGAAAGCTGCCAGTGCTACAAACCCAGCCAACAGCAAGCAGCAGGTAAAATGCTTACCCAGGTGGCCGACGAACCATGGGCCACATTGTGTAGTGACTTCGTTGGGCCACTCCCTAGGTCGAAACACGGAAATACCATGTTACTGGTTTTCTTTGATCGGTTTTCGAAATGGGTCGAACTGATTCCAATGCGAAGGGCAACGACCGAAGGAGTCCAACGGGCTTTTCGCGAACGTATACTGGCCCGATACGGCGTACCCAAGATCCTGATAACAGACAACGGGGCGCAATTCAGTAGCAGGGCATTTCGTCGATTCTTGGAGACCATGGGCATACGCCAGCAATTTACAGCGCCATATACCCCCCAAGAAAATCCCACTGAAAGGGTCAACCGCACCGCTAAAACAATAATTGCACAACTAGCGGGAACGCAACAACGCACTTGGGACGAGAAGCTGCCCGAAGTTATGCTAGCAATAAATTCAAGCGTACAGGACTCAACGGGATACAGCCCGGCATTCCTGACGCAGGGCCGAGAACCCCGCCTCCCGAACACGCTGTACGACGAGATCACTCCTGGGACGGGCACACTAGGTAAAAAACCAGAGGACCGAAAGACCCAGATGAACGAGATCTTCGAGATCGTGCGACGAAACTTAGAACGAGCTGCGAAGGATCAAGCCCGCCACTACAACCTCAGACGACGTCCTGGGAAGCCCGAGATCGGAAATCTGGTGCTGGTCAAACAGCACCACCTATCAAAGGCAGTGGAAGGGTTCGCTAGTAAACTAGCACTACGATACGACGGGCCATACTTAGTGATGAGCTTCGTCTCACCTGTCATAGTAAGGCTAAGGAAACATGGGCAAAACAAGGAGCGCACAGCCCACGTCAATGAGTTGAAAGACTTCCACGGAAACTCCCCACCCGAACCAGAGAAGACAAACCGCATCGCAATAACAGTGACACCCCACACCCAACACTCTAACGAGCCCATAGTGATACAACACGGCAGCAAACATCAGCACGAATGGTATAATCACCCGCGCAACTGGCGGTCTGGGACGGGGAACCATGAACAGAACATCGTTCCATTAAAAACCACAAGACAAAACAATCGGCAACAAACCTCAAGACGACCACACAAAAGAACACAAGCGGGAGAGAGAAGTCAGGGGCATGACGAAAATGCGACAGCGATCAATAGCATCATCATCGAAATCCAGAGCAATACGTCAGCAACACACTGACACTGAAACGGCATTTGACGATCCCATCTGTAACCAAAAGAGTTAAATTACAGAAACTATGATATCAACTTGGGAAAAGAAAGAAAAGACAACACATCCAAAGTAACACCACGACACCCCAATGCTGAAACAACGAAGTAAACTACACCAGAAGAAGAAAATAACGGAGTACAGGTCCCGCAACTTGTTTTCGTTTCAAGTACACACAACAAGTAAAAATTAGTCTCAAGTGATTACTCAGTGTATCCAGACATCGTAAACAAAACCAAAACCAACAAAATTTTTACAAGATGAATACCCAGAGGACACCCAAGATAGACAACGAAGCCATACAACGCATCTGCATGGAAGCCACAAACACGATTCACGCATCCGGAGACGCCGAGTTAAACCAGGTGATCGGAAGTTTTCCTCCAGGGCCAGGTGGCATCGATGTGCGAATGGCCGACTACTGCCGACTAAAGAAAGGGGTATACTTCAACGACGTTCTGGTGGGAGTCGGACTCAGGTGGTTAGAGAGAAGGATGGAGGAAAGCCACCGGGAGAGAATCAGGATCTGCAGCACATTCCTCTTCTCACGGATGCAGCAGTACCAGCCAGATCAGCAGGAGAGCCCCGAGTCAACGGCCATTAGGCGACACGCACTAGTGAGCAGGTGGGACCGGCACAAGGACCTCATCAGGAAAGACCTGGTTTTAGTGCCCATTTGCGACGGCAACCATTGGTACCTCGTGGTGGTTACCAACCCGGGGAGACCTCACCGTGCCACCATTGATGTGTACGATTCGTGGGCCAAAACACCGAGGAACGAGGCCATTGAGATAATTCGCGGCTACGTCGTGCAACAGCACCTATCGAAGGGACATCACTGGACGTGGGCAGAGTTCCAGGACTCATACCCAGGCCGACACATGGAGATGCCACAACAGCGAAATGGGGTGGATTGTGGCGCATTTTTACTGGAAGCAGCGGAGAAAGTCCTCACCTGGGGACTGTCAGGACCCGACTCGCCAGGCCAGAGGATGTCGCCGGACAGCGCCGGACAGAAACGGGGAATGCTTGCCAACCTCATCCAAAGAAGCGCCGACCCAGCAATTAAGTTTCCAGATCTCGGATTAGGCGATGACGACATAGACTGTAACATCCGAGAAAGAGTCAACCGCAGCAGGCCAAAAACTCCGCGCCGCACTCGCCACCGCTACCGCAGCCGCAGCAGACACGATAGCAGTAGCAGCAGCAGTGACAGTAGTAGCAACAGTACCCGCAGCAGCAGCAGTAGTGGGAGCAACAGCAGCAACCGTAGTAGCAGTAGCAGTAGCAGTGGCAGCCACAACAACAAACCGAGGGAAAGAAGTTTCACCCCGCCGACAGGCCTCCTCGAACCCGGACCAGACAGGAACAACCCACCAAAAACCGCGACGACCCGACGACAGGAAGATGTCCTGTCACTCACAGGGAGTGACATAGTGCACAAAGAAGAGACCATAAGCGAAACCGTATCCCATGAACTCCAGGCCAAGATAGATACGGCAAAGGCGAGAGTACAAGCGGGAGAACTACGAAGGATACACTTCTTCCATGTGCAGGACAAGACCCGACTTGGAGTGCTAGTCACCAGGAAGGGAAAGATCAGCATCCGTCGAAGTAAGGGGGAGGTGTGAAGGGAAAATTTGCCACACAATTTTTTCCACACATTATTTTTGGTACGCAACCATCTTTTTGTAAACAACACTTTCTTTTGAATTTAATAAAAAAAACTTGCATACACATTACAAAGAAACGTTTACCATAATGTTCTTAAACCTAGCAACATGTTTCCCACTCTTTTAAGTGGTAAATTACTCGCCGAAATTACTCTCGGCTTATGATACACAGGTTCTCTATATTTCACAACGCGTAAATTCACCACGCACAACCAATGCACGCCATCATCAAGCAGCTGAGTGAGAGAATGACGACACACATACAGCACCAGACCACACAGCCTAGGGATACCCCGCTCGTGACTCACAATACATGCAGAAGCACACAGCATCATCGTAGAAAACAACAACAGCAGGCATACAGCACCACAGACACAGAATACCCGACCAATATTCAAAACAACAACAAACAACATGCATACATTTTGCATCAGACAAGTCAAGGAGAACAACAACAACAAAGCATGCAGTGTAAGACGGCGCAGACCCACGTAAAAGGCAACAACAAACAGCATGCAAAATATGATAGCGGACAATCAGAAGTCTGCAGCATCATTAGACAACCAAAAGAAAAAAACAACAACAAACAACACACAATGTACGACAGCACGCATTTTCGAGGCAAACCAACAACAACACTACACCGATCATGCAATGTAGCGGAGTTCCCTAATTTTGCATCAACGGGATCTTGGAACTAACAAACATCAAAGAGGCAACAACAACACTACCAAGTCCCACCGATCATGTGACGTAGCGGATTTCCCTATCGTTGCATCAACGGGATCTTGGAACTAACAAACATCAAAGAGGCAACAACAACACTACCAAGTCCCACCGATCATGTGACGTAGCGGATTTCCCTATCGTTGCACCAACGGGATCACGAACCAATAGACCGCCGAGCGCAGCAATACTGACCAGCCGGACAAAACAACAACAACCATATCACATCAAAGGAAACAACAACAACAGCACACCATCAGGCGAGTTAGCGGATTTCACGATCGTTGCAACAACGGGATTTCTACACTCGATGGAGGACTATAAAAGGCCAGCAGTCCTAACAATCGGTCTTCTTTCCTAGAAATCCCTCTTCCCGGCAACAAGTCAGAGTGAATGGTTCAAGAGCGAAGTCCTTGCCTTCACTTTACACTTTACGCCAGTAGTTATCCTAACGATTGGAGGTTCAAGAGCGAAGTCCTTGCCTTCACGCCCACGCTTTACGCTAGACAGTATCCACGCTTTACGCTAGATTGGAGGTTCAAGAGCGAAGTCCTTGCCTTCACGCCCACGCTTTACGCTAGACATTACCCACGCTTTACGCTAGATTGGAGGTTCAAGAGCGAAGTCCTTGCCTTCACGCCCACGCTTTACGCTAGACAGTATCCACGCTTTACGCTAGATTGGAGGTTCAAGAGCGAAGTCCTTGCCTTCACGCCCACGCTTTACGCTAGACATTACCCACGCTTTACGCTAGATTGGAGGTTCAAGAGCGAAGTCCTTGCCTTCACGCCCACGCTTTACGCTAGACATTACCCACGCTTTACGCTAGATTGGAGGTTCAAGAGCGAAGTCCTTGCCTTCACGCCCACGCTTTACGCTAGACATTATCCACGCTTTACGCTAGATTGGAGGTTCAAGAGCGAAGTCCTTGCCTTCACGCCCACGCTTTACGCTAGACATTATCCACGCTTTACGCTAGATTGGAGGTTCAAGAGCGAAGTCCTTGCCTTCACGCCCACGCTTTACGCTAGACATTATCCACGCTTTACGCTAGATTGGAGGTTCAAGAGCGAAGTCTTTGCCTTCACGCTCACGCTTTACGCTAGACATTATCCACGCGATTGGAGGTTCAAGAGCGAAGACCTTGCCTTCACGTCCACGCTCTACGCGAGAACAGACCATCATCCCTCCTGGAGATACGCCGTTCTCCTTTTATCATAATTGAAACCAATACAGTAAGATAATATATATAGCTTTAGGCAAACAATAATTTTAAGTATACAGATTAAGCGAAGAACAAATAAAGAACGATTGAATTCCATTCCCAACTAAAAATAAATTCTTTTTATTGTAACGACCCTAATAGAAGGAACCCTGGTCACACTGAGTTCTACCCCGGCTGGGAAAACCTCGTTACAAAACATCACAGACTCGGAAGATCCGATCGATGTCGATTCAAGAAACAACAACAAACAATATGCAATACATGGCCGCATGCACTTCGCAGTTAGCAGTATTCTTAGACAAGTAGAGAGTTACAACAACAACAAACAGCACGCAATGCATGGTGACCAGGAAAACCAAAAAACAACATAGGGTCGATGGAGGCAACAACAACGCTACACCACTGGTCGATCGTATGATTTAACTGATTTCCCTATCGTTGCAACAACGGGACCTGGGAGCAACAAGCCATCAAGCGCAGCAATGCTAACCGACCAACAACAAACAACAACAACAATGCCAAAACAAAGGTAGGAACAACAATACACCACTGGTCGATCGTATGATTTAATGGACTCCTATAGTAATACAAAGGAAACAAAAACAACGATACACCATCGACCGATCATACGATTTAACGGACTCGGCTATCGTAGCATTAACGGGACTCCTTCCCTCGACGGAAGAGTATAAAAGGCCAGCAGTCCCAACAATCGGTCCTCTTTCCTAGAGATTCCTCCTCCCGGCAACAAGTGTACGATCGGAAGTGCAAGAGTGAAATCCCTGCTTTTACATCCACGCTGTACGCTAGTACCATTATCCTCACGATCGAAAGCGCAAGAGCGAAATCCTTGCCTTCACAGCCACGCTTTGCGCTAGTACCATTATCCTCACGATCGAAAGCGCAAGAGCGAAATCCTTGCCTTCACATCCACGCTTCACGCTAGTACAATTATCGTCACGATCGAAAGCGCAAGAGCGAAATCCTTGCCTTCACAGCCACGCTTCACGCTAGTACAATTATCCTCACGATCGAAAGCGCAAGAGCGAAATCCTGGCCTTCACAGCTACGCTTCACGCTAGTACAATTATCCTAACGATCGAAAGCGCAAGAGTGATATCCTTGCCTTCACAGCCACGCTTCACGCTAATACAATTATCCTAACGATCGAAAGCGCAAGAGTGAAATCCTTGCCTTCACATCCACGCTCTACGCTAGTACAATTATCCTCACGACCGAGAGTGCAAGAGTGAAATCCTTGCCTTCACGTCCACGCTTTACGCTAGTAAGACCACCTCACGACCGAGAGTGCAAGAGTGAAATCCTTGCCAAACAAACACAATTTAATATTATACATAGTTTTAAGTTAATAATAGTTTAAGTATACGGATTAAGCGAAGAAAAGGAAGAAATAATGAAAACGCTTGAATTCCATTCCCTAAACAAACAAATTCTTTTATTGTAACGACCCTAGAAGTAGAAGTAACCCTGGTCACACTGAGTTTTACCCCGGCTGGAAAAAACTCAGTGTGACCAGGGTCGATATCTGAGAGGGGGTTGGGGTCACCGATATTACTATCGATTCTATGGTTTTCGGGGTCGCTGAATTGAATGGTGATGGTAAGACACCTCTAGTGGGATGGTGTCGATAACTTGGGTGGGGAGGGTGACTGATATTAGTGTCGATGCTATCGTTTTAGGGGTCGCTGAGTTGAATGGTGATGGTAATACAGCTCTAGGGGGATGGAGTCGATAACTGAGGGTGGGGGGGAGGGGGGTTGGCCGATATTAGTATCGATTCTATGGTTTTTGGGGTCGCTGAGTTGAATGGTAAGTCAGCTCTAGGGGGATGGGGTCGATAACTGAGGGGGGGTTGGGGTTACCGATATTAGTAATGATTCTAGGGTTTTCGGGGTCGCTGAATTGAATACTGTGAATGGTGATGGTAAGACACCTCTAGGGGGATGGGGTCGATAACTGAGGGGGGGTGACTGATATTAGTGTCGATTCTATAGTTTTAGGGGTCGCTGAGTTGAATGGTGATGGTAATACAGCTCTAGGGGGATGGTGTCGATAACTGTGGGGGGGGGGTGACCGATATTAGTATCCATTCTATGGTTTTCGGGGTCGCTGAGTTGAATGGTGATGGTAAGACAGCTCTAGGGGGATGGGGTCGATAACTGAGGGGGGGGGGGGGGGGGGGTTGGGGTAACCGATATTAGTAATGATTCTATGGTTTTCGGGGTCGCTGAGTTGAATGGTGATGGTAAGACACCTCTAGGGGGATGGGGTCGATAACTGAGGGGGGGTGAACGATATTAGTGTCGATTTTATGGTTTTCGGGGTCGCTGAGTTGAATGGTGATGGTAAGACAGCTATAGGGGGATGGGGTCGATAACTGAGGGGGCCGACCGATATTAGTGTCCATTCCATAGTTTTCGGGACCACTGAGATTAATAGTCTTGGTAGGACACTCCAATGGGTAAGTTGTCTCCCCGGAGGTGACCGATATCAGTGTTGATCCTTTAGTTTTCGGGGTCGTTGAGATCAGCTGAATGAGATGAACTGTATCGATACCGTTGTAGATACTGATAATGAGGTTAATTATCTAACTGAGTTCCTACACTCACTTAATTCGTCTGGATTGGCACCTTACAGTTTGATCTCCAATTATTTTACAACGGATTCTCGACTCGCCAAAACTTTAAAACGGCACAAGACCGTAAAAGAGATGCCAAGCAATATAATTGAAGCGACTATCTTAACAGAAAAAGGACAGTGTGAAACAGTTTTTATCCCACGGATAGTACTAATTTCGACGAATCTTCCTTTTAAATTCAAGAGATTGCAATTCCCAGTAAAACTTGCGTTTTCGATGACGATCAATAAGTCGGACAGTTTACTAAATACTGCTGAGTATAGATTTGAGATGACAACCTAATTTTGCTTTTAAACTTTGAATACTATAGCTGTAATTTAAAATATATTTTATAAAATAAATTTTGTTAATAAAAACTGCAATTTTACCTTATAGATAGATATCATTTTTTTTCTACCCCTGCTTAATAAAAGATTGGGATGAATAAATACCTGGGCAACGCCGGGTAATCAGCTAGTACATACTTTAAAATAACAGATAGTGTTATTCTCCCATATTTTGTATCAGAGATAAAAGAAAACAAAACTATAGAAATGATAAAACTAGAGGATTTTCATATCCATAAAATTGAAACGAACAGAAAACAAATTGAAGAAATAACTCTGAACAATACACATAAAATATTATATCATATACCTTATATTTTAATAATAATCATTATAATTATCGCACTATCAATATATAAAAGTAATAAGCGTAAAAACACCATTAAAATTGTAACTTCGTTGGAGCCTCAGGCTAACGGGGGGTGTTAAAGCAGTGGATCCCACACCACATACATTCCAAATAATATGAATAACTATGTAATCATAATATTATTCATAATACACATTCATAATATTATTCATACGCGCAGTCCTAATGGACAATATAAGATTGACGCATTTTGAATCCTTACCTCTAATTCAGATCTAAGAAGTAAACATGTTTACGTCTTCTAAATTCAAGGACAACCAGATGTCCAATTGAGGATATTCACAATGAACACATTTTATCTTGTTTACCGTTTACACATTCTTATCTTCTTTACCGTTTACACATTCTTATCTTGTTTACCATTTTGATCCAAATTCAAGGACATGTTAGAACATGAATAACCATTATCAAATTTTGCGATCTAAGAGATCAACATGTTTACTTCGTAAATTCAAGGACAAGATCAAAGTCCAAAAGCTAACAAAGTAGTTGTACAGCACACAAATAGTATATAAGCCGTATGGAAATACACGAATTTCTTTTAGTTCCATTCAGAAGTCATCAGAGTTAGTTCAGTTAACAAGTCGTTAAGTCAATTATTATTCAGAGTTGTTACAGTCATTTAGTGAATTATAATTTACAAGTGAATTATTATTTGTTGTGAGTCAAGAAACAAGTTGTGTTAAAAAAGGTTGTTATTACATGGTGGCCTTAATTTAACAAAATTCTTTTCCGGAAAATATAAAAAAAGAAAAAAAAAAACCATAGAACAATCTTTAGCAAACTTCTCTGCTCATTAGTTATATAATCTTTGTTGACAGTTTTGCAAAAAAAAAAAATGGTTTAGATTAAGATAGTTTATTAAACATTTAAGTAATACACAATTTTGACTTAAAACTAAATTTATAACTATTATTAATAAGTGTCGGCTCAACAATAGGGGCCCGACGTATTATTTTTGACTACTTAATCTACTACATGTTATATTTAAAGCAATTTAATTTTAAACAATAAATTTTAAAATAAAATAAAAATGAAAAAAATATAAGATGGCGTATAAACAGGGCGATCTTCAGCCTCTGTAATGTTGATTGCTGGCCTTTTCGTAGCAGGAGACATCTTGATTATTAAAGATGTCGTCCAATATAGCATCTGTTAATCCTCTGATGTTTATGTAGCGGTGGCTTGGCTCGATTTCCTCGATTCTCAGTCCTTGCATCTCCGGACTTGGATGTGTTTCCAACCCATCAACGAATTTCTTTGCCATTTGGAACAAGTGGATTATTAAAGATGTCGTCCAATATAGCATCTGTTAATCCTCTGATGTTTATGTAGCGGTGGCTTGGCTCGATTTCCTCGATTCTCAGTCCTTGCATCTCCGGACTTGGATGTGTTTCCAACCCATCAACGAATTTCTTTGCCATTTGGAACAAGTGGTCGGTTATTGGCAGCAGACCTGCCGCGTCGTAAAGTCTTGTAGTCGACACAAACTTATAGCTGTTTGGCACCCTCCAGAGTCCTGTACAGATCCTAAGTACCTTCCTTTCAAATAGGGAGATGTTCTTCATCGTTGTTGGTGAGACGGTAAACCATATGGGATAGCCATAGGTTATCACTGGCCTTATGAGCTGCTTGTAGATGAGCAGCCTGGTGTTGTTGGATAGTCCGTTTCGTCTTCTTAGTAGCGGGTGCACCAAATGAAGAGCGTAGTTCGCTTCTTTCATTGTTTTATCGATGTGAGAGTTTAACTTAGTCTCAGTAAAGTTTATTCCTAGGTACTTAGTCTCTGACATGGTGTTTATTGTCGTGTTATCCGGAAGGGTGATTTTTAAGGCTCTGCTCCGGCTTGCGATTTTTCTTATCCTTGTTTCGGTTGCTGGTACTCGGAAACAGATGAGTTCCGTTTTGTTGGCGTTGATCTTCAGTCCCCACTTCAGGTAGTACTCCCAAAGATTTCGGAGGTGTTCCTCCACTCTTCGGGAGGGAGCTATCTCAGGAGAGCGGGAAACGGAATACGTGATGGAGTCATCCGCGAAAAGCATGGTCCTTTTTCCGGCTGTATTGGTGGGTTGATCCGCCGTGAAGATGCTAAATAGGACTGGTCCAAGTCTGGAGCCTTGGGGAACTCCGGCTTTAATCCTTTTCCTTGTCGATGGGCTGCCATACACCTGTACAAAAAAGACCCCGTTAAAAAGAAAATTCTTAAATATTTTCACAATATAATTGGGGAAACCAAATAGAGTAAGTTTGTACAGAAGCTCGTTTGTCCAGACGCTATCGAAAGCTTTTTCGATGTCTAACAAATAGGCTACTGTACTACTTTTGACATTCAGTCCTCGAGTGACGTTACTGTAAAGCTTCATCAGAGGGTGCAGCGTAGAGTGCTTTTCTTGAAAGCCGAACTGAAAGAAAGGAACTATATTTCTTTCCGAGCAATACGCATTGATCTTTTTACGGATCAAAGACTCCAATATTTTACTGATACGACACAGTAAAGCTATGGGGCGGTAACCAGTTACACTGGAGCGGTCGGTTTTCTTCGGTACTGGTACTACTTTGGCTACCTTCCAGTTGTCTGGAAAGTATCCACTGTTAAGGCAATTGTTAAATATGATGGTTAACATACAAATTGCCATACCCGGCAGCTTTTTAAGCAGAAAATTTGAAATCCCATCAGTGCCCGATGATTTTTTAGAGTTTCCACTCATAATTAAATCACTGACAACAGCTGTCCCGGTAAACATATCCACATCTACGGGTGCGTTTGCGGGATTGTCATCGCTGAATTGCACTTCAAAAGTTATTGGGGAAGCGGTGTCTTCCAGAAGACTTTCAACCTCTTCGACGAATTCTGGAAGATGAGTTGGTGGTCGGTCAGTAAAGCTCCTTTTGAAATGACAGGCAAAGGCTTCGGATTTTTCAACAGGACTGGATGCTACTTGCTCTCCAAACGTGATACTTTCTGGAATAGAACTACGTTTTCCGATCACAGAATTCAGCTTTTTAAAAGCATACGGGCCTGGTTTGATGTTCTGAAGTCGTTTGGTCAGTTCATCTTCCTGGTTATTTTCGTAAAGTTGATGTGTTGTTCAGGTGGGGTAACTTGCTGCATTCGCTGATTCAACCTCACTCGAAGCTCTATGGCCAAATGATCCGAATCACTATTATGTGCAAAACTGGAATAATTCGTTATTTCCGGCAGAATGTTGACGAAATTTGTCGTTGCCAAGAAGAAATCCAGCATGGATGGTGTCCGAGGATATTTTGTTCGGGGCTGTGAAACAACAGCCATGGTATGCTGCTGAGAATTTGAATCCAGCCAATCTGCAATGACCTTTCCTTGACTGTTGCATACTTCATTTTGCCATCGGGTGTGCCTAGCGTTAAAATCCCCTACAACCACAGAGTAAGTGTGCCTAGAGGAGATGCCGCAGACAGTTTGCAGATCCCGTTGAATGTTTTCCCTCGTTGCATTACAGTGATTATACACTGATATTACCAACAAGGTCTCAACCTCGTTGACTTTGATGCTGACAGCTATTGCTTCCATACTACGCAAACCACTGATTTGCACCTTTTCGCCTGCCATAGTGTTCCTGATAAGGACCGCCGTCCCAGAGCAATCACTGCTTTTGTCGACCCTGTGGATGTTGTATCCGTCTGGACTGAATTGGTTTCTCCCTGTGAGATTAGTTTCCTATAAAAGAAGAATGTCAGGTTTATTAGTTTTAATTAATAATTTTAGTGTGATACGCCTAACTAAGGAATAAATAGAGTTCACATTATATGAGAATATACTTATCCTGCTTATTGTGAACATAATTCAAAAATAAGTCGACTCAAAACGGTTGTTTTGGACCTGTCATCAAGACTGCTATAATTAGCAGGCACGACTTCTCTTGCTTTCTGCAGAATTGTAAAAAAAGGTCTGCTCGAAATAGCCTTTCCGCATAATCGAAGATGTTAGAATTTCCAGTAGATGGTGCCGGTTTTGGAGCTTGCTTACATACTGATTTTTTGCTTGCTTGGATGGTTGGTGGTGGTTTGTTGTTTGTTGCTGGCTTGCTAGCAGTCCCCATAGCAGCTATACTAGCAAAGCTAACTCCTTTCACTATAGATTTTGCAGCAACTTATGCTGCTCCATCTTCTTTTGGGTGGTTTTTACTTTTTCCGCCATTTTTTCTTTATATTTAGGACATCCTCGATAGTTTGCAGGAAGTCCAGATTTTTGGCAATTTTTGCAGGAGACGTTGTCGTCTTTCTTGTTGTCTACATTTCTCGGTCATTGGCCAGGTAAGTGTTCGTCCTTGCACTTAACGCATCTGTATTTCATGCCGCAATTGCTTGCTACATGTCCAAACTTTTGGCAGTTTTTGCACTGCGTAATGCCTGCCGGTTTAAGTTTTTCCCAATGTACCAACTGGTTCATAAGAAGGGTTTTTGAGCAAACTGCTACCTTATCGCAGTTTTTCTCAGGTTCGACAATGAAATTGTTAAATTTCTTGTCGGTCCTCTGAGATTTGAAGGGTTTGACCTCCAGTATAGGGATACCCTCTGCCGTTAATGCGTTCTTAACATCATCAGTATCGAAGGAGTGGTGTATGCCTTTTAGGACCAACAGTTCTTTTCGGTCCTCCTTAGCAGTGTATGTGTTGAATTCAGTCTTTCCCGATTGTAGGAAAGACCGAAATTTCTGGTGCCCATCTTTGTTTATGGCGGTAACGACCTGCTTGCTGCTGTTGATGTTGCGAATTCTGCAACTAATGTTGGCACTCTTCGCGAACTTAGATAGTTCAGCAACGTTGAGTATAAAGCAGACTATTGGCGGCATAGCAAATGGTTTCGATGTCCCGTAATTGGGGCTTTTTTGCTTGCTGAAGGTGGTGCCTTCTTAGTTGCATTTTGTGCCTCTTTAGCCTTGGCTGTTTTCTCTACAGCAGTGACTTTTTGCGGTTTTCACACTTCAACAGCAACCACTGCAGGAGAAGATGATGTTGGTGGCGATGATGGTCTGGAATTTCCAGACAACCTCCTTATTTTTGCCTTTATTGGCATGGAAGAAGACCGCTGTTTGTGACTGTCTTCATCGCTAGAATTTTCCGTTCCGCTGCTGCTGGATTCGGACGCATCATGGACCGCTAACTCGCCAAGGCACATGTTCTCCTCTTCAGAGGAAGCTGAGTCTTCGCACAGCTGGTTGACTTCATCCAGCCTTTCATATAAGGAAGCAAGGGTGGAGATTCTTGTCTGATTAACGTTAATACCTCATTAACCTTTTCATTTCGTTTTTCTTTTTTCCCATTTTATAGGGCCGAAAGATGAAAAAACTTAATCTGAAATTAAATAACTATTAATTATATATATGTGCCTGAAATTAAAAAAGTAATTAGTGAAATATGTTAAAAAGTCGCAGGTAGCGAAATGCTCGCTTTTTGGTGTGAGGATTTTTTTCCGTAGCCGGTAGCAGGTAGCTGAGCGATCTGGTGCAAGATCTGTATAAGATGTGCTCTTGTTGAGTGCTCGATGCTGACTCAAAAAAAAAAAAAAAGTTTACTTAGAATAATTCTACGAACACAAATTTTCGGTTACTTATTTAAATATTCTTGGTTGCCAAGTATGCAACCAAAATTAAAAGTTCAAGTGTTTTCTCTAAGAGCTAGCTAGCTTCCCCGGAATGTATGCACCAGAAAATACTTTGTTAAAATGAACCAAAAAAAAATTTTTGTTCACTCTTTATTTATGTTCTTTATTGCAAGTATGCAACAAAAAATTTTTTTCGTAAAAGTCTTTTATGGACAAGATTTCTGTTGCTTATTTCCTCTAAGCTTTCCTGGAAAGTATGCACCAAAAGTATGCAACAAAAAAAAAATTTCTTAAAAGTCTTTTATGGATAAGATTTCTGTTGCTTATTACCTCTAAGCTTTCCTGGAAAGTGTGCACCAGAAAAAACTTTGCTTAAATTATGTCTATGAACCAAAAAAAAAATTTCTTCGCTCTTTATTTACGTTCTTTGTTGCAAGTATGCAACTTAAATACTTCTATGAAAAAAGTGCTAAATTAATACAATATATTTTTTTTCTACTCTAATTTAAGAACGAATTTTTCTCTGTGTTGCGCTTACTCCAAATTCAGACGCAATTTATAGTTTAAATGGAAGATGGACCTATGGCCGATGGTTACTCCTGACACGCCCCTATTTGGTAAGAGTTAATGGATGCCCCTGGTTTCGTCAGATTTGGCATCCAAGAAATAATTAATAAGTATACAAGTGGTTGAAATTGCTTGTTAAGTCGATTATAACGAATCGAGACCACCTGTTACTCCTGGAAGCAGACCAAGGAAGGAAATGGCAGTCCAATGTACGTGGAGGATCTAAAATGGGGCACTTTGGTTTGCTTCGGGGGTTCGCTGAATTTGTTTTTCGCTTGCTTCTTAACGGGTCGCGGAGAGGTTTTCCTCCCACCCGTTCCTTATAAAAAATTTCTTTATTTCTTTTTGTTCACACCGCACAGTTCATTTAACCGATTAAATTTTCTTTATTTAACAAATCGTGGATCAAGAATAACAGAGAATTGCGTCACCAAGCTTTTCAGAGGGGGTTTCTTTACGAAACACGACAACCACTTCACACCAGATTATTATGCTACAGATTCAAAATTTTTTTCCTTTTTTTTTCTTCTACAGGACTGTGTAGAATTTATACAGGGTGTACAAGAATTCGTGGCACAAACGAAGCAGGGTAATAGCGGAGGTCATTTCCAACCAAAATAGCCAAATGAAGTTTTATCGAATTGTTGATGGTTTAAAAGTTATTCCATTTTTAGTATTTTTGGGTAAAATCGCATACGCCGCCGCTAAAAAATTAATTTAAAAAAAACCAACAGTTCTTTTGTTTATGTTTATTTTTTTAATACGATCTGGAAGAGTGTGCCTTTTCAATAAAGTCATTTTTATAAACTTTATTATCTTCTGTCAAATTAAAACAATAGCTTTGTGATGTCTTTTTGTTTCCAAAAATTTTTTGATTGGTTTTTAAGTAGCTCTGGTGAAAAAACAATGTACTACAGAAAGTTGAGCGACTATCAGAAAAACTTGCGACATTAATGCAGATTCTTAAATGGTATCACACATAGGAATATTCAAAACAGAATGGTTTTTATCAATTGTTTTGTAGTGTACGTAGAGTTTTAAAACAGAGATACGTACTTTTGACCTTACATCACTTTACACACTGTAACCCTTGAACAAGCTACAATATCACTGTTGGTCTATTTTGACAGAAAACTAAATCTTTAAGGTCAAAAAAATGTAATTTTTTTTTAGATTCTTAAAACCATTACCGATATAAACGTCGTCAAAGTCAAAAAAAGAAAGGTTTTTTTAAAATTTTATTTTCAAACGCGATTATTTCAAAAATGATCTTGGAAATTTTTTTTGACAAGTGCAGTATTAAAGCCCATTGAATTTTCTACAACTTCACCTCATAATATTTCTGCAATAGGTCAACAGGCACAGGATTAAATTGAAAGTTTGTGAAATGATTGAAAACGTACTTTTGATCTTACATGCTTTACACCCTATAAAACTTGAACACTTCCAGCTACAAGAAATATTGAAGAAATATTATGAGGTGAAGTTGTAGAAAATTCAATGGGCTTTAATATTGCATTTGTCAAAAAAAAATTATCCAAGATCATTTTTGAAATAATCGCGTTTGAAAATAAAATTTTAAAAAAACCTTTCTTTTTTGACTTTGACGACGTTTTAAGAATTAAAAAAAAAATACATTTTTTGACCTTAAAGATTTAGTTTTCTATAAAAATAGACCAACAGTGATATTGTAGCTTGTTCAAGGGTTACAGTGTGTAAAGTGATGTAAGGTCAAAAGTACGTATCTCTGTTTTAAAACTCTACGTACACCACAAAACAATTGATAAAAACCATTCTGTTTTGAATATTCCTATGTGTGATACCATTTAAGAATCTGCATTAATGTCGCAAGTTTTTCTGATAGTCGCTCAACTTTCTGTATTACATTGTTTTTTCGCCAGAGCTACTTAAAAACCAATCAAAAAATTTTGGGAAACAAAAAGACATCACAAATCTATTGTTTTAATTTGACAGAAGATAATAAAGTTTATAAAAATGACTTTATTGAAAAGGCACACTCTTCCAGATCGTATTTGAAAATGACTGCCTGTAATGTGCAGCCAACGGCAGCAGCAAATGAAAATTATTTTAATTTTGTCGTTCATAAGACCACGCTTCGATTTAGTGCGCGTATCCAGCACGGCAAAACACAGCACTTTTAATCATATGATGTACTATATTAAACGCTAGCCAAATTTAATAATGATAGAACTGTTTATTGCGGTATATTTTTAAAAGAAAAACTATTTTTTACAACCTTTTAACAATTCAAATATTAAACTTGAAACAATTAAAAACCAGGCGTATATTGCCATCGCAAGCTGCAAAACAATACTACTTTCGAAAAGAATGAACAAAAGCAAAAACACAAAGGCAATTCATGACTTCGAATTTGTGTGTATACCTGTTTGCTATTTCGGCAACACCGGGTGACTCAAGATTACTTCAGCTGCTGCTTTTTCTCCTTATCATCCTCCCCGCCTTGAACACCATGGGATTCAACTTCAACTGGTAACAGCGCCAGTTTCGTGATCGAACGAGTCAACTCACCACTTGCCGTGCGAATTGTGGCTACCCGCACAAACCCATCCTTGCCTGGATGAACGGCCGTTACCCTCCCGAATTTCCATTGTAATGGTGGAAGGTTTGGATCCTGGATGATTACGATCATTCCTATTTTTATATTCGGTGCCTTGTTCTGCCAATAGTTTCGCTTCTGCAACTCGCATAAATATTCGCCAGCCCATCTTGACCAGAAGGTTTTGTAGGATTGGTTAACCTGCTCCCATTTTTGGTTGTAGGTTAATTTTTCGTCAAAAAATGATGCCTCCGGTATTGATGTCATGGGGCGCCCAACCAAAAAATGCCCTGGTGTGAGCACTTCTACTATATCATTCCCAATCACTGGAACCATAGGCATTGAATTCAACACACTTTCAATTTGTTTTATTATGGTTGTCATCTGCTCGAAAGTGAATCTGATATTGTGCGTAATTCTCTTCAGGTGGAATTTTGCGGCCTTGACCGCTGCCTCATAAATACCACCAAAATGAGGAGAGCCTGGCGGCGCAAACTGCCACACAATTCGACTCTGCTGGCACCAGGAATGTATTTCGTCGTCTAAATTATTGCTCATCAATAAATTCGCCAATTCGCGTAGTTGGTTGTTTGCGCCAATGAAATTACGGCCGTTGTCAGAAATTATTTTTCCCGGCAAACCTCGCGTTGCTACGAAACGCCTGAGCGCACCCATAAAGCAGGCAGTGGTCATGTCTGAGGCCAACTCCAAATGCACAGCTCTCGTGACACAGCAAACAAAAACCGCTAAATATGCTTTCGTAGGAACCTTCCCTCTTATAATGTAATATACGTAAATTGGACCACAATAATCAACTCCAGTGACATGAAATGGATATGCCACTGTGACTCGGTCCTTAGGCAGATCTCCCATAAATTGCTGAAACATTTTTGGTTTAGCACGGCTGCAGATGACGCAATTGTGTACCACAGTATTGACTACTCGCCTTCCGGCGATCGGCCAGTATCGCTGACGAACCGCTGCCAACAAACCTTGAGGGCCCACATGCAAATGTGTGTTATGAATAAAGCTTACGATTGCTGTTGTTACAAAATTATTCGCTGGCAATATCATAGGATGCTTCGACGTATATTGCAAATTTGAAAATTTTAGCGGCCCACCAACGCGTATCAGACCTTTATCGTCCTGAAAGGCATCCAGTGACCGCAGGCATTTCATCTTTAGTTGATGACCCGCCTTAGAAACATTTTTTACATCGCTACCAAACGCACTTAGCTGCACCGCTCGAATCAAAGCATCATGCCCAGCAGCAAGCTCCACAAAGGATATATTACCATGGCGCCTTTTATCCTTCCATCGCAGATTGTGTAAATACCGCATGACAAACCCAAATGTATGCTGTAAGGTTATGAATGAATCCCGGCAATGCAACCCCGAAAGCATGGTGTACTCGACTTCTACTGCCGCTACAGCTGCCATGTCCTTTCCTTGTTTATCTGCCGGCAAAAATGGACCACTCCATTCCTTAGGATCTTGTAATAAATAACCCGGGCCATTCCACCACAATTCAGAAGCGATCAATAATGCGGGCTTCAATCCCCGTGAGACGATGTCGGCCGGATTGGCTTTTGAATCTACATGACGCCAACCTTCCCGCAATGACAGCCGACGGATAGTCCTGATACGATTCGCAACAAATATCTCTAGTTCGTCTATTGGTGTATTAATCCAGTGGAGCACGATCGTTGAATCACTCCAAAAATACAAGCCATCAACCGGATAGTTAATAACTCCCTTATACTTTGCAGCCATCCTGGAAACTAGCTCTGCAGCACATAACTCAAGTCGCGGAATAGTTTTACCTTTAGGTGCAACCCTTGACTTGGAGCACACTAGTCGACTTTATCTTTGCATCTACTACGTACGTAAATACATCCGCCATACGCTTTCTCGCTAGCATCGGCAAAACAATGCAACTGCACCTCCTTAGGATGCGGACAGCCATCAAACACATGCCGAGGAACTCTCAACTGGTTCAACTCCGAGAGCGCGTTTCTGTATGTTAACCATTCATCACGAACCTCCATTGGCAATTGCGCATCCCAACCAATCTTTAATGACCACAATTGCTGCATAAACATCTTGGCTAAAACGACGACAGGAGCTATCAAACCCAAAGGGTCAAATATTTTTGCCACATCTGAAATGACATTGCGCTTCGTAAATTTATTCGAGAAATTTTTTGGCTGGACTTTAATTTTAAAACAATCACCATCGGGACACCACAATAGACCCAGAACTTTCATTCATTTGATCCCCGTTTATACTGCAAATTGTTTCACGATCCGCCTCAGGTATACTCTGCAATAGTTCTTTGCTATTTGTGCCCCATTTCTTTAAACTCATACCCGCGCTAGCAAGAATTGATATGATTTGCGATTTAATTCTAGCCAATTCATCTACGGAACTTGAACCCGTTAGCAAATTATCCACGTAGCAGTCTTTTGCGATGCACTCGGTAGCATGAGAAAACTTATGCTTGTATTGTACAACCAATTCTTGCAGGCATCTTGTTGCCATGTACGATGCAGGACCCAAGCCGTAGGTGACCGTGTTTAACTGATAGGTTCGAACTGGATCGCTGGAATTACATCTCCAATATATACACTGATAGCGACGGTCCTCGTGGTGCACCAGGAATTGCCGATACATTTTAACGACGTCTGAACTAACGGTCGCCAGATCGCTTTGAATCACCGGCCCAACCATTAGTATTTGATTTAATGATGTTCCACTGGTGGTTTTCGCCGAGCCGTCGAATACAACCCTTAATTTGGTGGAGGTTGAATCAGAATAAACCGCAAAATGTGGTAAGTAGTAGTTAATGGGTGGCACTTGTCGCAATAACTCCATGTGACCCAAGCGCAGATATTCATCCATGAAGTCATGATATGATTTTTTGGCAATTGCATCACGTTCCAGTCGCTTTTCCAGGCTTAAAAATCGTTTCAACGCCATTTTTGCGGAATCACCAAGCAATTGCACCGGTTTTAAAAATGGCAACCGTAATACAAATCGTCCAACCTCGTTACGATAATAAGTGCTAAGAAAGTGCTGCTCGCACGGATTTTCATCCTTCGTAGTCGGAAGCGGCTTGACCAGGTCTTCGTCCAAGTTCCAGAAACGCTCGAGCCTCTGATCTAAGGAACTAATGGCACAAAGCAAACTCTCCTTCCTGCCTTCCGCCAACTCTAAATCCTTAGGTAACCCGAATTTCTCTCGAGCAATGTGGATTGATGGCTGATCGCACGTTATTTTGGATAAGACGTGAACTTCTAGATCTGCTGCAAAGTTTCCGGTTCTGGATTGAACGTTTATTGTGATGACACCCATCGACTGCGTGGAATTACCTCCGATTCCATTGATGCATAATTGCCTTTTGGTTAATGCTAAATTCAACTTGGACGACAGTGATTTCGAAATAAAATTTAACTGTGAACCAGAATCCAAGAGTGCTCTGACCGCTACAGCTTTCTGATTATCGGTACCTACAAGTACCTGTGCCGTCGCGCGAAAAACGTAACTTGGTTCTCCAATAGATGTGGTTAAGGAACACTGCTGATATTGTGCAAGCGCAACCTCTGCATTATCTTCTTGACAATTAACATGAGTCCTTCCTGATGGATTATCCCCCGCGATATTGGACAAAAAGGAGGACAATTGGGGTTTTCTCGAAACCGATGTCGGATCCATATGAATCAATGTGTGATGCCAGGCTTGACACAGCCGACAAACATCCTGACTGGGACAATTTCCAACGTCGTGCGACGGCTTTAGGCAATTTAGACATAATTTTGCATCCAAGGCTAACTGCTGTCGGTCATCGACCGATAATGCAAGCAACTTGTGACACCGAATAATTGAGTGGCCTTCCTGGTTGCAATTTACGCAAAAGAAACGGTAGGCATGTAAAGACGCGGAAACTCGTGGTCGTTGGAAGGTGGCACCAGATCGCAGAACAAACGGCCTGCCTGTCAAAGTATTATTTGATTGCCCCGTGATGGGAACAGATAAATCGCTTCGCTGACCTTGTAACATGTGGCTTCTCGCTTTAATAAATGCCGAAATGTCTTGAAATGTTGGCATTGCATCTTGCGGTGCTTCTTCCACCCACTTGTTTTTGGTTTCCGGGTCCAATTTTGAAACCACTATGTAGACAAGCAGATCATCCCAATATTCCGTCGGACGTTTAAGTGACTTGAGCGATCGAAGATGTGAATTGACATCATCAAGTAAACTGAGCAATTTTTGCGATGTGCCCTTGTCAATTGGTTTCAATCGGAATATTGCTCGCATATGCTCCTCAGCGATGACATATGGCTTATCGTACCGTTCCGTCAGCAGCTTCAGTGCCTCCTCATAATTATCAGCACCAAAGTCCAGATTTTTAATTACCTTTGCAGCCAATCCAGTAATTGCATTTCGGAGAAATTGAAATTTCGTGATGGTTTTCAACTTAGTGTTACTATGCACGTGGCTGCTAAATGATGCAATGAAACTAGGCCACTCTTTTACTTCACCCGAAAATAGCTCCAACTTGAGATCAGGTAACTTTGGAATTAAGCCCAAGTCGTCAACCTCACGTACAGCCGGACCTTCCTTCCTAACATCCTTGAATTCATCCAGCCTGTCCTCGAACGCTGGCCTTATTTCATAGTAAAAGTTATCCCCAACTGAGCGAACATCGGATTCTAGTTCTGCTTCATCTAAATTCTCGAGCGCCGCTTGGTTCTTTAAAAATCTGTTGCGCGTTTCAACCAGCTCTTCAAGGCGCAACTTCACTTGGTTCTTTTTGGCAGTGGACAAGTGATCTTCCATAAACATTTTAGAATTCTTAAAATACTCCAAGTGGTTCTTTTGCATTGCGCGCGCCCGTTTTAAGTCAGCCATATTTCCTTAAACCAGCAAACAAAAATGTAAATTACAAATATATATGCAGTAACTTACAGCAATATGCAGCACGCGTTGATCTGCAGAGAAATCGAAAACGTGTGACTCAAGTACGTTACCCAACGGTACTTTCAGCAGCAGCAGCAAAACAGTAAAACACTAACGCAGCAGAGCGCATGTAATTTTGCAAGTTAAATATGCGTGGCTTTATGCAAGCAACGGGACGCCAACAAATCCCACCGCTGTCACCAATGAAAATGACTGCCTGTAATGTGCAGCCAACGGCAGCAGCAAATGAAAATTATTTTAATTTTGTCGTTCATAAGACGACGCTTCGATTTAGTGCGCGTATCCAGCACGGCAAAACACAGCACTTGTAATCATATGATGTACTATATTAAACGCTAGCCAAATTTAATAATGATACAACTGTTTATTGCGGTATATTTTTAAAAGAAAAACTATTTTTTACAACCTTTTAACAATTCAAAAATTTAACTTGAAACAATTAAAAACCAGGCGTATATTGCCATCGCAAGCTGCAAAACAATACTACTTTCGAAAAGAATGAACAAAAGCAAAAACACAAAGGCAATTCATGACTTCGAATTTGTGTGTATACCTGTTTGCTATTTCGGCAACACCGGGTGACTCAAGATTACTTCAGCTGCTGCTTTTTCTCCTTATCAGTATTAAAAAATAAACATAAACAAAAGAACTGTTGTTTTTTTTTAAATTAATTTTTTAGCGGCGGCGTATGCGATTTTACCCAAAAATACTAAAAATGGAATAACTGTTTAACCATCAACAATTCGATAAAACTTCATTTGGCTATTTTGGTTGGAAATGACCTCCGCTATTACCCTGCTTCGTTTGTGCCACGAATTCTTGTACACCCTGTATAACAAAAAAAATATGCCGCACAACTTTCGAGCGGAGATTGTCGGCACTGTTCAAATAACGTGGGGGGGGGGGGGTCTGGGCACACAGAGTGCGCGCGTCGCACAAATTTTTTTTGTTGGGGTTAACTTTTTCTTCCCCCAGGAAAAAATATGGTATTGAACTAATTTTTACGCGCACTGCACGAGCTTACTTCCCGTTCAACGACAAACAAATTCCACCGATAACAAAAAAATAGAAAAATGCCCACTCAGGCTAATTTCTAGACCACCAGACTGGACGAGCTGCGACTTATCGTTAGCATTGATAAAATCCCACTGACCGATACTCAATCATAAATTTGCCAACGCCAGTTCCTACAGTCGATACCCGAGCCAGTATTTTCCCATCGCTTTCTTCCATAGCTTTCTTTTGTGTTCTCCTTTGTTTCTTTTTTCTTGCATTTCGGGTGTAAGCAAGCGTTAGTCTATACATCTACAGCATCTATACAGCTACGTGCATTGACATCTTCTGCAACTATGACGCTGACTGTACCATCTTCGAATGGATTTAGGTTCCTCTTTCTTTCGATGCGGTATCGTGCTCAACCGACTATTCCATGTATGTACACCACAGTTACAAAAAAAATTCATGATTTATAGGGTGAGTAACTGACTCCAGTCACAAGACGGTATGTATGCCATTATCATGAGATAGCTCGCGCTAACTTAGCCCGACCGTTACACCAACGGAAAACCAAGCCGCATAGCACTATTTTCTAACAACGGAAAAAGTATAAAAGGAGCACGCAGCTCAACCAGAAGGCTTATTCTTCCCGAGTTCACAACTAATAGTTCAAGAGTACCTACCTTGCTATTACTGTTGAACTAAAGCCTGCAAGAACCAAGTCCTAAGCTAATAGTTCAAGAGTACCTACCTTGCTATTACTTCCGAGCTAAACGCTGTAAAATCCAAGTCCTCGACTAATAGTTCAAGAGTACCTACCTTGCTATTACCTCCACGCTAAACGCTATAGGAGATTTCCGAAACCTCACCCAAGAGTTCAAAATACTAAGTATTCTGCACCTTGTATTTAGCTAGTAAGTACTTCATTGATATACTTAACGCTAATATATCTTCATTTGCAGCTACAGTGGCTTAAGAGTACTTCCTTGCCACTACCATTAACCCGTTCTTTCCCTACTTCTAGGAACAAAGGGTATGAGTACTTTGTACTTGTATCAACACTTAATGAATAAATCTTCATTTTCAGCTACAGTGGCTTAAGAGTATTTTCTTGCCATTTCCATTAACCCGTTCTTTCCCTAATTCTAGGAACAAGAGTATGAGTACTTTGTACTTTTACTTTCACTAAATAATTGTTTTTTTGTAATTGAACCCTGGTCACACTGAGGTCAACCCCAGCTGGAAAACCTCGTTACAATTAGAGCCCGAACAGGGACCCTGGAATTTTAAATAAAATAAAACTAAGTCAACAATCCAATAATACCAGTACGAAGACAAGATGTTCAAAACGAGCTGGGTGTACAACCTGTCGAAGGAAGAGTTGAAAAACTATTTGAGCGAATTCAGACTACACAGTAAAGGTGCACTTGACGAATTGAGGAAACCCAAGGGGGCTTTAAGCAGGACAGCGTCCCCAGCACCACGAGAAACAACAGCCACTCGAATTCCATCGGAAGCACCAGGGACATCATATCCCATGGTTATCGACCAGGTACGAATGTGGTCAGTACGGTACGAAGGTAGCAAGGAACTTCTTATATTAATCGAGAGGTTGGAGGAACTCGCTGACGCGTACTCGTTGAGCAGAAACCTTCTTCCACGAACTATGCCTGAGCTGCTTCGCGACCGAGCCCTACTGTGGTTCCGCAATAACAACCTGAAGTGGCAAGACCGCTTCAAAGCAGATTTCCTGCAATTCTTCTTGCCCACAAGGTACTGGGAACGTCTGGACGATGAGATTCGCCAGAGACGACAGAAACAGCAGGAACAGGAAAGAAGTCCACAGGAGAGGCATTATATGGTGAGTCAGCTTGAAGAAGGACCATACAATCTTCGAATGACTTGTCGATAGTGCCGACAAGTCATTCCACTTTCAAAAAGAATGCACTAACCCCCTGACGTGCAACACATTTCGAGAACTAAAGCAATCACAATTGCCAAAGACGCAACAGCCGCTGAAGTCAGACTTGGTGTTAGTCACACCGTCCAGAAGAAGACGTCACAGCCACCCAAAACCATTACAGTCAGGACTCTCGCCAAGGATTGTCACAGACGCCTAAGCAATCAGCATTGCCAGAAGTCACCCATAAAAGCTCAAGAATCGTCATGGTTGAGGAGTACTTACGTCACTCTAATCCACCAGCAGCCAGAAAACCCGTCGCCAAAAACCAAAACAGCTTTTAGGAATCATCACCTTCGTCACAGCCACAAACTTGATCAAAAACTGTCAGAGTCACCGCAAACGCCACAGTCACTACAGCTATCACATTCTTCACTATTGCCACAACCGTCACAGTCGCCACAGCAGTCACATTCGCCACAGCCGTCCCAGTCGCCCCAGCCAAAAATCCCGTAACCAAGGACCAAAACAGTTTTTAGAAATCATCACCGTCGCCAGGAACATTAACTTAATCAAAAGCTGTCAAAGTTACCGCAAACGTCTTGCTTCGTAATTGTTGTCGCCTCCGGGTCCTCTGACCGTGACTGGAGTGTGGTACCCTAGACTCACCTCTAGCTGCGGACAGAGGTTGTGAGTTTCAAAACCTAGGTGCGGAACGGGTCACGCTAAATGACAACAAATGGGCTGGATCAAGGTGTGATGCGACCCGAGCCGAGGATCGACCAGCTGGGGGCCCATCAATAGCCCAGTCTCTATCGGAGCCATCTATATACCTGGTAACCTCTAGATGTATCCTACCTTACTCGCGTATTTCGGATTTCTGCGCGAGTGGACCACCCTTTCTCCGACACTCGTGGGACTAAAAATGAAGCGCAATAAAAAACTTTTTTCACTCACCAAATGCCAAAACAAAACGAGACCAGCACTCACCGAAAGCTGGAAACAAGCGTGGCAAGTGGCTCTAACCGTAAAGGTGGGGTCCCGGCCGCTAAAACCAAGGTAGTACTGGATCCTAAGGCCCATAGGCCAGGGACCAGCACCACCAGCAAAAGTGAAACCGATAACGGGTCACGCACTATACCGCCGACGAAGAAACGGTACCGGGATCGTCAAGCGGCCTTCAAAGTCTTGGAAAAGTTGGCTAGTATCCCTGAGGAGCAGCTAACGAAAAGAGAGAAGGAGTCCGTAGCATGGGCGAAGCTGACTGCGGAAGGTGGACAAAACCCCGCCAAGGACCTAGGGCAGAAAAGGCAAAGGTCTCAGGAAGAGGTTGAAGCCGGAAGCAGCAAGCGAGCTAAGGTGCAAGTGGAGACTCCATCGGTGGCTCTTAAGACGCACAGGACGAAATCGTTTAGTAACACCGTCAAAGAACACGGGCTGATGCTGGCCGTCATTGACAATAGTCAAGAGGATGGGAGCATCACGCCGGGAAAATGGAAGTCGGTGTTCAACGCGCTGAACTCCATTTTCCTAAAGGTCCTGAGAGAGAATCCGAGACCTCCCCCTTCCTGCAGGGATGCAGGTTGGCATCAGGGACGCGTCAAGCTGACGGTGTGTTCAGATCAGAGATCGGTTGATCTCTGAAAAAAACGCGATTGCCGAAGTGGGTGAGGTGTGGCCAGGAGCAAAGCTTGCGGCCGTAAGCAGGGAAGAAATTCCTAGCAGGCAAAGAGCACGCGTCTGGCTGCCTACCGAACCTGCCGACGCTAAAGCTGTTGCAGAGATAATCGCAGCCAACAACCCTGATCTTCCAGCTTCAAACTGGAAGATCGTGAAGCAGGAGGAGGCTAAGGGTAACTTCAGATTATCAACTATGGTAATCAACAAGGAATCCCTGGCTCCTCTTGCAAGTACTAATGGAGTTATCAGCTTCGGTTTCGGGTCGATAACTCTCAAGGTCTATAAGGCTGACGACGTCAACAAGTGTAAAGGAGTGGACCATTCCGATCACGGGGGTCCCGACTGGCCTGTTGATATCGGGCTTGCCTTAGAGACTGAGAGTCGGTGCAGCGAGTCCTTATTGGTATGGAGGATGGGCAACCTCTTTGCCATGAAGTCTGACGAGGAAAACTTGTCGGACTCCATTGAAGAGAGCGCTGTCAACAAGACGGTGATTAGTCGAAGGGGAACGAGACGGAATGTGCCGGCAGATCCTCGGAGACTAAGGTAGCATGAATGCTAACGATGGGGCAAAGGTAAGTATAAATATGTTAAACATAATTCGAATAAACCTTCACCATACCAAAACTGCTTCGGCAGCTCTTCTACTTAGGTTAGCAGAAACGGGGAAAGATCTCGTCCTAATCCAAGAGCCATGGATAAATGGAGCTAAGATCTGTGGGCTCGGACTTAAAGGGTATAAAGTCCTATACTCAAGTAAGTCAGAGATGATCAGATCTTGTATTCTGAGTAAAACTAACCTGAATATATTCCTTTTATCACAATATAGTGACGGTGATATAAATGCAGCCAGCATTGCAGTCGGAAACGCAAAATTCTGGCTGGTTTCGGCATATATGGACCGAGAAAAGCAGACTCCACCAAAAATACTGGAAGGCAGAGAATAGAAAAATTGGTGCGATTCTAGGATGTGATGCAAATGCTCATCACACAATATGGTGCAGCACCGACGTTAATGAAAGAGGTGAGTCATATTTTGAATACTTATTAAATACGAACCTAGCTATTTGTAATATTGGGCAAGAACCCACTTTCATAATAAAAAATAGGCGAGAAGTATCCGATGTAACTCTCGTATCAGACTTTATAGCGTATTTTTTTTTTTTTTTTTATAATTCGCGCACGCTTCAAGGGGTTCGCACCCTTATAATGCTCGGCTATTTGCTTGGCACAGCGTGGGCGTTAAGGAAGAGGAGGAGAAAAGAGGAGATGTCTATGAGCTTGTGTTTTGAATGCCTGTGGATCATAGTGAGGTGGGAAGACAGAGCTTGGCAGAGCATTCCACATACGTGTTGTACGGCTGAAGAACGAATCACTGAATTTAACTGTACGTCCGAAGATGGGCTTGAGGGTAAACTAATGAGCATTTAAAGCGCCACGGGTATTGCGGTTGAATTCAAGGAGAGGTGGCATGCAGCTGGCTATTTCTCTTGAGCACCGCTGGTAGAAGAAGCGATAAAACAGTGACAAGCAGGAAACCTTCCTGCGGTGTTCAAGCGAATCTATTGATTTCGCTATATTTTCGTCACCGATAAGTTTTATCGCGCGGTTTTGTATTCTGTCTAGCTGATGCAAAATAGTCTTAGGCGCACCAGACCAGATATGGCAATTGTACTCAAGTTTTGGGCGAATAAAAGCCTTGTATATGGTAGCCAGATCAGAGGGAGTGAAATATTTCTTGCACCGGGCTAGAAAACCCAAACATTTCGCAGCGTTTTTGGCGATGTTAAATATGTGGTCATTCCAACGAAGCTTGTCGTTAACGCACATACCGAGAATTGCGAGATTTTCAGTTTCCTCGATGCAAGTGCCATTCATGGATAATGGCATGGGGTTAAGGATTCGCTTGGACGACAGGAGACAGCATTGGGTTTTGGAAGCGTTAAATTCTACTCGATTGATTTCTTCCCATTGTATTATGCTGTCAAGGTCAGAATTTAACGAGCTTAACATACAAAGTTGTTTGAGTTCCACATCAGAGGTGGAGGGACGTTCCTCAAACTTATATGAGAAGCTGAGAGTGCTGTCGTCAGCGAAAGAGTGAATTGGATTAGAAGTCACAGATAAGAGATCATTAATAAAAATGAGAAAGAGTGTCGGGGACAGAACAGAGCCCTGGGGAACGCCAGCATTTATGTGGTGTATTTCAGACTTGAAACCGTCTAAATCATCTTGAATTGAGCGGTCCAAAAGATAGCTTCTAATCCAATGAAGTAATTTATCATCAACACCATAAGCACGCATTTTACACAAAAGAGCTTGATGCCAAACTCTGTCAAATGCCTTAGAAATATCGAGTGCAACAGCTTTACTTTCACCAAAATTATGCAAAGATCGGTTCCACTGTTCGGTGAGATATACCATCAAATCACCAGTAGAACGTTGCCCACGAAATCCATACTGCCGGTCACTAAGGATTTCGTTGGTTTCAAGATATTTCTTAAGCTGATAATTGATCAGCGTTTCCATGACCTTGGATAGAATGGATGTAAGTGCTATGGGTCGGTACGAAGAAGGAGACGACGGCTCGCCTTTTTTGGGTATTGGCTGGACAAATGCAGTTTTCCAACTTCTCGGGAAGAGTCCAGAAGAGTAGGATAGATGGAAAAGCTTACGCAATGGTAATGCCAGCTTGGAAGAACACCTCTTCAGAACTAGTGGAGAAATACCATCTGGCCCAGCGGATTTGTGAGTGTTGAGATCATTTAAAACTCTAGCAACTGCACGAGTACGAAAAAATATCTGTCCCATAGAGTGTTCAATATTCTGAGGTGCAGGAGGCGGCATTGCACAATCTGGAAGCGTAGAGCTAGCTGCGAAATGCGCAGCAAACAGATTGGCCTTGTCTATAGAGCTGACAACTGGAATGTCATTATAAATGAGCGTTGGAATCGACGACGAGGCTGTATTTTTGATTCTTTTCACGAAAGACCAAAAATTTTTACTACCTTTGGGACATTGTAGTATTTTTTGCCTTAATTTTCGGTCGTAGGCGAATTTGACTCGCCGAAGATGGGCATTGCAATCATTTCTTGCTCGTTTAAACTTTTTTCGGTTTTCCTCGGTAGGGTTTGCTTTGTAAAACCGAAGCCTCTTTACAGCTCAAGTCATACCAACCATCTTCCTTTGATTTGATAGATTTATTCCTGAAAGGGATAAACTTTTTCATACCAATAAGAATGATGTTTGTGATTGCATCAGCGGCGGCATCCACGTTGCTAGCACGAAAAAATAGCGACCAGTTAGTTCTCCCAAAGAAGTTGTTAAGGCCGTCCCAATTGGCTTTCTCGTAATGCCATACTATTTTTTGGGAGTTTTTTCTCTAACTACGTGGTTTATTAACGAGAAATTAGCTGATACTACACAATGGTCTAACGAGCCTAGAGGCGATAATACATTTACGGAGTATTTCTCAGGACGAGAGGTAAGGAACAAGTCAAGGGTGTTAGCGGAATGATATGCAATGTCAGGTTTTCGGGTAGGCTCATTTACAAGCTGAGTAAGGTGATTGAACTCAGCAAATAACTCAACACACCTTCCTTCGGGTGTTATCTGGCCAGAATGGCGAAGCCACCCAGAATTGTGTACATTGAAATCGCCCGCAATAACGATTTCATGCTTTTTATCAATTCTTAAGATTGAATCAGTCAGTGCATCAAACTCACTCTGAGTTGAAACACTGTCTAAGTTGGGGCTTCTGTAAAGGAAACAGTAGTAGACGTTGCGCTCTTGTACCTTAACTTTGAGCCAAATGAAATTGAATTCCGGTTTGGAACTTTGGCTAAATTGAGGCAAAAGCTGAAACGCAACATCACTCCGGACATAGATTGCGAGTCCGCGTCGAGAGAAAAATAATGGCACCAAGCTATACCCAGGCAGATTAAGTTCCGAAACATCGGAATTATCAAACACCTGAGTTTCACTCAGTGCCAAAATTGCTGGCCTGTGGACATGTACATGGTTAAACACAGCAAACGAATTCGTTCTCAGCCCACGTATGTTGCTGAGATCCACTCTGAAAACACACATAACTACAACAAACAAACACACAATACACAACTTACTGCTTCTTTAAACCGAATTGAGAAGAGTATGTCTCTATTTGGATTATCAACACAATTTGTTGCCAGTGTTATGCCTTCACAACAAAATGAGTTAAATCACCAAAAGAAACAAACACTCACAATCCGTTATATAATTACAAAAGAATTAGATTATCACATTGTGTATGCAAGCATACAACAACATAATTCTCCAATTTCTTTTGTTTAGCTGTTGAGGATGGGACGAACGGACACCACACACTGCACTTTGCACTTTGTGAACGAGCGAACGCGCAAGCTGTATTTTAAACGGCACTTTGTTTTGATTTTTATTTTCTTTGCGCCAACACAACACTATATTTTTTTGCTGTTCTGTTTTTTAAGTTAACAACGCGCGTGCTGAAGTGCAGCACGTCCGTACACCGCGGCGATTGAGTGACAACTGAGGTAAGAGAATGGAAGGTTGCAAAAGAACACTCATTCTCGGACTGTTGATACTTAGAATAGTAAATTTCATTACTTAGATTAATAAAACTTATCAAATAAATGTATAAAATTCAAAATAGACAACTGTACATGTAACAGTATATTTAGTTACCAAATTGTCTTTATAATTATTCACACGACCAGCGCAATGTGCTGACGTCTTATTTTGCAGTATTCTTGTTCCCACGATCAGTGCAATGTGCTGACTTATTCAGCAGCACGATTTCTTATTACACTTTTGTCATTTATTCCCACGTTCGGTGCACACCTCTGACGTGTGCATTCATGTAATATTTTGTTACAAATCTTAGTCTAGCACTTTTTCATGTGAAACATCCGTTCGAGTTGTCTGGGCTATGCTAGCACCGCACTCAACTAATGCATGCTTATGATAAAAAATCATAGTATATAAGCTTTGAATAAAACGAAATAAATTATCATTCAATTAAAAGGTTCGTAAGAGTTTACTTTAAATCGTCGTTCATTGTTCGCATTCTTTGCATTCACTGGGTAATATAAACAAACGTTGCATGTCTAATTGGTAATACTGGTTTATGTACCATTATCATCAACTATTGCCAAGGTATAAGAACCTTGGTCAATACTAGTAGACCCAACAACACATCTACATACAAACATTTGGTGACCCCGACGTGATTGCAACAACGTTTAACAATTACTCCGTGAAGCATACCCTGCAGCAGCACTATGGACCAGAAGGCGGAACTGCAACGAACCACTGGATCTGGAATCGAGCGAATCATTTCAAACTATAAGAAGGACCCCGTCACTAGGAAGACAGTCCTATACTACAAAGAACGCCTTCAAAGGCTTTAGGAGCTTTGGCAGGATTTTGATGCAACACATAGCGACATCAAGTCCTCCCATCCAGACCAATTGGATCATCTTTACTTTGCGAATAATTACTACGATGCCATAAAGGCTGTTCGCGATCGATACAAAGACGAATTTCAGATGAACATATCGTCTCTTCAACTAGCCGCCGCTAGAGATGTTACAGCAGAAGCAACAAAAGGGACGTTGTCACAGCATAAATTACAAGATGACGTCTCTGCACCACAACTGACGTCAAACGAAGTCATACGCACGATCAGGCGGCAAGAAGCCTTGATGAAGGCACTGCAGCGTGCTCTAGACAGCCTGCTGGAATCGCAAGCGACATCAAAGCAGTTTTGGGAACTGAAAAGAGAGACGATTACAAACTTTTGGGTACAAATTGAACGCCTTCAAGACAAAATTTGGGACATGACAGATGACCCACAAACGGCTGGCCACGACCTGCAAGGTTACATGAAAATGGAAGTTATCGTTCAAGATGTACTTGTAAAATGTGCAGAAGAACGCGACAACCGTACTATACCACAACAATCACAGCCTTCCACAACAGCGACCAACAGCACCCGATTGAACTTACCTCAAATTGTACTCATAAAAAAATTAGATCGCAACACGCACTCATTGTACGAACAGTCATTGAAGAGACCCAGAGCATTGCCCTTGCTATCAGACTTCCTAACATTTCTCGAAGTCCGCTTTCAATCCTTGGAGGCATTGGGAAACAAAGGTCGAATTATAGAAGACCATCAAAAGAAACCGGTTGCACGTGCATTGATGTCTATTGCAGCTGGAAGAGCTCGTTGTCCTCTATGCTCCAGTGACAACCACAAATTGTTTTATTGTCAGAAGTTCTCACAATTGAAACCGACAAGCCGCTTGGACTTCGTCAAGAAAAAAAACCTCTGCATTAATTGCCTGAGACATGGCCACATAGCACCATCATGTGCTGTCCGTGGCTGCACGAAATGTTCAAAAAGGCACAACACCTTGTTACATTTTAAGAAAACACCAGTATTGCCAACTCATACATCCAGTGGACAACGCCCCCAGGAAATCCATCCAGATAAACTCACAGGGCAGGGCAATACGATTGTGTCGGCAGCTGCATTGGCGCAAACCAAAAGATGTTACGTGTTCCTTAGCACGGTAGTAGTCAAACTTGAGGACAGCCAAGGCGGCGTTGTAGAATGCAGAGCATTGTTAGATTCCGGATCACAGCTCAATTTTGTAACAGAAAAATTGGCAAGAAGACTTAAGCTTCCAGAAGTGATTGAAACCATGGGCATCTTAGGAATCGGCGAAGGCACAAGGCATTCACACAAAAGAATGAATATGCTCCTGAAATCCAGAACGTCCGAATTTTATATAAGTCTTGAAGCATTCGTCCTACCAAAAATAACGCCTCCTCAGCCAACACGAAGGATCGAAAATTCGGAATGGGCCATTCCGAAAAACATTATACTTGCGGATCCACTTTTCGATCGTCCAGATCATGTTGACCTATAAATTGGAGCTGAAGTTTACTTTCACTTACTCGACGTCGGACAAATAAGACTGGGAAGGGACTTACCAACGCTACACAATACACACTTTGGCTGGATAGTAGCTGGGAAAGCTGGAGACATAACCCAATCATGGGCAACTAGCGGGATTTGCACTAAAGACCAATTGAATCAAGATATGGAAAGATTTTGGAAAATAGAAGAAGTTCCAAAATCAGAAGAAAGGAGTCGCTCAGCTGAAGAGAAAAGGTGCGAAACCCATTTTACTGAAAACACCAAAAGGAATAGCAGTGGGCGATTTGTTGTCAGACTCCCTTTCAAAGGAGATCCAAGCGAGCTAGGAGAGTCAAGAGGGATTGCGCAACAGCGTTACCTGGCACTCGAGAGAAAATTAGCAAGACAAGAAGACCTCAAACAGCAATATCACCAGTTCATAAATGAATATAGAAATCTTGGACAAATGAAAAAAATCGAAGCCAGCAAGATGGAGGGAGCACACTATTTTCTTCCTCATCACAGCATACTAAAACCGAGCAGCACAACTACAAAATTACGAGTGGTTTTTGATGCATCATCAAAAACAACATCCAATATATCGCTCAACGATCTCTTATTAACTGGTCCAACCATTCAAGATGACTTAATCTCAATCCTTCTTCGCTTTCGCCTACCCAGATATGTTTTCACGGCTGATATCGAAAATATGTATCGGCAAATACTTAATCACGAGGCTGACAAACGCTTCCAGCTAATTCTTTGGAGAGACACCCCTACAGAAGACATACAGATCTATCAACTAGAAACAGTTACGTACGAGATTACATCCGTACCCTATCTAGCCACAAGATGTCTAAAACAGTTAGCAAATGACGAATCTAAGGGTTATCCGTTGGGTGCAGAAGTATAAAAAAGGGACTTGTACGTTGACGACGTAATGACAGGTTCATATAGCCTGACAGCCAAACAGATAAGCTGCTTCGTAAAGCTGGCTTCACCCTGCGAAAGTGGTGTTCAAATCATGAGAGCTTATTAAAAAGATTTCCGTCTAGTGACATCGCACTTCAATTAGATCTGGACGTTGATGACTCTATTCATATCAAAACGCTTGGGCAAACATGGATACCTAAGTCAGATTCCTTCCTCGTGAACATTCAACCTAGCATTAACGAAAAAATTAACAAACGCACCGTACTGTCTGACATTGCTCACCTATTCGATCCATTGGGTTTCTTAAGTCCAATAATAGTAACAGCAAAAATGTTTCTTCAAAAACTCTGGAAGGATGCAGTTGATTGGGACGCTGCTCTTTCCAAGGAACTACAATTGGAGTGGAAGCATTTTCGATAATCTTCTCCAGCTCGCATATCTATGATGACGCCTGACATGCGTTCGGCATAATCTGAGTCTAAGACTCCAAATAGGGCGTTGGCTACATTTCCCACAATATTGCGTTGATCATCAAATGTTGATCATCAAAACAACTTCCGAAGACTTCAACGCATTTACGCTTACGTACTCTGATTTATTAGTTACTCGAGGGCCACAAAGAACAAGGAACCAAAGGGAGATACGGGTATCTTGAAGCCGATGGAAATGCATAAGTCATTAATATGCATTATAAAGACTATGCAGGGTGAGGAGTTCAAGAAGGACTTACGACATCTACAACAACTCGCAGAGACCCCAAAGGACAGCCCAATCGTAAGCTTATCTCCTTTCATTGATGATAGAGGCGCAATCCGAGTAGGAGTTCGTCTGGAAGCTTCATCACTACCTTACGAAACAAAACATCCGCTACCACTTCCTTATTCACACCCATTCACGAAGTTACTGATGACGTCACTTCACAGCGAGAATCTACATTGTGGTCCACAAGCTCTGCTATCTATCACTAGACAGAAATTCTGGCCCATCAAACGCAAAACATTAGCGCGACCAATCGTACAGAATTGCGTCAGGTGTGCAAGGGCAAAACCAAAATTGCTCACGCAAATAACGGGAAATCTTCCTGCGCATAGAGTCCAGCCAGCGCGTCCATTTGTTAATGCGGGGGTCGATTTTTGCGGTCCATTCAGGACTCATTTTAAGGTGAGGGGAAAGCATCCTCAAAAAACATACATCGCAGTATTTTGCTGCTTCGCATCAAAGGCAGTTCATCTAGAACTTGTCACGGACCTCTCGACCATGGGGTTCATAGCGGCTATAAAACGATTCATTGGAAGGCGAGGTAATTGCCGTCACTTGTATTGTGACAACGCAACCACCAATTACAAGAGTTGAGCGAAATGATTCACACTGACAAAGCAAGAACGAAGATACACCACGCATTCATAGCAAGAGGGATTGAATTTCATTTCATTCCTCCTAGGGCACCCCATTTCGGAGGCCTTTGGGAAGCAGCGGTAAAATCGGCAAAACATTTTCTACGACGCAGCATGGAGCCTGCATCATTGACCTATGAAGATCTAGAAACACTGGTGATTGAAATTGAAGCCATCATGAATTCAAGACCACTCACTCCGATGTCAGCTAATCCGAACGATTTGATGGCACTAACAGGACATTTCATTATAGGAGAGCCATTAACAAACTCCATTGATCCAGTCGCTGAACCTTCCAGGGCTAATCTGCCAGCAAGATGGAAGATAATTTCAGACATCAAAGAAGGCTTTTGGAAAAGATGGCAGAATGAATATTTACATGAGCTTCAACAACGACATAAGTGGCAGCACAAATGCAACAATATACTTCCAGGAACTTTGGTCATTATTAAAGAAGACAACTGTCCAGTCATGAAATGGCCACTGGGGAGAGTACTTCAGACCTTTCCCGGAGAAGACGGCGTAGTGCGCGTTGCAGAAATACAAACAGCATCTTCCGAAGACCAATTCACAGGTTGTCACCTCTACCTGTTGAAATTCAAGATTTGGAATCTCCAGCCGACTTAAAAACTCCGCCAGTTCCTCCTGAAGAGCCACATTCAAGCACTCCGCACATCGGTAAACATCCTGAACTGTTACCTCAAGCAGAAGCACTCCCGAAGAAGAAAATTCGAAACAATCCTCTCGTTACGCTACCGACTATCTTACTCATCTCGTTCCTATTACCAATGGGTCATGGGGTCTGAAGTAAAAATACTCCAATTCAACTCTACTCTCGGAATCCATTTTGAAAACTTAGGAAACACAAATATCATTTCGGATGAATGGAACTTAGTGGTTTACTACGACCTGAAGCCCTACCGAAACGACTTGAGCCTAGTAAGAGCAGGCTGCATCAAGCTCAAAACACTATGCCGAGCCATGACAGATAAAGATTTCTGCAACAATTCTATACAACACTTCGTTCATCTCTATCAGGAATTGGAAGACAATGATGAACTACTGCGACAAGGATCCTCCCGATCAAAAAGGGGGACTATCAATATTGTGGGAAATGTAGCCAATGCCCTATTTGGAGTCTTAGACTCAGATTATGCCGAACGCATGTCACGCGTCATCATAGATATGCGAGCTGGAGAAGATTATCTCTTACGTATTATGAAAAATCAAACATCAATTATCAATTCTACGGCCAACCTGATCCGAAACAACCAAGGAAGAATCAAAAAACAATTTCAAAATCTCGACGTCGTATTAAAGGAAATAATGGATCAAGTCAACAATTCAACGACCCAAATATATCGACAACAATTAGCTCAGCTAGTAATGTCGCAGACTTTTCAAATTTTCCTCACTGTAACCAATCTTCAAAAAATTCAATCGTCTATCTTGGACCTAATGACAGAGCTACATCATGGAAGGCTAAGCACCGCAATTATTTCAGTGCATCAGCTGCGACAGGAATTGACAACTATTAAGGCCCATTTACCAGCCTCTCTTCATCTTCCAACGACATTTGAAAACGCCGCACAGCTCTACAAATTAATGATGGTAGAAGGAAGAATCGTCTCAAACACTACCATATTTAGACTAAAGCTACCATTGCTGTCATCTGAAGAATATGAACTTTATCGAGTCATTCCCGTACCCGTGCTTGTCAACACTTCATTCGTAGCAATAAAACCTTCCACCGACTACATAATGATCAGCCTCCATCGAGACCAATACTATCCACTAACGGAAAATGAGTTGCATTCATGCATTTCGCAAGTGTGAAGTCGACCTTTTGAACCAAATTCTCGACAACTCAACATGTCAGTTTATCAATTTCGCAAACAACCAGTACTGGGTCCAGATACGAAATTCAAATCAATGGATATTTTCCCTACGGAACGAAATTCTGTTAAACGTCGTTTGCCAAAGGAACGTGTCTCAAGTAACTCTGCAACGGTCTGGCATTATAACAATTCCGGCAGACTGCACCGTTAAACACGATTTAGTTGCCATCCATGGGGACAACGTCTATTCCAGCTCAGTAAGAAAGGAAGGAAGGAAGTAAGTAAGGAAATGGAAATGATTCACACAACAACAACTTAATGAATTACTGCACCAAACATAAGCCCATGATGTCCATCAGTTTACGATTGGATACATTGCTGTCTTCTCCTGCCTGATCATCTTGAGCTACAAAATCTGGACTAACATTCAACGTCGTCGAAAACAAGAAACGACCAACACACCACTGCCAGCTCCTAGGACTATCTCAAGAGATGGAGACAACTTTACCGTTCTTATTTGAACAATAGTTCAAGGCGCGGAGAATGTTGATACTTAGAATAGTAAATTTCATTACTTAGATTAATAAAATTTAAATGCACACATTGCACATATTTCCTTATCAAATAAAAGTATAAAATTCAAAATAGACACATGGACATGTAACAGTATATGTTCGGGAACATAGTGAAGACCAAAGGTACCTACCGTAGGTGATAAAATGCAGAAACCCAAAGCTGCCAAACGTAGGGTGTAAAACAAATTATTTTTATCATTGTAAATATGCAATTCAGCATATTCCCACACATATTCACCCTGAAATTTGTTACTAGATATTTTGTTTGTGCACATATTTGTTCTTTACCTTAATATGACGATATTACTATTGTGAATATGAAATGCAGCATATTCACATGCAAATGCAATTCTGCATTTTGCATATTGTACGTGTTAGAGATAAGAAATTATTGTCATGTTAGCATTAGATATTGTTAGATAGTTTGTAATTTTGTATATAAACCCTTCTTTTAGTCCAATAAAATATAGTTCAAAAAAAGCTATCGCCGAATTAATATCTTCGTTAAGCCCCGACCCACGGCAAGCGGAAGATATGATAGTCAGTTTAAGGAAAAGTATTTCCTAGGCTGAACATTGGTCCTTCGAAGCCAACTAGTAAACTGGCAACCAACAACGGAATTTACAACTCCACTGGAAAATACCAACATTCAAAGCTATCCAGAAACTGGAATTTACAACCAAGTAGACGCAGATCCACCTACCAACGGAAACTGGAATTTACAACTCCAGCCATCAACCACTAGAAGTTACAGAGCCATCATTCAACTAAAGCCAATAACTTACAGTCAACTAGCACACAAAGGTGACTGAAAACCATCCTGTTCATCAGTGCTTCCAAGCCAACCAGGAGCCGGCACCTAGAAGTTACCGTGTCCCCAACAAACTACGGCTGGAACAAGCATTAAGAATTTGTCTGAGCCACCAACCAGAAGACAACATAACAACATGGAAGCGCTACTAACACAACAAGAGGTAACAACCGAAAAGATAATTCAATTTAAAACGAATTATTACAAAGAAAGTGCTACACGAAAAACAAAATCATATCTGGAGAAGAAAATAGCGGCATTGAAGAAGCTCTACAAAGAATTCATCACCACTGATGATATCATCCGAAACAAGGAACCATCGTTAGACCAACATCATCCATATACAACAACCAGAAAGGAGATTGCGGAGATTTACAACCTCGTAATTGATGAGATGCGGACACTTCTAAACCATGAGCCACCAATAGACGACAACGAGCAGACAGCCACGAAGAAGATACAACAACAATCCGATGTCAATTTAACAACCACAGAAATTACCAACAGGAAAGAGTTCGATCAGATGATAAAACAGCAGACAATTAAAATAAGAACTCTGAATAGGGAAATAAGAACAGCGGAAGACGCCTTGCAAGAAAATAAACCGAAGCAAGCATTGAAACTCGCCTTGAAACACATGGAAAGGGTGATGGAGCAGATCACGGACCTCGACGAGAAGATACATTTAGAAGCTTCAGACGAAGATGAGACGAATTTAAAATACTTCATGGAACAGAAATACAACAACATAAGACAAGAACATGATGACATTGTGGTAAAAATCACAATTGAGATGGAGAATGACAGTCATTATCAAACAAACAACAACACAGCGGAAGTCCGATTACCAAACATAGAAATTCCACATTTCTATGGTGACATCATGAAATGGAAAGGTTTCTCAGACATCTTTGAAAAACTAGTGCATAAGAACAAGACAATTACAGACACTCATAGAATCAACTACTTAAAAGGTCACTTAGGAGGTTCAGCTGCTAAAATAGTAAGCCATCTTGAATTGAATAATCGCTACAACAACAACAGAGTGATGGCAGCAGCATATTTCAACCAGCTGATTAATCAACCAAACTTTCTAACGGAAAGCAGTGTAGGAATCAGAACAATGCACGACACCACAAGTGAAGCCATTCATAACATCAACAACATACTAAAAAATTAAGAAAAATTCGATGCCTTAATCATTCACATTTTGCAAAAAAAATTAGACAGTGAGACCATCAGAATTTTTGAGACAACTTTAGAAGATCCCAAAGAGAATCAACATCTACATACATTTTTGCTGTTTTTGGAAAAACGATTCCAATCACTAGACGTAATCGGAAATAAAAGCAACTGACATCAACCAACAAGCAGTCGACCACAACCCCAAAGTGCCATAACGACATTAGCAGCAACAACAAACATATGCATAAATTGTAAAGGATCACACAACATCGACACGTGCAAATCATTTTTGCAAATGTCAACGATCGAACGCAACAGGATCTGTACCATGATGAACCTATGTAGAGTATGTTTAGGCACTCACAAATTTTCAAAAATGTGTTTTTTAAAAAGCACGTGTTTAGCGTGCAAGGGCAAACACCATACCCTTCTCCACACAAAAGAAGGCGTCACCAAAAATACAACTGTAGCTCAACAGAACAATTTACCAAAGGCACGGCATCCATCAACACAAAGAACAACACCAGTGGTGGAGACACATATGGTAAATAATATATCTACAACAGCGCAAGTAATCTTGAGCACAGCCTTAGTAAAGGTTCCAATAAATGGCTCTTATCCAGAATTGCTCAGAGTATTGTTTGACCCAGGATCCCAAGCATCGTTCATAACTTACAACGCGGCGAAAAAACTAAACATTCAAAGCCAAAAAACTCACGTTGAGTATAAAGGAATAGGAGGAGCTAAAGCTGGCGTTTCCGATCAGCGAATCAACTTTAACATCAAGCCGAGATTCTCGTCAAAATTTCAATTTCAAGTAAGTGCACTTATAGTAGACCAGCTACTCGGAGACCTGCCGGAAAAGAGCTTCAATGCTTGGAAATGGCCTCACATTAGTAACCTGTTATGGGCAGATCCGAATTACAACATGCCGAACAAAATCGACATATTACTAGGTGCAGATTACTATCCTGCCATTGTAATGAATGAAGTCATAAAAGGAAATAGAAGAAGTACAAATGGAAAAATCACTTACAAAAGAAGAAAAGCAATGTCAAACACATTACGATGAAAACTATCATCGTGACCCCAGTGGAAGATATGAGGTTCGCATACCATTCAAAAATAATCCACCAATCCTTGGAACATCCAAAACCAGAGCCCTAGCTAGATTCTTGCAATTAGAGAAAAAGTTTGCATCATTCCCAACATTCTCCGACGACTACAAAAAATGCATTAAGGAATACATTACACTAGGTTACATGCGACTGTGTGAAAACGAAATGACATCCACACACCATGCAGTCATTAAAGAAGGCAGTACTACAACAAAGTTACGAGTTGTTTTCGATGCTTCAGCAAAAACCAGTAACAACAAGAGTCTCAATGATCAACTATTGGTTGGGCCAACCCTACAGGAAGAATTAGTATCAATATTGTTAAGATGGAGGAAGTACAAGATTGCCTACACAGCAGACATCGAAAAAATGTACCGCCAAATACAAATACATGAGGATGACCAAAAATATTAAAAAAATTCTTTGGAGGGAAAATGTCCACGAACCAATATTAGAATACCAACTAACGACGGTACCATTTGGAACAGCGAGTGCTCCATACTTAGCCGTACGCACATTACAACAATTAGCAAACGATGAAAAAAATATGTTTCCAATAGCAATAGCAAAAATACTACTTCAACAACTCTGGTTAACAGGATTATCATGGGACGAACCATTACCAACAAATATTGCAACAAGATGGAACGGTTACAACTATTCTTTACCAGAACTAGAACAAATAAAAATACCAAGATGGGTTAACACGTTCAACAATTCCTCTATAGAACTTCACGGGTTTTGCGATGCATCTGAATTGGCATATGCAGCTGTAATATATGCCTACCAAAGGAACGGTACAGAGGATTCCCCACGACCATATCTAATAATATCAAAAACACAGGTCGCACCAATAAAATCGAAGCAAACAATTCCTAGATTAGAATTGTCTTGCTACTTGCGAAACTAATGGCAAAGGTGATAAAAAGCTTCCGTATTCCAAATATTACAACACACACATGGACAGACTCGAAAATTGTGCTTTTATGGATCAAAGCAGAACCATACCGATTCAAAACATTTGTGGCAAACAGAGTATCTGAAATTCTCGGTCTCACAAGCCCATCAACATGGAATTATATCAAATCAACCGAAAACCCAGCTGAATGTGCGTCAAGGGGCGTAGAACCTAAGAACCTAGGCAAACATGAATTATGGTGGAATGGGCCAAGTTGGCTAACAAGCAATCCAAAGGACTGGCCAACTCAAAAGGTAGAAATAGCAACTGAAGACATTCCAGATAAAAAACTAGTGGCGGTATCTAAAACAACAACATTAATAAGCATGAAAGATGTCTTTGATGAGCTATACGTGACACATTCAAATTTAAAGAAAATTCAGAGAATAGTGTCATACTGCAAACGCTTCATCAACAAGCTAAAACTAGTGAAATACGAACCAAATACCATAATTTCACCACAAGAAATGAAAGAGGCGCTCACTCACTTAATCAAACATGCGCAGGAAAGTCAATACAAAAGTGAAATTCGTGACCTAAAAAACAACAAACCGATTAACTGTAAAAGTAAATTGCTGTCACTTTCACCATTTTTAAAGAACGATGTGTTAAGAGTTGGCGGACGGTTACACAATTCAACCACCTGGTCATATGATGAAAAACATCCAATAATTCTTCCACAATCACATCCAATTACAAACCTAATAATTCAAGAAGGTCATACATCAACAATGCATGGTGGTACCCAGTTAACACTAGCCCACATCAGGACAAAATATTGGATCATAAATGGAAGAAATTTGATAAGACAACAAATAGCCAAATGTTTAAGATGTCATCGATTTACCAAAACCATTAAGAATCAATTAATGGGAAATCTCCCAGATGTAAGGCTAACTCCCGCCAGGCCATTCCTAAAGTCAGGTGTCGATTACGCTGGACCATTCAGTGTGAGAGTATCAAAAGGTAGAGGTAATAAATCATACAAAGGCTACCTAGCGATTTTTGTGTGTATGGCAACAAAAGCTGTCCACATTGAGGTAGTCAGCGATCTAACTACGGATGCCTTCATAGCAGCTTATAAACGCTTCATATCACGTAGAGGTATATGCACGGACATTTTTAGCGACAATGGTACAAACTTTGTGGGCGCAAGCAAGGTGATTGAATCAAAAACATTGAAGACAGTAGAACACATTGCTTCAATCTCTATCGCCGAACACGGAATAAAATGGCATTTCATACCGCCAGGAGCACCTCATTTCGGTGGATTATGGGAGGCCGCCGTAAAATCTGTAAAAACCCATCTAAAAAGAGTCATAGGCGAAGCCACTTTAACATTTGAAGAGCTAACCACGTTAACCTGTCAAATAGAGGCCTGTCTTAACTCAAGGCCAATATCACCAATGACCAACGATCCAAGTGATCCAACCTTTTTAACCCCTGGCCATTTTTTAATTGGAGAAACCTTAATAACGCAACCAGAAACCAGCACTTCAGAAGAGAAAATAAATTCATTAACAAGATGGAAATTAATCCTAAAGATGAAAGAAGACTTTTAGAAGAAATGGTCACAAGAATATTTACATCAACTACAACAACGGACAAAATGGACCACAAAAACACAAGATTTAGAGTTGGGACAATTAGTGCTTGTTCGTGACAATAATATTCCACCATCAAGATGGATAACTGGACGAATTATAGAAGTTCACCCAGGGATGGATGGACTTGTTCGTGTCGCAACACCCCGCGGCCCCGAAAGGGTCCTTATAAAAAGGCCAATAACAAAATTGGTACCTCTACCAATTCAAGGTGCCGAAAAAGAACAATGCACAAACTCAGCTACCACACTGACTAAATTATTGTCAACCACTGTTAGCCAGAAATCCAACCAAAGGAAACATAATATGATTGAGGAACCCTTACACGAAGATAAAAAACGACCAAGAATTTGGATGATGCTGCTTGCAGCTGTGGAAGAGGTAAAAAAGCCTGCAGAGAAAATGAAGACCATTCCCCAACCTAAACCTAACAAAGGAAAAATAAGACCCTGTTTTCAATCAAGGCTACTATTATACACCATGATCCCATTACTAAGCTTGCTTAGTGTTTATTCCTCAGAAGTGAAAGGTTCAAGTTTTGATATCACCCCTCTAAACACTACAACAGGAATATATTTTGAGAACATTGGGATCGCCCAACTATCACATCAGCAATGGACTATTATGTCATACTTCAATCTATCATCAATATTGTTAGAAGTTGAAGTGTATAACGCGGCGATGGAGAGAATAGTTAAGTCATGTCAAGAGGATAACGGATGGATGCAACTAAGGCAAATTTGCAGACCTGCGGTATTAGAAATGAAACAGCAGTTACTAAACATAAACCGCAACAATGAAATATTTCAACCCAGTTATCAACATGCTCGGGCTAAACGAGGATTGGTAAACATAATAGGAACGCTGACCAACCAATTATTTGGAATTCTCGACCAAGAGGATGCACAACGATACGATGATGAAATCACTTCCATAAAAAATAATGAACAACACATTTACAAATTGCTGAAAAACCAAATCACAATAACCTAAGCAACAGTGAACATTATAAAAAAGGACTGGATGGCGGTAAACAACCAACTCGAAGCAATTGACAAACAAACAATGTTAATGTTCAACCTCATTCAAAGAAATGAGAATGAGAATACAGCAGTTCAAAAATTTATGGCTCTATGGATACATCTATCCATAGAAATGACAACTTTTGCAGCAACGCAACAACAACTAATTGATGTCATCACTGATATCCATCATAGTAAAATAAACACACTTATCCTTAAACCCGATCAACTCAAGACCGAACTACAAAAAATACACGAATTCATCCCAGCTGACGCTACCATATATGGAGAAAACAACAACAACATGATATCGATGTACCAACTGATGACAGCCAAGGTTGGACAGACAAAAAATACATTAATGTTTGAACTCAAGATACCCTTACTGAACAACAAAGTATATCAAGTCATCAAACCGATCGCCATCCCAACCAAGCACAAGAACATGTACGCATACCTACAACCATCAAGTGAATTATTACTGATGAGTTTAAATAGGGAATCATACTACCAAATGTCTGAAGGCGAGCTCTCCATCTGCAAGTCCATTAAGCCTGCTGAATACCTCTGTATGATACACAACGTAATTCATAACACTCTAATAAACCCCACACCTTGCGAGATTGCATTAATCATGAACAAAGGAGCAGAAACTTGTGATATACGTTTTACACAACCAAAAAACATGTGGATTGTGATATACGTTTTACACAACCAAAAAACATGTGGATTCCTACACACGACCCGAGTACATGGATTTTTATCTCCCAAAAAGAGCACACGATAAACATCATCTGTAACAAGGAAGTGGCAACCACAACTATAAGCGAAACTGGAGCGATAACAATGCACAAGGCGTGTATAATCACGGATGGAATGATAGCTATACACTCCATCGAAAACTTCAACACAAGAATTGAAGCCTTTTATCAACCCACAATGAATCTGAGTAGCTTAATTTTGCAATCCGAAAATGAAACTCACCATAACTATACCCACAGGATGGTGACGCGTAATGAATTTAACAACATTCAAACGGACTTAGATTGTAAAGGTAATCGCAATTTTATGGCGAGGTATGTAAAGGCATGATCGCCATGTAATGGTATGAGCTGTTTAGATCAGGATCGCCATGTAAAGAATAACGCTCCTTGATGTCTCGTATTGGTTTCCACTAGTCAAGGCTATTACGCCAGAGACTTGGACCTTTGGGGCAGTTTCCTGCACTCAAGGTGGGATTCAAAATAGAGAGGCTCCTGCTAATGCCTTTAGAGTTTAAGGCTCGCAAGCCTAAGAAAACACCTGTGGTATTGCTTTGACGTTCTAATTAGAAGTGAGTTTTATTTGATTCTTGTTGCTTATTTATAGGTGTTTTGAACACCAAAACATACTACACAATTTAATAAGAATACATATAAAAGTATACACATTCTTGTTGATTCTTGTTGCTTATTTATAGGTGTTTTGAACACCAAAACATACTACACAATTTAATAAGAATAAATATAAAAGTATACACATGTATACTAGTTAGATCGATTAGTGCTGGTCAGCATTTTGGCATTATTGTATACCAATATGCCGAACATTCTTAATTGCTTCAGGTCGCTTGCCTATATATTGCTGATGTAACATATTTACCAGCACAGGCAAGTGACCTACATTGTTTGTAATTTTATTGCATGTTAGGTCAACGCCAAGCACAGCACGGGTAAGTGACCGAACGTTATTTACTTTTTTTATGATCAGCGCTCGCTCGCTTTCTATGCATTTTGTTTGTTGTCATAGGCTAACGACCGCCGATCGTACTCTCACTACTTTGTATGCTGTCATGCTAAGGCATGAAGTGTGCTGACAAAGTAATAAGACTCTTTTTTGTTTATTCACTCGTTGAGTGTTTATGCTGTAATATTGTTATTGCGGTTCATATGCAGATGGCATTATGAGGAATGCAATGAGTCGGGACTATATGAATAATTAATCGATCTAACCTTGAATACTATGTTAGCGCTGGTATGCTCCCTTCACAAGATCACCTTTCAACCAGTCTTACGCAAATAAACACATCAGCACAAAATGAAGATCAACAGATGAACTTCCACGAGGTTCATCACTACGTGGTCCTATATTGGATCATTGCTACAGCTATTGGAATTGCCACTGCCTACTATTACAAGAAGAAGAAGACACCCTCATCAGAACAACACCCCACCATGGTTCCCTTGCCACGTCGCTTCATAGCCACCCCGGAGGATGTTCGGGAACATAGTGAAGACCAAAGGTACCTACCGTAGGTGATAAAATGCAGAAACCCAAAGCTGCCAAACGTAGGGTGTAAAACAAATTATTTTTATCATTGTAAATATGCAATTCAGCATATTCCCACACATATTCACCCTGAAATTTGTTACTAGATATTTTGTTTGTGCACATATTTCTTCTTTACCTTAATATGACGATATTACTACTGTGAATATGAAATGCTCACCTCTGACGTGAGCATTCATATAATATTTTGTTACAAATCTTAGTCTAGCACTTTTTCATGTGAAACATCCGTTCGAGTTGTCTGGGCTATGCTAGCACTGCACTCAACGATTGCATGCTTATGATAAAAAATCATAGTATATAAGCTTTGAATAAAACGAAATAAATTATCATACAAATAAAGGGTTCGTAAGAGTTTACTTTAAATCGTCGTTCATTGTTCGCATTCTTTGCATTCACTGGGTAATATAAACAAACGTTGCATGTCTAATTGGTAATACTGGTTTATGTACCATTATCTTCAACTATTGTCAAGGTATAAGAACTTGGTCAATACTAGTAGACCCAAAAACACATCTTCATACAAACACGGACCATCGCTATTTAATCTTCAAGCTAGACATCAAACCTGCCCTTCGTGAGTCCTTTATAAATAAGAAAAGGACAAACTGGGGTATCTATAGGGAGATGCTAGGGAAACTACTACCGGTGGCTCCAAAGCCACCAGTCACTATAGAGGAGATAGATACAATGGTAGATACTGTAACAGGTGCCATGAATCGCTCCTTCGATGCTGCCTGCCTTGTGATAAAACCAATGGGCAAACAAAAGCCAACTTGGTGGTACGCGGAGTTAGGGACCTATCAGAAGGCAAGCAGGAAAGCTTTCAATAAAGCCAAAAGAACGAGACTGTCTCTGGACTGGGAATCATACAAAGAACATCTCAGAAACTACAAAACGGAGTTGAGAAAGGCGCAGAGGACGTGTTGGAGGCTCTTCTGTGATAAGATGGGAGGGGCCTCGGAGACCTCTCGTATACGAAAATTCTCTCTATGACAAAAACCACCCCAAGTTATTTAATAAAACCGGATGGTTCATGGACGATCTCGATTGATGAATCGTTGAAACTGCTCATGGAGACTCACTTTTCTGACTCAACTCAGGTATGTGATTCAGAAATGAGCAGGCAACATCTGGAACCTCAATCGGTTCAAACGAAGGAGATCGCGAGCAAAACGCGAATCCAGTGGGCAATAAGCGGTTTCAAATCCTTTAAATCGGCTGGCCCAGATGGGATAATCCCTGCGGAAATTCAGAATAACTCGGAGTGTATACTCCCATGGTTAGAGGCAATTTTCACAGGGTGTATAAAGCTGACGTACATTCCTAGGGCTTGGAAGGAAGTCAAGGTAGTTTTTACACCGAAGACGGGTAAAAGCTCACATGGCTACTCACATGACCTGAGACCTATAACTCTATCATCCTTTCTTTTGAAAACCCTGGAAAGATTGATAGATGTTCATATAAGTGCTAAGGAAAACCTAGCAGTTGGGCAAAGTCCCAACTTGCTTACTGCAAGGGGAAGTCTGTAGACACAGCCTTACACACCTTAGTAAGCACAATTGAGAAATCAATATACTCCCAGGAGTATACACTAGTAGCATTCTTGGATATCGAGGGTGCGTTCAACAACGATAAAAAAGAGGCAATCTGTAAAGGACTGTCAGACCTAGAGGTGGACTACCCTACAAGCAAACTAATCAATCATATGCTTCTAGGCAGGATTATTAGTGCGGAGCTGGGTGGTTCCATCTTAAAAAGGCAGGCAGTAAGAGGAACACCGCAAGGAGGTGTATTATCCCCTCTACTCTGGAATATAGTAATCAACAAATTGCTGTTGAAACTGGAGGCAGAGGGGATAAAGTGGTAGCGTATGCTGATGATGTAGCGTTAGCTGTCTCAGGAAAATACCTCAGAACGATTAGGGAGGTTATGCAAAATGCCCTCCTAATCGTTAAAGAATGGGCAAATAAAAGCGGTCTGGGCGTCAACCCGAATAAGACAGAGCTTGTCCTCTTCACCAGGAAATATAAAATTCCAACAGTTGATCCTCCAACACTAAATGGTACTCCCTTAGTTTTTTCTGATAAAGCAAGATAAAGGTTTGGAGACAATTGGTAAAAATTGGGCTTGAAACCAAAGCTGGCACACTGGCTTTACACGTCAGTAGTGAGACCAATACTACTGTATGGAGTAGGCGTATGGTGGCCAGCTATGGAAAAAACCACGTATACAAGTATATTGGGGAAGGTACGGCCTGCATGCTTATAAGTGGGGCGCTGAGATCTACACCAACTCGCGCTCTAGAGGTTTTGCTCCACCTGATCCCACTAGACATATTTGGCAAACAGAAAGCGGCAATTACGGCTACGCGACTGTTAGCTGTCAATCAGTGGAGAAGTCTTCAGAAAGGACACTCCACCATAACTAAATCGCTAAAGCAGGAGCTGACGAAACTGGATTACATAACACCAATGTTATGCTTTCAAAAAGGTTTTCGGACATCAATACCCACCAGAGAAGACTGGAAGAGTGGATCCGTAAAAGATAACGAAACAATACAGTTTTTCACGGATGGCTCTAAGCTAGACGGTAAAGTAGGAGCAGGAGTCTTCTGTGACAAGCTGAAAGTAAGCATCTCAGTCCGTCTACCTGATCGCTGCAGCGTATACCAGGCTGAGGTGATAGCGATTGAAGAGGTAATGAGCTGGCAGAAGCATAATGTATTATCCTCAAAGAAGATTAACATTTATGTGGACAGTCAAGCGGCCATAAAATCGTTGGAAGCGGTCTCACTCAAATCTAAGGTGGCGTTGAGCTTTCATTCCTCTCTTAACGAGATGAGTGAGCAGTTCAATATAAGGATCATATGGGTCCCGGGTCACATGGATGTTAAGGGGAACTGCAGGGCGGACGAGTTAGCTAGACGTGGTAGGACTCTCCAGCTGCTACCGGAAAGGGCGGAGGTGGGGAGTCCTATCGCGACACTGAAACTTGAGCTTCAGAAGAAGACAGAAACAATAACAAATGTAAGGTGGGAAAACACCGACACTTGTAATATTTCAAGAAAAGTCTGGCCGAAGCTGGACTTGAAGCGCTCAACTGCGCTTTTCTCCTTACAAAGACGTGAATTAAGAACGGTTGTAGGGATAATGACAGGACACTGCCTTCTAGGGAAACACGCGAGAAGGATGGGTGTCAAATATAATGACTTCTGCAGAGGTTGCTTGGACGAGGAGGAGGAAGAGACCATAGAGCATCTTCTCTGCTCATGTCCGGCACTAATGCACAGAAGGCACAAACACTTGGGTAAGCGGTTAATGAATAACCTATCAGATCTCGAAAACGGTAAAGTGCGAGATATACTCCGATTCATTAAGAGCACTGAATGGATCTTCTGAAAAGGGGAAAGGTGTAAGATCCTGTGGTAACACAAAGGACCGCGTATGGTCTATGTGAGCATTAGCTGCCACCGCAACCTAACCTAACCTAACCTACCGCAAACGTCGCTACAGATATCATATTCGTCGCAGACGCCACAGCCGTCACAGTCGCTACAGCCGTATCAGTCGCCACAGTCGTCTGGAACCTCACAGTACCTACCACCGACAATAACTAACGCAGTCACAAAAATAATCGAAACGACAAGGAGCCGTATGATAATCAAAACCCGGTTTCGTGCACCTCAAACAGAGCGTCCGTTTCCAAGTACTAACTATTAGGAAGGGTAAGTACCAAAGCAACGGGGGAGTGTGAGGAACAAAATTATTCACATTCCACACAACATGTCTGGAAATAATTACCAAGCCTTTTTGTCATAGATGTAAACTTATTAAAATAAACTCAAAATGTAGTTTTAATGATCGCTCATATTTACCAACGAATTCTTAACAATTATTAAGTGACTCAAGAGTCACTCAATTGATGGCGAAACGGCAATGAATCTTTTTCCTCTTTTTCTTGCGAGCGATAGGCGAGATTATAGAAATCATAGTGCATTGGACAAAACCACCACCACGCAATCGCACAACACTAGCAACAACAAATCTAACGCCACCGATCTCTGTTTGTGGGCAATCAGTGGACATAGGCAGATGATCACTATTGCGCACAACATGAAATTCGCCGGAGAGATAGTCTGTCCCCCTCACGCTCGGGCATTAGGTGCAGATGTACTCCCACGCATAACAAAAATCAAAACACTATGCAACAGCTGATGGTGTCAATGACCTGAGCACCGCTGATAAATCAGAAAGCGGTCTGTGAAACAAAATAACATTTCTGTTATATACAAGAAATTACCAAGTGTGCCCGCCATGTAGACAACTACATGCGTATTCCAAAATAAGACAGTATGGATATTGTAAATACAAACACACATGTTGTAATGTTGTATTCAGAAGAAACATGTATATCACACATGAAAGCAAACATGTCGTTATTCGGAGGAAAACATCAATATTGCGATTGAGAACATATACATGTATGCATGTGCATACATGCGTCTGGACATATATGAAAATCTTTGCACAACAACAACGAACAATATGAAAAACGATAAACCAACGGAAAACCAAGTACTCCGCACTTTGTATTTTGCTAGTAAGTACTTCATTGATATATTTAGCGCTAATAAATCTTCATTTTCAGCTACAGTGGCTTGAGAGTATTTCCTTGCCACTACCATTAACCCGTTCTTTCCCTACTTCTAGGAACAAAGGGTATGAGTACTTTATACTTGTATCAACACTTAATGAATAAATCTTCATTTTCAGCTACAGTGTCTTAAGAGTATTTCTTTCCCACTACCATTAACCCGTTCTTTCCCTAATTCTAGGAACAAGAGTATGAGTACTTTGTACTTTTACTTAATAATTGTTATTGTAATTGAAACAAGCATAAGAAGTTTTGAAAAATAAATAGAAAAGATAAATTCCAAGATCCCAAAAACAAAAATTTTTTATTGTAATGCCCCCCCCCCCTTTTTGAACCATGGTCACACTGAGGTCTACCCTGGCTGGAAAACCTCGTTACAGTACTATCGAAAAAGAACTACAATTGTATGGTCAACAAAATATTACAGACCCTAACTTTTTGGACGTAAATTTACAATCGAAACATATCATGAACCCTTAACTTGGCTTTTTTCAATAAAAGAACCCAATTCTAAACTTGTAAGATGGAGATTAAAATTATCAAAATTTGATTATGAAATCGTATATTAAAAAACAACCCATAAAAATTAAAATTTTTCATGTAAATTTTCTAATAGGAGATGGGTATGTGTTAAAATTTGAAGAAACCCGCGCTAATTTTTAAAAAATTTACATGGACACCACACGGGGTCAGGGCCCGATCACTCCAACAAACTTACAAAAGTTTTGTCCATCAGTGATACACATGTGCTTAAAATTTGAAGAAAATCGAGCTAATTTTTAAAGAAAATTAGATGGGCACCCCCGGGCCTCAGGGCCTCACTCCAAAAACTTTACAAAAAATTTTGTCCATCGGAGATACACATGTATATAAAATTTGAAGAAAATCGGGTTAATTTTTTTGAAAATTTTTTATGGGCCCCACGACCCCGGCCACCAAATGTTTTGCAAACAGTATATAAAATTTAAAAAAAAACAACGGTTTATCTTATTTAAAAAATTTGTTGGGGCCCCATGACCCTCCAAACCCTGTCTCCAAAACTTTTGCAAAAAGGGTTGCCCACTGGAGATACACACATATATAAAATTTTAAAAAAATCGGATTAATTTTTTAAAAAAAAAATTTGGGGACCAATGACCCTGGGGCCCGGGGTCTCCAAAATTTTTACAAAAAATGTGTTTCATCGGAGATACATACGTATATAAAATTTGAAGAAAATCGGGTTAATTTTTTTAAAAAAAAATTTGGAGCCTCACGACCCCAAAATTTTTACAAAAAGTGTTGTCTATCGGAGATACACATGTGCATTAAATTTGAAGAAAATCGGGTTAATTTTTTAAAAAAAAGTTATGGGGCCCCACGAACCCGGGCCCGGGGAGTCCAAATTTTTACAAAAAGTTTTGTCTATCAAAGATACACATGTGTATTAAATTTGAAAAAAATCGGGTTAATTTTTTTAAAAAATTGTATGGGGCCCCACGAACCTGGGCCCGGGGTCACAAATTTTTTTTCAAAAAGTGTTGTCTATTGGAGTTACACATGTGTATTAAATTTGAAGAAAATCGGGTTAATTTTTTTTAAAAAAGTTATGGAGCCCTACGAACCCGGGCCCGGGGTCTCCAAAATTTTTACAAAAAGTGTTGTATATCAGAGATACACATGTGTATAAAATTTGAAGAAAATCTAGTAAAATATTGTAAAATATTTGTAAGGGAGCCCCCCGACCCCGTGGCCCGAGGGGTCTCAAATTTTAATAGAAAGTGTTGTCTCCGGAAATACACATGTGTGCCAAATTTCAATAAAATCGGTCTTTGGGAAATGGGTTAAAAATTGATCGCAAGATTTCACGACAGACAACCGACGACCGACATCCGTGCCACGGGCAAGTGAAGTTAATATAGAGAATTAAAAAAAGAAACAAAAACTAAAAACGCAGATGCCCTTTCTAGAATAGAAATAAATCTTACAGAAAGAAATGAATAAAACAAATCAGATACATTTCCACTCAGTACATCTCTTTTAAATACAGGGTGTATCTGTTAAGGTGGCAAATACTTAAATGGATGATTCCTTGGTTAATTTCGTGAAAAAAATCGTATGGAAAGGGGGGTCTATTTTCAACCCCTGCGGTGTACGTAGCGTTTCAATGTGAAGATACGTACTTTTGACCTTACATCACTTCACACCCTGTAACTCTTAAACGCTTCTAGCTACAAGATCACTGTTGATCATTTTTGAAACAAAATTAAATTTTTAAGATCAAATAATGTACATTTTTTTAAATTTAAATTTGACTTCTTTTTTATCGGTATGGCTTAAATAATTTAAGAAAGTGTATATTGTTATATCTTAAAAATGTAATTTTCTTTCAAAAAAGACCAATAGCAAGCTTGTAGCTGGAAGCGTTCAAGAGTTATAGGGTGTGAAGTCATGTAAGGTCAAAAGTACGTTTTCGTTCATTTTACAAACTTTCATTTTTAACCCTGCTCCTGTTGACTGAATGCATTAATATTATAAGGTAGATTTGTAGAAAATTGAATAGGCTTTAATATTGCATTTGTCAAAAAAAAATTATCGGAGAGCAATTTCGAAATATTCGCGTTTGAAACTAAAATTTAAAAAAATTAAATTTTTTTTTAGATTTTGACGACGTTTATATCGGTAACGGTTTCAAGAATTTAAAAAAATGTACATTATTTGATCTTAAAAATTTAATTTTATTTCAAAAATGATCAACAGTGATCTTGTAGCTAGAAGCGTTTAAGAGTTACAGGGTGTGAAGCGATGTAAGGTCAAAAGTACGTATCTTCACATTGAAACGCTACGTACACCGCAGGGGTTGAAAATAGACCCCCCCCTTTCCGTACGATTTTTTTCACGAAATTAACCAAGGAATCATCCCTTTAAGTATTTGCCACCTTAACGGATACACCCTGTATATTCAAAACACAAATAGCAATTTTTAAAACTAATTCCGGATCATTACGAATAAAACAATTAAAGATTTTTAACAAAAATAGAAGAATTATTTACATTAAATCCCTAGACGAAGAAACAGCATTAGTACTCCTAAAAACACACTTCAAACCCAAAACTTTAAACTGTGTCTACATAGATAACGAAGAATTTATTAAAATATTAGAAGACGTTTATAAAAAATATTTCGCAGAACAAAGACAATTAAAAATTATTAAAAGTAATAAATTTTTAATAGATATAACAGATGAAGAAGAACTAGTTGAAATCTTTAAAAATGAACATCTCAGAAATAATTATAAAGGAATTATAGAAGTATATAAAGAACTAATCTTAAAATTTTTTCATCCAAAATTTAATATTATAATAACCCAATTTATCAATAACTGCGAAATATGTAATACGGAAAAATACGAACGAAATCCAATTAAAAATAAATATCAACTTAAAGAAACCCCTTCATCACTTAACGAAATTATTCATGCAGATGTGTTTTATTCACTCGAAAAACAACTCTATGTCACATTCATAGACAAATTTAGTAAATTTGCTCAAGCAATAAAAATCACAGCAAGAACAAGGACAGAATTTTAAAGAACTATACTTTTATTAATTGCTGCGATTTGACCTATAAACAAACTAACTGTAGATAACGAGGTAGGATTTAAAGCTCTCCCACTTAAATAATTTTTACAAAACGAACATATAGAAATCCATTATACTTCAAATTATAATCATCCAATTCAGATGTAGAACGCCGAAGAAAAAACAAATTACTATAAATAAACTAAATAAAGATAAAAAAGAAATAGAAATACAAACAGTAACTACTTTCATTAAAGAAACAGGTGGTGGAAAAGACCATACGAAATTTAGAAAAATTGATGCAGAAAAAATAGATGAAAATCATATAATCGACAAAAGTAATAACTTAAAATATTATAAAACAAAAAAAGAAATATCAAAACAATGATTCACCTACAATCCGAACCAAAGAAAAACAAAAAAGAAACATAAAAAAAACAACCCATAAAAATTAAAATTTTTCATGTAAATTCTCTAATAGGAGATGGGTAGGTGTTAGAATTTGAAATTTACATGGACACCACGCGGGTCTCAGGGCCCTATCACTCCAACAAATTTACAAAAAGTTTTGTCCATCAGTGATACACATGGGTTTAAAATTGGAAGAAAATCGAGCTAATTTTTAAAAAATTTATATGGGCACCTTAAAAAAAATTTTGTCCATCAGAGATACACAGGTGTATAAAATTTGAAGAAAATCGGGTTAAGTTTTATGGGGCCCCACGACCCCGGCCACTAAAATTTTTTCAAAAAGTGTTGTCCATCGGAGATACACACGTATATACAATTTTTAAAAAAATCGGGTTAATTTTTTTAAAAAAAATTTTGGGGCCCGGGGTCTCCAAGATTTTTACAAAAAGTGTTTTTCATCGGAGTACGTATATAAAATTTGAAGAAAATCGGGTTAAATTTTTTTTAAAAAATGTTGAGGCCCCATGACCCCGGGGCCCAGAGTCTACAAAATTTTTACAATAAAGTGTTGTCTATCGGAGATACACGCGTATATAAAATTTGAAGAAAATCGGGTTAATTTTTTTTGGGGCCCCACGAACACGGGCCCTGGGTCTCCAAAATTTTTACAAAAAGTGTGTCTGTCAGAGATACACATGTGCATAAAATTTGAAGACAATCGAGTGGCCCGAGGGGCCTCAAATTTTAATAGAAAGTGTTGTCTTCGGAAATACACATGTGTGCAATATAATGGGGCCCCAAGACCCCGGCCACCAAAATTTTTGCAAAAAATTTGTCCATCGGAGATACACACGTATATAAAATTTTAAAAAAATCGGGTTAATTTTTTTAAAAAAAATTTTGGGGCCTCAAATTTTAATAGAAAGTGTTGTCTTCGGAAATACACATGTGTGCAAAATTTCAATAAAATCGGGCTTTGGGAAGTGGGTTAAAAATCGATCGCAAGATTCCACGACAGACGACCGACATCCGTGCCACGGGCAAGTGAAGTTAATATAGAGAATTTAAAAAGGATCCTATTTCATAAAACACAAAGATATTTTAAACCACTTGAAAGGTGAACTTTAAGCAAAAATTAAAATAATAAACAAATAGATTCATTCACTTCATATCAAGTAAAAAGAAGTCTAAAATAAATTATATCTTTTACAGATGAATCTTCAAATCTTAATTTTATCAACTATACTATCCTTAGTATATGGACAATCTCTTAAAATACATGATCTAAATAACAATAATGGATACATAACAATAAAAAAAATAAAATTTAATAAAAATTTAACAAAATTCGACATATTATAAACACTACAGAAATAGAAATTACTATGGATCACATAAATGAAAATCAAATTTAATACAAACCAAAATAGGCACAAAGGCAAAGAGTGCAGAAAATACATCGCACATCGGTCCTAACAGCCTGCACCTAACTAGCAACAACAACGGCCAACGCGTCACTGACCTGGCAATAACGTACAACTTAGCTGTATCAAGTACGTTTTTCCCACATAAGAGAATCCACAAAGTAACGTGGATATCGAATGATGGAAGAACGGAAAACCAAATTGATCACGTCATGGTGTCTAAGAGACACTCAACCAGCATATCCGACGTCAGGTCTCATAGAGGTGCAGACATGGGCAGCGATCATGTGCTTGTCATATTTAAGTATAAGTGCAAACTGTCATCTACGTTCAACAGACAAGCACAAACCCCCATTAGAGCAATAGCTCCTCCAGGTGAAGAGATCTTCGTCGAATATCCCACAGTAGAGAAAGAAGATGCAGCTATTAGTAAATTAAAAAATGGAAAGACACCCGGTCTCGGCGGAATCCCCGCAGAATTAATCAAGCTCAAAGGAGCTACTCTTGCTACAAATAACGGGTGTTTTTTTGGGAGGTTTGTTTTTCCGATAGATGTCGTTTTATTTTATGACAGTTGTTTTGACAGCTCAAAGTGGCATTTCTACTCAGTATTGTTTGGCAAATCATTATGAAAAAAAAAAAAAAAAAAAAAAAAAAATGACATTTGTGAAAAATAGTCGTGGTAGCCATATGCCAGAAATTGTGTTTAAATGTTAAATGCCAAAAAATTATCTACCAAATAAAAAAAATTTTGGTCATTTCATAATTTTATATGTGTTTTATTCAAAAAAAAAATCGGCAACCTCTTAAAAAAACACCCGTTAGATATAACGTGTTTTTTTTATTTGGTAGATAATTTTTTGGCATTTAACATTTAAACACAATTTCTGGCATATAGCTACCACGACTATTTTTCACAAATGTCATTTTTTTTTTTTTTTTTTTTTTTTTTTTTTTCATAATGATTTGCCAAACAATACTGAGTAGAAATGCCACTTTGAGCTGTCAAAACAACTGTCATAAAATAAAACGACATCTATCGGAAAAACAAACCTCCCAAAAAAACACCCTTTATATACGATCTTTACGTCTCTATTTGGGACCAAGAAGAGCTGCCGGAGAATTGGAGAGCCGCACTCATATGTCCGCTGCAAAAAAAAGGAGACCGTCTTAAATGTGGAAACTATCGTGGTATCGCTCTATTGAACACTGCTTACAAAGTGTTGGCTAATGTTGTACTTATCCCTTTCGCCGAAAACATCATTGGCGACTATCAATGTGGTTTTCGTCCCAACCGATCGACCACTGACCAATGCTTTACCATGAGAATGATCTTGGAAAAATGTTGGGAGTACAACATAACCATACATCAACTGAACATAGACTTCAGACAGGCATATGACAGTATAAACCGCGAAAACCTATGGGCCGCACTCATATGTCTAGGAATTCCAGAGAAACTCGTCTCTCTGTGTAAATTAACAACCTCTGGGTCTGTATGTAGAATCGTAATTGAGGGAGCTGTGTCAGACTCCTTTGAAATAACATCTGGTGTTCGTAAGGGAGATTCACTCGCGCCTGTGCTGTTCAATTTGGCGCTTGAGTACGTAGTCAGAAAGAGCAACATTGAAACTTCGCGCTGTATATTTAATAAATCAGACCAAATTCTTGGATATGCAGATGATATCGTGCTTCTTGGCCGAAGACCTAGCGATGTCAAGGACAGTTTCATACAGCAACAAAACAAAATTTCTATCAACACCCAGGAACATCTCCATGGTAAATCTCGGAACTAGCGACCATAACTTTGAAAGCGTCGAAAACTTAAAATACCTCAGTCAGTTATAACATCGTCAAATGATATGCAGGCAGAAATAAAAGCCCGAATCGCTGCCGGACAACGAGTTTTCTATGCCCAATCAAAATTATTGCGATCTAAACATCTATCGCAGTTGTGCAAGCTCGCACTTTATAAAGCACTCATAAGACCTGTGCTGGCTTTCGGAAGCGAGAGCTGGACCATGACCTCTAGCGATTGTAGATTGTTATCTACCTTCGAAAGAAAAATCATTCGCTCAATCTTTGGTCCAATTAAAGTCGCGGACAACGTATATCGGATTCGTATGAACCATGAGATAAGGCAGCTTCTTGGAAGCTACGATATTATCAGATTCATTAAATCCAATCGAAATAGATGGCTCGGCCACGTTACATGGTCTCCACAATAACGAATGACCAATAAAGTGTTCCATCAACAACCAGCCGGTGTGCGTCGTAGAGGAAGACCCCGACTACGCTGGCGTGACGACGTTAAACAATATTTACATGCATTAGGACAAGCATCAAATCCTAACACGGGCCAAATAAAGAATATAAAAGTTTATGTGGGCCACAAAAAAAATAAAAGACTTAAATGTTTATAGTAAACTAGGTTTATTTTTAAAAGTATAAAAAAAATGTAAAATTAATATTTTTTCCCAGATATTTTGCACCATTTCTCTGCAACCATCTTTCCGACTTTAGGGGCAATCTTCTTTGCAGTTATTAATTTTAAAACTGACCCGAGATGACTGTCAGTAATTCTTGATCTGATTGGAGACTTATTTCCTTTCATAAGAGAAAATAACTGTTCGCACCGATAAGTACTTCCAAACATGGACATAATTTCATATGCGAATCGAGTGTTTTCAAATCTGGCTGGCAAATATGTATAAAATTCAGACACTCCAACTTCAATGAATTTTGGCTTCAAATTAGAACAACACTGTATATCGATAACCTCCATTTGCATATAGCTAGGTACAGATTCTATATTTATTAAGAAAATTGAAGAAAACAAAGAAAATTTGTCTTCCAACGATTTGACATCAGAAAATCTTGTTTCAAATTCAGTTCTTAAGCTTAAAATTTTTTCCGCGTATTTTTCATATGATGCAGTTTCACCTAAACTGGATTTATACATGTTGTATGTCTGAAAATGCATTAAATTTTTTTCAACTGCTTTTCCCAAAGAACTAGCTTACATTTGAATGCATTAACTTGGTCACACATGTTGGTAATGATCTGATCCTTTCCTTGCAGTTTAAATTGAAATCGGATAAGTGTTTCGTTATATCAACCATGAAGGATAAATCTTGCAACCACACCGTATCAGAAAACAAGCTGATGTCTCGATTCTTGGACATTAAAAACTGACATATTTCTTCATTCAAATCCCAAAATTGCTTAAGAACCTTGGAGCAGGATAACCAACGTACCTCGGTATAGTACGACAAACCAGAAACCAGAATATTCGCTTTCTAATTCAGTTAGAAACCTAGAATACTTCCTGATGAAGAATACAATGGGTATGATGAATCTTGGACCCATCATATATTTCACTTAGTTTTTTTTTGCAGTAATGCTACAAAACCGTTGCTTTTGCCGGTCATTGAAGAATGCTTCGAAACAAGATGATTTAGCTTTACTCTGATCACTTAAATTTCTGGCTATATCAGTAACTCTTTCCGCAACGGTATTTCGAGACAAAGAGATTACTTGAAATGCCTTCACACTTCCAGGACAAACAATTTCTGCAGCCTTAATTAAACATTATTTGAAGAAATCACCTTCGGTAAAAGGTTTCGAGTGTTTAGCTATCAACTCCGACAAAACGTAGCTTGCCTGCACCGCCGCTTTACTTTCGTGTGACACTTTAGTAAACATGAACTGTTGTTTTTTCAGTCCTAACTTAAACTCTTTTAACTTTTCTTGTCTCATTAATACTTCGTAATTATCGTAAATATCATAGTGACGTTTAACGTTATATAATTTTGGTACACTGATAGCACTATTACATATCAAGCAGATGATTTTATCGTTTACTTCAGAGCAAAAATACTCCAGTTCCCACTTTTCTTGGAAATTTCGATGTTCGTGAGCAATTTTTCGTTTAGTTTTACTGCCACTTGGTGTCGATAAAGACATACTGAAGACAAAGGCTTGAAATAAATTAATAAACACTAATTAAAAATAATAAAAGATTTTTATAAAAAATAAATATTTTTTCTTGAACATTTACTTATCATACACAAAATGTCTGCACGAATTGGTAAAAACGTAGCTTAAATATAGTTTTTTCTAATAATCTACCTCTCTCAAAGAATCCGTCAAAAATTTTCCTCCTAACTTACTTACGACGCTTTCAAAACGACTAAACGACTGTGACTTTTTTTTTATAAAATTTGTATGGGTGCCCCCCCCCCCCCCCCCGACCACGGGGCCCGATCACTTCTTAATTTTTATAAGAAGTGTTGCCAAACGGAGATACACATGCGTATAAAATTTGAAAAAAATCGGGTAATTTTTTTTATAAGATTTGTGTGGGTGCCCCCCGACCCCGGGGCTTGATCACTTCCAAATATTTACAAAAAGTGTTGTCCATCGGAGATACACATGTGTAAAAAATTTGAAGAAAATCGGGTATTTTTTTTTATAAAATTTCTATGGGTGCCCCCCGACCCCGGGGCACGATCACTTCTAAATTTCTACAAAAAGTGTTTTCCATTGGAGATACACATGCGCATACAATTTACAGAAAATCTGGTACTTTTTGTAAAATATTTGTATGGAAGCCGCCGACCCCGCGGCCCCTCGGGCCCCAAATTTTAATAGAAAGTGTTGTCATATGAGATACACATGTGTGCAAAATTTCAATAAAATCGGGCTAAAGTGGGTTAAAAATTGATCACAAGATTTGGTGTGCCAGCCAGCCAGACCGCCAGCCAGATACAGGCAAGTGAAGTTAATATAGAGAATTTAAAAAAGAAATCCGATACCTTATAAGCCTTTATATCTATACATCCACATCAAATGAAATTGAATGCCGCACATTCTTTCATTAAGAGAGTCCTATACCTAACTAATATGAAATTCGGAAAGCAAACATAAAAAGAATAAAGAACCTTTTAATTAATATTAATTATCTAGTTAAACTTATTGAAAAATTATTAACAAAAACGTTATACACTTATCTAAATAGAAAGTTAGAATTTATAACGGATTGTAAGTTTAGCACCTTAACATACGTACAGAAATTAACTCAAATACTTAAACAAACTCTTCAAACAAATTCTAAAGACTTGTTAATTGCAAATAATATTCTTTATATAGCTGAAAACTCATACATAATACCAGAAAACCAGAGAGATGGGAAACAAGTAATACGAAATCACAAAGAATAACACAACGACAACAACAAATGCTACACAAACAACTTATAGGTCAGCTTTGGTGAAACATAGTAATGAAAAGAAACATGAGTTTGATATGGAAAACGCGATCACCTTAGAATATGAGAGGAAGAAAAAAACGTTTGTTTAAGGAAGCTTGTCATACTTGGATGTCAAAGAATCCTGTTAATTATAAAGAAGATAGTAATAGATTACAATCTAATTATATATAATTATAATTAAAAATTACATTAGATAAAATTATCATAAATTAGAAAAAAAAAATATATTATGTCATTGATGGGATTTTAATGTGTCTAACCTAAATTTTTGTGTGTTTATTTACATTTTCTTAAAAATTATTAACTGTTTCTAAAAATAATTATAAATTTAGTATAGGTACTTATATGTGTTTTTTTATTTTAATTTTTTTTTTAAATAATTTTTTTGATCATTGAAAATCGTGAAAAACACCGAAATATTGGATTAAATATATTTTTTTATTTAAAAAAAAACAACCCATAAAAATTAAAATTTTTCATGTTAATTCTCTAATATGGATAAAATTAATATTAGAGCCACCTTCACTTCAAATTTTTTTCAAAAACTGTTCTCACTTGTGTGAAAAAATTTGTATGGAAAAAATTCAAATCAAAAACTCAAAAATGTTTACAAAAAGATCGGCACGGGGTCTCCAAAATTTTTGCCAAAAGTGTTGTCCATCGAAGATAACAGCGTGCATAAAATTTGAAAAAATTCGTGTATAAAATTTGAAAAAATTCGGGTTATTTTTTAAAAAAAATTTGTTGGTGCCCCATGACCCTGGGGTATCCAAATTTTTTACAAAAAGTGTTGTCCATCGGAGATACATACTTCTATAAAATTTGAAGAAAATCCTGTTAATTTTTTTAAAAAAATGTGTGGCCCCATGACCGGGGTATCCAAAATTTTTACAAAAAGTGTTGTCCATCGGAGGTCTATAAAATTTGAAGAAAATCGGGCTAATTTTTAAAAATTTATATAGAAGCCCCTCGGCCTTGGGGCCACTTCAAATTTTTTACAAAAAGCGTTATCCATAGGATTAAACATGTGTATATAAAATTTGAAGAAAATTGGGTAAATTTTTAAAAATCTTAATGGGGCCTTCCGTCACCGAGGCCCAATCACGCCAAAATTTTTACAAGAAGTGTTGTCCGTCAGAGATACACTCGCGTATACAATTTGAAGAAAATCGGGTATTTTTTTTTATCAAATTTGTATGTTAACGTAAATTATTGGCAGATGAAGGAAGTTTATAGGCTATAGTACTCCAGTCACCCCGGGGTTCATGTGTACGGGTAGCAAAGCACCCGGGAACAGCTAGTAATAAATAATAATAAAATTTTGTTTCGTATGCAAATGATCAGTACCTAATAATTACTGAGAAAATTTTGATTATATTTCAATAGCAAGTGAAGAATACTGATATATTGATCATAGATTAATTTTGTATCAATTGCAAATGAGGAATACAGATTAATTATGGATTGGAGTTTAATTGTAATTGGGAGGAACTGGATTTTTGTTAATTCCTTTACAAATGAACAATACCGAATATTATTGGTTGAAGTTTAATTTTTATAAATTATAAATAAATAAAAAAACCGAATAACTATTGATCGTTTAAATAAATAAATAAATATAACAATATACATAATAGGTCCTTTTCTGTTGAGTCTGAGTGTCGTATCCTTCGGTCTACGAACGGTGAGCCGCAGGAGCTTCGTGCACGAAAATATAGGTATTTGTGACAAACGTTCCGAGATTAATAAAGCTTGTTAATTCGCCCTTCGGATCCGGCCTTAAAATGAAGTTCCCTTTCATTTGTGTCCAAAAATATACATGCGCAACACAAATGGTTGCGAGAAGCTAGGCCTAGGATCTCAGTGGTCTGTCGCGCGGAATATTATTATTGTTTGGATCAGCATTAAATGCAGGTGCAACGGACAACGAACTACATCAAGGCCAACATATCATTCAAATTGCTGACCTTGCGTCTACAGCGAAAAACACTTGTCGCTGCATCGTCAGGTGGATTCTATTGCAGCACAACAGCAAGCACTGCAGTTATTGATGAGTTAACAATTTTTGTATTTTCTTTGATAATACTCACATAACAGCACGACGGTGACAATAGTTATTTGCCGCATCAGCCTAAATGTCGATTTTTGTATTTTTATTGTTTATGTTATTTTAATTTATTGTATATTGTATTGTAAGCATTTTTTGGGTATAAAAGCCACCAAATTTCAAATTAATAAATTAGATCAAATTCAACCTTGTGTGTTTTGATTTCGCTGTGCATTGAGTATTGGTTAAAGTGATAGTACTCGCTGCATTGTCTGAATTTGTACTGGACAAATCAGATCATCAACGTCCACAGATTGAGTATTGGTTTAAGTGCCTATACTTCCTCGCTGGACACATATACGATTAGTAGCGCTAAAGAGTATTGGTTTAAGTTCCGATAGTCCTTTCAACAACTGATTTGGTTTGCACCTAATCTGAAGCTACATTTTGGTGACACCGACGTGATCTGGATATCACGGTTCGCGCTTCTTCAAGGAGCCTCATTGGACATAATCTTCGTTGGACACACTCGCATCAATCTACATCATGGACGATTTATTCAACCAGCAGTCTCAACTTGGTGAAGAGATTGAGAGAATAATTCGAAACTTCAAGAAGGATTCCGACGAGCGGAAAACTATAAAATATTACAAGCTGCGACTCAGCCAGCTACAATCAATCATTGCTAAATTCGAGGCAAATGAAACAGAGCTCCGTAAACTGGAAAACCGCCAACACGCGTACTTTATAGAAGACTACTTTATCCAAACGAAAACATTATGCAACAACTACACGAAACGTTTTCAACAAGAAATCAAAACTTTGGAAGCAAGTGCCGTCGATGATAGCGTCGACGACAGCATCGATCACAGCGTTAAAGAAGACGGTAACAAAACCAAAGCCAAACATATTGAAGAAGCTTCTTTTTCAAAAATCGATGGCTTAATTCGAAAGGCACATCGAAAGATGGCAATATTGGATGCCAGACTTTCAAATATTTTGGTCTTGGAGCAACAATCCGGACAATATTACGACCTGAAGGTGAATTTCATTAATGAACTTTGGCAAGACATAACTGCAGCCGATGATAACATTTGGGAGCAATCATCCAACCCATCGTCATTAGGATACGATATGAAAATATTTGAAGATCTGGAGCAAAGAGTGCATCAGAAACTCACCGATATCACTCTAATGCGTATTGAACCAGCGTTCCCATCTAATCAACATCATCAATCAACACGAAAGTCTTTACCAATCCCAATGGTAAAAATCCCAATATTCGATGGGGATTATCTAAAATGGAATCAATTCCACGACATTTTCTCAGAGTTGGTTCACAAGCAGCCACTCTCAAATGTGGAGAAAATGTGGCACCTCAAGACACAGTTGGTTGGCGAAGCAGCAAGTCTCGTTAGTCATTTTTCAACCACAGAAGAAAATTATGTAGCAGCCTGGAAGCTTTTAGAGGAGCCAGCAGGAACATCATCTGCAGCAGCGGTCAAACATCTGCATGATACTAAGAAGGAGTGCTTACTTGCATTAAACAATTTAAGCATCGAAACAAGTTCATGGGATCCGCTGTTGATTCACTTCCTTAGCAAAAAAATGGATCGACCCACCTATATTCGGTATGAGCAGTCACTATCAAAACCGAAGGAGCTACCGACAGTTACAGAATTTTATCGTTTTTGGAATTGCAGTTCCAAACAATGGAAACAATCGGACACCGAGAAAGGGCAACTATTCCCCAACCATCAACAAAGGTTTGCACCTCAGCAGCATCAACACATGAAGCCAACAGCCTCTGTTTGTCATGCGGAAAGAAAGTTCACCCGTTATTCTCATGTGACCAGTTTCTTAAACTAAAGGTGAATGAAAGAAGAAGTTTCGTCCAGAAGCATAAACTTTGCATGAATTGTTTAAAGACGGGACACATAGCAAATCAATGTGCTTGCTGACACTGCACCAAGTGCACAAAAAAACACAACTCATTACTTCATCTGGAGCATCAAAGGACTGAAGTATCATCAAATGCGCAGAGGAAGGAAGATTCACCTGCAACTGTGGCAACAATAAACCATGAAAAGGGAAGTCAGAAATACGTTCTGTTAGCAACCTCTAAGGTGATAATAGTGGCGAATAATGGGCAAGCCTGCGAAGCACGTGCGGTACTCGACTCTGGTTCACAAGTCAATTTGGTGACAGAGAGATTAATCAACAAATTATCATTGGCTCGAAATCCCGAGTTAACCTTAAGTTGAAGTCATCAGCAGGAAGTTTTTCAACAAGAATCGAAGCTTTCGTTCTGCCGCAAATAATCTCAGCGCAACCATCGCGAGATTTAGATGTCACTAAATGGGACATACCAAATAACATTACACTGGCCGATTCCGAATTTTTCAAATCTGGAAAAATTTATCTTTTAATTGGAGCAGAGTTTTACCACAACTTACTCCGCCCAGAACAGCTGAACATAGGATAGACCTTACCTCTACTACAAAATACAGTTCTTGGATGGATTGTTATTGGCAAAACAGAAACTGCCACATCGGTTACTGCAACATGTGCTGTTTCTACTCAAGAAGACGAAAAAACCTCAGAAATCTTGGAAAAATTCTGCAGACTGGACGATTTCAGCGAGACAACAAAGGTCATGACTCCATCAGAAAAGTGGTGCGAAAATCATTTTTTGAACAACATAAAACGGGACAAGGAGGGTCGCTTCATTGTACATCTGCCATTTTCTGAGAATCCAATAGCTCTAGTAAAATCTCGAGACATTGCTATAAATCGATTCTTGTCAATGGAAAAACGGTTGCAAAGGGACACAATTATTTTATTCCTCACCATTGCGTTGTGAAGCCCGACAGCAGTACTACTAAATTGAGAGTGGTATTTGACGCATCGGCCAAAACATCCAGTGGATTGTCATTGAACGACATTTTGCATAAGGGTCCAACAGTTCAAAGCGATCTCTTTTCAATTCTACTGCGCCTTAGAACACATAGTTTTGTTTTCACAGCTGATATTGAAAAGATGTATCGGCAAATTCGCATGCATGAAGAAGACACCGCTCACCAACTCATTGTGTGGCGAAAGGATCCAACCAAATTCATGCAATTTTATCGTCTCAAAACCGTCACGTATGGAACAACATCAGCTCCATATCTTGCAACGAAATGCCTCCAGCATCTGGCGAAACAAAACATGCATACATACCCACAAGCAGCATCAACATTACATGACGATTGCTTAAGTGGTGATAATGACATCAACACGGCGCTTCACACCCAAAAACAACTCACTACGATTCTTTATGAGGCTGGATTCAAGCTCAGGAAATGGTGCGCTAATCATCCAAAGCTGCTGGCAGACATACCAATAAAGGATCAAGAAATCAATTTAGATTTGGATGACTCATCAAGCAAGCCCACAAAAACATTGGGAATCATTTGGCTACCAAAAACTGATGAACTGTGCGGCCGAGCACAAGCATCACCAGGTCAATCCATCACTAAGCTGTTCAATGGCACCATATTTCATTCAAATTGAATCCGACATCCGACATCATTTTCCGTGGTATTAATCCGGAAAAAATCAGTTCCTGCTCCATATGGTTTTTCGGACCACTGTTTCTACATGGAACCAATGAATTTTGGCTAAACAAAGAAGTAAAGACGTTTGACATACCAAATGACATCGAAAGAAAGGGGAAATCAACCGTGGCAGCAGCAGTACCAGCTTCAGCATCATTGGAAGCATTAATTTATGGAATAAACCACAGAAACTCGTTTAGATTTCTACAACATACTGTCGGATATGTGCTTCGCTTCAGTGCAAATCTCAAAAGGGGAAAGGCGGAAAGGCCAAATCACAAATCTTTAGGCGCGCAGGAAATGGAGAAATCATTGACAATCATAATAAAGGCTATTCAAATCTCTGATTTCAAGGAGGAAATCAAGGAACTGCAAGGACATAAGCACGTGGGTACATCAAACCAACTTGCAAGTCTCTGCCCTCTGCTAGACGATCAACAAATCATTCGTGTGGAAGGTCGACTGGAAGCGTCAACATTGCCGTTCGATGCCAAGCATCCAATGATTTTACCATATAATGACCCGTTGACCAAACTCATTTTAAAAATGATTCATGAAGAAAACCAACACTGCGCCCCGAAAGCTTTAATAGCCATCTCTCGACAACAATTTTGGATATTAAGAGGAAAAACAGTAGCACGCAACATTGTGCAGAACTGTGTCCGCTGTACAAAGGCAAAACCAAAATTGTTTACTCAAATCATGGGCAATCTACCAGCTGATCGAGTGACAGAATCACGCCCATGTTTGATATCAGGCGTAGATTATTTTGGTCCCATTTGGGTACATGATAAAATCCGAGGAAAAAGACCACATAAGCCTTACATTGCGGTTTTTTGCTGTTTTGCCACAAAGGCCGTTCACATGGAAATCGTGTCAGACCTAACTACCGAAGCCTTCATCGCAGCTCTGAAACGATTCATTAGTCGTAGGGGAAGGTGCAAAACGTTATACTCCGACAATGCAACGAACTTTGTTGGTGCAAGAAATCAACTGGTTGAGCTGCAAGAAGCCATTTTTTCGAACAACTCAAAAGAAAATATCATCAAATCATGCAGTGATAAGGGAATCGAATTCAAATTCATTCCACCCAAAGCCCCACATTTTGGTGGACTATGGGAAGCAGCTATAAAATCTGCAACGTATCATCTGCTTCGAAATGTGTCAACTTCATCATTGACATATGAAGAATTAGAAACGGTAGTAATAGAAATAATAGAGGCAATCTTGAATTCTCGACCACTCATATCATTGTCATCAAACAAAATGACTTAGGAGCTCTTACACCAGGTCATTTCATCATCGGTGAGCCTTTAACTACGCCAGTCGACTCAAGATCTTCAGCGAACAAAACATCATTAAACACTAGATGGAAACTTGTGTCAGAATTAAAACACACATTCTGGAAAAGATCGCATGAAGAATATCTGCACGAACTTCAATCAAGATCTAAATGGAAGCACTCATCAATGAATGTGAAAGAAGGCACGTTGCGTAATTCCAAAAGAAAACAACGTACCAGTCCTACAATGGCCTCTTGGACGAATCACTAGAGTTTACAAAGGAGATGATGACATTGTCCGAGTGGTTGATGTTAAGACAAAGTCGGGTACACTCAAGCGACCAATACATAGATTGGCCCCTTTATTCACCGAAGAAGACACAACAAATTTAAGGCTACCAACAATGGAGACACCGAATCCGAAACGGCACGCGTCAGACCAAGATGAGGGAGTCAAGAAAAGGAGATTAGTGACCTGCGGCCCATCACTCACTGCAATGCTGATTACACTATTCTTTTTACCGTTGGCATTGTCCTCTCAAATTCAGATATCAAATTTTGAGGCAAACCCCGGGATTTACTTCGAAGGAATAGGTACTGCCCGGCTTTCAACTGGTGTTTGGAAAATCATTGTGTACTACGATTTGGCGCCATTTCATTATCAAGTTCATGTACTATCAGATGGAATACAAGCTTTGAAAAAATTGTGCCTACATCCAACATCAGACATTTCATGCCACTCACTCATCGAATACTTTGAAAATGCTCGCAATCAGTTAAATCAAGAGGACAGTTTATTATCATCAAATCGAACCAAAAGAGCAGCATTTAATATAATTTGAAATGTTGCTCACGCTTTGTTTGGCGTAATAGACTCTGATTACGCCGATGAAATGTCAAACACAATCAACAAAGTTAAGTCGAACGAAGAATATCTGCTACAGCTGCTCAAAAATCAAACTTCAGTTATCGACTCTACAATCAACATTATAAAACAGGATGAGAAAGATGCATCCTTACGCCTAGTTGAAGTCCAACATATGATCACGGAAAATTTGAAAAGTATTAACAACTCAGTTACTCAATTTCGACGATTACAACGTTTTACTGTCCTAATCGTTCAACTATCAGCGATAATCACAGACTTACAACACATCCAATCAGAATTAATAAACATTCTGACCCATACCAGTCTCGGAAAAATAAGCCCGAAAATTCTCACGCCACAACAACTCGCAAAGGAGGTTATTCTTATAAAAGGGCATTTATCACCCACACGAGGTCTACCAATAACCGAGGCGAACCTATTAGGATTTTATCAAATATTGGACTCTTGTGGTTATCACACCAAACACCGAAATACTCGGAATCAGCGGGCATCGGGACCAATTCGTTGCCTTAAGTCAGAGCGAACTTACAGCAGCTACCACAATTGAAGATACCTATTTGATTGACAGAAAACAATTGAAATTTGCAAGAAAGTCTGGCAAATCTGCCTGCGAGATTCAATTACTAAACAACAAAACCTCTCAGAGCTGCAAATTCAGAACTATGAGAGAGAAGATATCATTCACACCAACGTTTCGTCCCAACCAGTGGATTTTCGCCACGACTATTGCCACCGAAATGATTGCAGTGTGCGTGAATGATACTGTTAAATAAACATTGATGGGTTCAGGATTTCTTACAATTGGTCAGCAATGCGTTTTGAAGAATGACGCCATTAACATCCAAGGGAACACGAAGATTTCCAGTCGTGTATATACATCGTATACTGGATTTGGAAACATATCATCTATTAGTTCACCTGCATTAAATCCTCTTTTGAAACTTAACTTCGAGCACTTTGACACTAACTGGGAACAACTCACCAATCTCCAGTCAAAGTTTCGGCACGAAGATTTTGACAATCTACCAGAACAACTTCATTCATCAAACACTCATCATCATGTGGTCAGCTACCTTGCACTCACGCTAATCACGGTGGTTATTATCCTGCTCGTTATTTGGAAGTTTAGCAAGTACGGTCAACCAAAACCGACACCCAACATCGCAACAAATCCTCAACCGACACCACGTCAACAACCTTCAAATTTTAAGATTCGTGTGACATAAGTTGAGTCAGTCACTCAACGGGGGGAGAATGTTTGGATCAGCATTAAATGCAGGTGCAACGGACAACGAACTACATCAAGGCCAACATATCATTCAAATTGCTGACCTTGCGTCTACAGCGAAAAACACTTGTCGCTGCATCGTCAGGTGGATTCTATTGCAGCACAACAGCAAGCACTGCAGTTATTGATGAGTTAACAATTTTTGTATTTTCTTTGATAATACTCACATAACAGCACGACGGTGACAATAGTTATTTGCCGCATCAGCCTAAATGTAGATTTTTGTATTTTTATTGTTTATATTATTTTAATTAATTGTATATTGTATTGTAAGCATTTTTTAGGTATAAAAGCCACCAAATTTCAAATTAATAAATTAGATCAAATTCAACCTTGTGTGTTTTGATTTCGCTGTGCATTGAGTATTGGTTAAAGTGCTAGTACTCGCTGCATTGTCTGAATTTGTACTGGACAAATCAGATCATCAACGTCCACAGATTGAGTATTGGTTTAAGTGCATATACTTCCTCGCTGGACACATATACGATTAGTAGCGCTAAAGAGTATTGGTTTAAGTTCCGATAGTCTTTTCAACAATTGATTTGGTTTGCACCTAATCTGAAGCTACAATTATTATTATGATGGTAGGCGCGGAAGACGGGCCAAATCGGGCGAAGTGGTCAGAGTAGGTGCTAGGAGTAAAAGAGTACAATTACACGATATTTACGTCCCCAATAAGTTTTATCGCGTGGTTCTAAATTCTGTCTAGTAGATTTACAGTTGTATTGAAGTTTTATTCAAGTAGAATACAGCATTATGTTTTGGAAGCGTTAAATTAGCCTTTATTGTGAAGTCCCCACCTTGTTATGCTGTCAATTTAACGTGCTTAATATATGTTGTTGTTCAGTTGTCTCTGATACGTCATCGTACGCGGATGTGCTGCGCATCGTCATTGCACAAAACAAACAAAAAAAAATCAACAACAAAAACGCAAATTGCCCAAGCTCGCCGGATCGCGTGTGCATATTTTGTTAGTGCAAAGTGCAGTGTGTGGTGTCCATGCTTCCCGTCCCCAACACCTCAGCTAAAGAATTAGTGAATTAAAACTGTTTTATGCTTGCATGCGGCAGTGTAATGATCTAATTATTTAGCTATAAGAATAACGGATTGTGAGTGTTTGTTTCCTTTGGTGATTTAACTCATTTTGTCGTGAAGGCATAACACTGGCGACAAATTGTATTAAGAATACAATTTGAGACATACTCTTCTCAATTACGTTTAAAGAAGCGGTAAGTTGTGTTTTGTGTGTTTGTTTTTTTGTAGTATGTGTGTTTTCAGAGTGGATCTCAGCAACATACGTGGGCTGAGAACGAATTCGTTTTCTGTGTTTAACCATGTTCATGTCCACAGGCCAGCAATTTTGGCATTGAGTGAAACTCAGGTGTTTGATAATTCTGATGTATCGGAATTTAATCTGCCTGGGTATAGCTTGGTGCCATTATTTTTCTCTCGACGCGGACTCGCAATCTATGTACGGAGAGATGTTGCGTTTCAGCTTTTGCCTCAATTTAGCAAAAGTTCCAAACCGGAATTCAATTTCATTTGGCTAAAAGTTAAGGTACAAGAGCGCAACATCTACTATTGTTTCCTTTACAGAAGCCCCAACTTAGACAGTGTTTCAACTCAGAGTGAGTTTGATGCACTGTCTGATTCAATCTTAAGAATTGATAAAAAACATGAAATCGTTATTGCGGGCGATTTCAATGTACACAATTCTGGGTGGCTTCGCCATTCTGGCCAGACAACACCCGAAGTAAGGTGTGTTGAGTTATTCGCTGAGTTTAACCACCTTACTCAGCTTGTAAATGAGCCTATCCGAATACCTGACATTGCATATCATTCCGCTAACACCCTTGACTTGTTCCTTACCTCTCGTCCTGAGAAATACTCTGTCAATGTATTATCGCCTCTAGGCTCGTCAGACCATTGTGTAGTATCAGCTAATTTCTCGTTAATAAACCACGTAGTTAGAGAAAAAACTCAAAAAAAAAATAGTATGGCAATACGAGAAAGCCAATTGGGACGGCCTTAACAACTTCTTTGGGAGAACTAACTGGTCGCTATTTTTTCGTGATAGCAACGTTGATGCCGCCGCTGATGCAATCACAAACCTCATTCTTATTGGTATGAGAAAGTTTATTCCTTTCAGGAATAAATCTATCAAATCAAAGGAAGATGGATGGTATGACTTGAGCTGTAAAGAGGCTTCTAGGATTAGAGAGGTGTGCTTTCGGTTTTACAAAGCAAACCCTACCGAGGAAAACCGAAAAAATTTAAACGAGCAAGAAATGATTGCAATGCCCATTCGCCTACGACCGAAAATTAAGGCAAAAAATACTACAATGTCCCAAAGGTAGTAAAAATTTTTGGTCCTTCGTGAAAAGAATCAAAAATACAGCCTCGTCGTCAATCCCAACGCTCATTTATAATGACATTCCAGTTGTCAGCTCTATAGACAAAGCCAATCTGTTTATTGCGCATTTCGCAGCTAGCTCTACGCTTCCAGATTGTGCATTGTCGCCTCCTGCACCTCAGAGTATTGAACACTCTATGGGAAAGATATTTATTCGTACTCGTGCAGTTGCTAGGGTTTTAAATGATCTCAACACACACAAATCCTCTGGGCCAGATGGTATTTCTCCATTAGTTCTGAAGAGGTGTTCTTCCAAGCTGGCATTACCATTGCGTAAGCTTTTCCATCTATCCTATTCTTCTGGACTCTTCCCGAGAAGTTGGAAAACAGCATTTGTCCAGCCCATACCCAAAAAAGGCGAGCCGTCATCTCCTTCTTCGTACCGACCCATAGCACTTACATCCATTCTTTCCAAGGTCATGGAAACGCTGATCAATTATCAGCTTAAGAAATATCTTGAAACCAACGAAATCCTTAGTGACCGGCAGTATGGATTTCGTGGGCAACGTTCTAGTGGTGATTTGATGGTATATCTCACCGAACAGTGGAACCGATCTTTACATCATTTTGGAGAAAGCAAAGCTGTTGCACTCGATATTTCAAAGGCATTTGACAGAGTTTGGCATCAAGCTCTTTTGTCTAAAATGCGTGCTTATGGTGTTGATGATAAACTGCTTCATTGGATTAGAAGCTATCTTTTGGACCGCTCAATTCAAGTTGTTTTGGACGGTTTCAAGTCTGAAATACACCACATAAATGCTGGCGTTCCCCAGGGCTCTGTTCTGTCCCCGACACTCTTTCTCATTTTTATTAATGATCTCTCATCTGTGACTTCTAATCCAATTCACTCTTTCGCTGACGACAGCACTCTCAGCTTCTCATATAAGTTTGTGGAACGTCCCTCCACTTCTGATGTGGAACACAAACAACTTTGTATGTTAAGCTCGTTGAATTCTGACCTTGACAGCATAATACAATGGGGAGAAATCAATCGAGTAGAATTTAACGCTTCCAAAACCCAATGTTGTCTCCTGTCGTCAAAGCGAATCCTTAACCCCATGCCATTATCCATGAATGGCACTTGCATCGAGGAAACTGAAAATCTCGCAATTCTCGGTATGTGCGTTAACGACAAGCTTCGTTGGAATGACCACATATTTACCATCGCTAAAAATGTTGCGAAATGTTTAGATTTTCTAGCCCGGTGCAAGAAATATTTCTCTCCCTCTGATCTGGCTACCATATACAAGGCTTTTATTCGCCCAAAACTTGAGTACAATTGCCATATCTGGTCTGGTGCGCCTAAGACTTCTTTGCATCAACTAGATAGAATACAAAACCGCGCGATAAAACTTATCGGTAACGAAAATATAGCGAAATCAATAGATTCGCTTGAACACCGCAGGAACGTTTCTGGCTTGTCACTGTTTTATCGTTTCTTCTACCAGCGGTGCTCAAGAGAAATAGCCAGCTGCATGCCACCTCTCCTTGAATTCAACCGCAATACTCGTGGCGCTCTAAATGCTCATTAGTTTACCCTCAAGCCCATCTTCGGACGTACAGTTAAATTCAGGGATTCGTTCTTCAGCCGTACAACACGTATGTGGAATGCTCTTCCAAGCTCTGTCTTCCCACATCACTATGATCCACAGGCATTCAAAACACAAGCTCATAGACATCTCCTCTTTTCTCCTCCTCTTCCTTAACGCCCACGCTGTGCCAAGCATATAGCCGAGCATTATAAGGGTGCGAACCCCTTGAAGCGTGCGCGAATTATAAAAAAGAAAAAAAAAAAGTTGCACTTGCAATGAAGAAGGACGTGCAGAAAGCGTGAAATCATAACAAAAGCTTAGAGCGCTGTCGTCAGCGAAACAATGATTTAGATTAGATTTAGATTCTTTATTATTTCCTTATAAATTCACAATCTTAAAATATAATTACTTTAAGTATAGAATAATTACTAATAATTACTTTAAGTATAAATAAATTTGAATTTGCTTTGAATGACTTTTCTCTATATGGCATTTCTCAAATGAGAGTTCTGCCACCGTTCTCTGCTTTGAACTGTCAGGCAAAGCAAATGTTCAGCACTTTTGAACTAGAGCTTCCGTTTGTAGTTTGGTTACGTAACATTACATTTTTTCTGTACGATTGCCAAACGAAACGTTGAAGCCGAAGCGACAATGTGTTAGGAAGCATTGAAATCATATGGCTTAACTCGTAAACGTCAGGCGAAGGCGAAGCTGAAGCGTGTTTGTGTTTCAGGCATAATAAAAATGAGAAAGAGAGAGAAAGAGGACCTTATCAATTCGATAATTTAATTTTGTTTCCAAAAAGACCAATGGTGACCTTTTCTCTATAAGCGTTCAAGAGTTACAGGGTGTGAAGTGATGTAAGGTCAAAAGTACGTTTCATCGTATTAAAACGCTACGTACACCGCAGGGGATGAAAATAGACCCCCCCCCTCCCATACGATTTCTTTCACAAAATTAACCAAGGAACCACCCCTTTAATTATTTGCCACCTTAACGGATACACCCTGTACAAGTGTGGCGATTAGCTCGTAAGGCACAATGACACTGTAGGCAAATGAAAAGTTTAAAGAATGAGTTTAACCTGTGGTGTGGTGGTAAGCTCCGTAAAACACCAGCGCACTGTGGGCAAACAAAAAGCGGAGTGAGTTTACGGCATGACTTTAACCTGCAAGTGTGGCTGTCAGCGCGTAAAGCACCAACACGCTGTAGGCAAGAAAAACGGAGTGATTTTACGGAAAGAGTAGAGGGATTAAACAAAACCATAATATGTACAAGTGTTAATGAATTTATCAGTTATCATCCCATTGAAGAGGTATCAAAACGTAGCTCAAGTCAACAGATGATAAATTCAACTGTTTGCCGTACTAATGGAAGAACTCTATTCTAATTCCTGCCAGTAGTGCCAATGCACGAAAGTGATTTGGAAATCTACAAACTACTGGACGATATTTTATTAAATTTTGAACAAACTAGCATTATAATTTTACTTAAATTGTTAACTGAAAAAAATTAGGTTTTGAACTATTAAAAATTGACTAAATTCTGGAATCAACAAGAAAACATATGCTTGATTCTTTTTATCACATGGTGTCTGACACCATTTGCTATCTTCGGTTTTTTCTTTTCTTCTTTCTGACCACCTTTAACTGCTTCTCGGCTTCCTGGTGCTTTACGTCTTCTTTTTTGTTTCTCTTGACTCAATTACATGTGTTTTTGCATTTTGCTTCGTTCTTTAAAGTTTGTTTTCTTTTTCGCTACAATGGAGTTTTAACTCAATAGAACCTTAAGGGACATACATATTTCCTTCCCGCCCCACATATATATAAAAAATATAAATTTGTAACTGTAAATATTATTGATAACAAATAAAAGTTCCAATATATACATTAATATTAATATGCGCGCTTAACAGGTTTACTTCTTTGAAAAAGGGCCACACAAAGTATACACATATAGTTATAGGTGGATCCAAAACTACAAACTAAAAAAGATAAAACTAACGATTAGAAACTTTACCGCTACCTTTCCTCCCTTTATTATTTTGCTCATGAAAAGTCTTAAAAACCATGATGATAATGTTGAACGCTTAATAATGTTATACTATTCCTAAAATAAAATACATCAGTTTCTTGTAAGCTTATTTCTAATAAGCGAATGTAAATACTCAATACTCTTCTTGCAAAAGCAAATAAATTTAGAAAAACTAAATTTCAACCTTTTTGAAATGGCCTGTGGTAGTGTTATATAGAGTAGTAGTTTGAGAATAGCTCACAAGCATCGCAGGAACCTGAGCGAACTGCCAGTTACACTAATTATGTAAACCATAACTCTTTATATCTGTCATTTACAATTTAAATAATAAATATATCGAAAATAAACCGTGTGATTTTCTAAATTGTGTTATTTAAAAACGCTTTCATGTATGTATGTCTGCGCAGGTGGAATTTTGTAATTGATTTTAAACTATCTTTCCATTGAGCTAGAGAAAACTTTAAACATAGCTCAGAACTGGATGAACATTGACAAATCACAATGTCGAAGACACGGCCGTGGGTTTTGAGCGTGACAACGTCTGTCCGGGACGAAAGAAAAGAAAACAAAGATCTTGTTGTCTGTGGGACATAAACACGGACGGATATATTAAAATTGTATGGTACTGAATGGATATTTCAGAGTCATTATTGTATAAACAATGAGAAATTAACCGTATATTAAAGATTATTGTTTGATTTTGTATTAGTATACAGTCAGTACAATGATAAGCATAGTTAATTTAATAAGAAGTGAATGGCGAACCGTCTGTTATATAAAGCTAGAAGACGAACAGAATGTTAAAAAAAGCCGAAAGGGAACAAGCAGACAATAAACTAACAGAAACTGTTACTCATAACCTTCTCTACAGTATGCCCAACTGTTTAAGAATACATGCTTAAAAGAGAACATGAGAGCTAAATCCATATAAAAATTTCCTGTTTCTCACTTGAAAAACTTACGTTTCTCGCTCTATTTCCTTCACTGAGCAATTTTGTAATTTATAAATTACTAGCTGTTCCCGGGCGCTTTGCTACCCGCCCACTGACGCCACGTCCACTTACACCCGCGTTTCCCGGCTGCCCCATCCCACTGACCCCCGCCCACTGACGCCACGGCCACTTACACCCGCGTTTCCCGGCTGCCCCATCCCGCTGACCACCGCCCACTGACCTCCCGCCCACTTACGCCACGCCCACTTACACCCCAATAACTAACCAAATCACCAATCCAGAAAACTATAGAATCGACACTTATACAGGCAAAAAATGTACACTTTTTCGAATATTCTTTATATGAAGATTATATACAGGGAAAACTACATTTTCCACCCCAGCGCCACCTATCGGGTCCAAATTTTGTCAACGACTTTCTTTTTATTTAAATGTTATATGGTCTGAATTTGAGCCAAATCGTTCCATAATTAAGAATTTTCAGAAAAAAAACGATACCAGCGCCACCTAGCGGGGCTGAATTCACCTTTTAAACCTTTTCTGCACTTCCACAAATAATTTAAGACCAAACTTAGCAAAATCGGTTCAGCTGTTCTCGAGTTTTATCCAGTCTAACGAACAGCAATTGATTTTTATATAAATAGATTAAAGAAAAGCTGAAAGAAAGCAAGCAGAGAACCAACACAAACTTTTTTCGTGCAACCGTATGGGTTGCAAGTTGCAACTCCAAGGCTAAGAGAACGAGTAAGCAGAACACCGAACGGGACTTTCGAGTTTCAATACAATTACTAATACTACACATACACATATTATCCGTAGAGATAGAGAGGGTGATTGAGTTGTTGGGGAAGTGGTATGGCATGGAAATAGAAGTATGCATCAAAATGTTTTTCGCTTTGAAACGCACAGACGCAATATTCGCCATTAATTTAGTTTTATCTGGTTCTCTTTTTATTATGTAACATTATGAAAGAGTTATTAACTCTTAGTAGAGTTGGAGTGATTAAAGAAAAACAAGCCAAATGAAAATGAAATGGTACCAATAGAAACGTCGCTTGCAACTTGTAAATGGTACATGGAGCAGTGATAGAGAACTTCGATCACGACTGCTGCACATGTTTATGGTCTCGTACGAGCATCGAAGAAACATGCAGTCCAATTATTCATTATCGAATTTCTTTTGCATGGTTCTCTCATTTCTGTAATTAATTGAAGAGTTATTTACTCTAGTTACTGTTAACATGATTAAGGATAAGATAAGCGAAAAGAAATGAAAATAATTGCAAGGAAGCTTGAAGGTTGTCATTGTTATCTGCCTCAGTTTTTGTAACTTATAGTAGTATTTTTTTCTGTAACGCCAAACGTGAGAGCACTGTATCACTTTATGCAATGTTGATAGAACGAGCAGAGCAGAGCACCGATAGAAAATGAACAGAGACTATACTATCACTACGGCTGCGGTAAAGAATTAACGAGTTACGCAGCTTGTGCTGCACAAAAAAATTGGCAGGCAGTCGGTATGCACGAAATTGCGGCTACATTTTAAACCGACTTACAGTCTGCTTGTAGGACGACAATTTGACATTTACATTTTGCTATTTGCATCAAATTTAAAGTGGCTACGTAAACTGCGCAGTCGATTTTTCTTTACTGCATTGGCTGGAGAAGTTAATTTTGACCAACATGCAGCATAAACTGGGCAGCGGCTGAATTCTTGACCGCAGCCTACTACTGCATATGTTTGTTTCGTTCTGCTCAAACTATGAGCTTGATTGTATGTTATTGAAACCACATACATGATCATCAATCACATCACATACAACAGAATAAAAAATTTATAAGCTCATTTAAATGTTCATAACAATTTATTGTGAGGTGGGTACATTTTAAATATCACTGCACAAACATAGTAATGCAGTTGCGTCGATAGTAGTAGGAGAAGTGAGAGCTGTTAAAATATGTGCGTGTAATCTTTACGCGCGGTTGGAGTGAAATTCTTTGACGTTGTGGCCAATATTACGATTAAATTAAAAGGCACGAGTCGCTTGAGAAATTGCTTAGTTCCCGAAATTCAAGACCATAATGATCATATTCCAGAATTTCCATAGGAAGAAGTCTTATAATCGCATCTTAGTACTACATTCCGAATTTCATGCGAATCGCTTGAGAAATAGCTTTGTTCCAGAAATTCCAGACCATAATGATCATATTCCAGAAGTTCCATAGGAAGAAATATTATAGTCACATCTTAGTCCTACATTCCAAATTTCATGCGAATCGCTTGAAAAATTGCTTTGTTCCAGAAATTCCAGAAAATAATGGTCATATTCCAGAAGTTCCATAGGAAGAAATCTTATAGTCACATCTTAGTCCTACAATCCAAATTTCATGCGAATCGCTTGAAAAATTGCTTTGTTCCAGAAATTCAAGACAATAATGATCATATTCCAGAAGTTCCATAGGAAGAAATTTTATAGTCTCATCTTAGTCACACATTCCGAATTTCATGCGAATCTCTTGGAAATGGCTTAGTTCCCAAAGTACTGACATTTAAAAGTGTGGTATTTAACAGTGACCACAACAGTCGGACATTTAACAGTGTCTCACTTCTGTTGATCACAACATTCGGACATTTAACAGTGTCTCACTTAAAAGTGTGACATAACAGAGGACAAAATGCTGTTAAAATAGTTCCATTTAACATTCGACTTTTTGAATATGTACCCCTTAACCTTGTAGTGAGACGTCGTCACGTCAAAAGGACAACAAGTAGTCGCAAAAAAAAAATTCAACGCGTGTTTGCAATTTGTTTCAGATCAAAGCAAACAACTACACACAATACTCGTTTTAAATTAAAAATTAGTGTTTATTAGCTATCATGTTTTCAATAACATCGCTTACCAATTGCGGTTATATCCCAATTAATTCCACCCATTGAGTAACCCATAAATCCACCTAATCCTGCCATTATGGTAAATGTTGAAAGGCCTTTGGCATGATCATCTGAAAGTGGAAGTGCGATCAGTGACCGAATTACAAAATCTTTCATTTAAACAGTAAATACAGAGAATAGTTTAATTTTTATAAACTAAGTAAAAATGATGTAAAAACGTGTGCAACAAAAAACGTCTGTGTTTATAGATTGTAGAAAATTTGGGACTTATGTATCTTCGAAAAAAATTCTTTGGACTTATGTCCTATTTAAGTGGGTCATAAGTCCCAAAAGTAAATATTGGGATGATGATCAGTGATGACGATGAAGGATGATAAGTATACATTCAAATAAAGCAAATATCTGGTTCAATTGAATGGCTCTGATATCCATACTTATTTGCTCCGTTTAAAATGCATGTTCGTAAAATTAAACCCTTCTCTATACATACTGCTTTTCTTTTATAAATTTCTGTAAGGTGCTGTCTTGTTATTACCTGGAATACATACATCTAATAGATATGCTCTCGCAGGACTTTGGCATGCGTCTGCATCAAAGTCTAAAAGTACTGTGCCGAGAATGGTGAAGAATATTCCCCAAGAATGGGATTTTTTTATATCTGGAACATCAGTAACAGAAGCCGAAATATGGTTAGTTGTAAAATAAAGATTGTTATTTCTCTGCATTCTAGTATTATTTATCATCATTGTTGAAAGATTTTGATCAATATCACCAAAGCTGTAACCTAAATCTTCACCGTTTGGCACTAGAAGTAATCCTTCAATAATTTAAAAATTAGTGAAAAAAGTATTATAAAATATTTATAAAAAATACCCAATAAAACTCCAAGGGAAAGAAGAATAATAAAAGGTCTGCGTCGCCCAATATTTAACTTGCAGCGATCACTCATTGACCCAAGAAAAGGGCACATAAAAAACCCAATTAATGGTGAAAGTCCCCAAACTAATGTCATATGCTGATGTTCCACACCAATTTTCAAAAGAGTTGGTGACACAAAAGCGGTCTCCGCTGCATATGAAAATTCAATTCCCATTACCGCTGCAGAAATACGAACTAGCTCCAATCGAGTTTTATGTCTGTGCAAAATCAAAATAAAAATAAAATATAAATAATTTAAAGTATATAAGGTAATTTACTTAGTTGTTTACACAACAATGCATGTATTCTAAGTATTATAGTATACTAGCTGTTCCCGGGCGCTTTGCTACCCGCACACATGAACCCCCGGGGTGACGGGAGCACTATAGCCTATAACCTTCCCTCACCTGCCAATAATTTACGTTGACATTTTTTTAAAAATACGTTTGTAAATCTGATGTTAAAATTTTGCCTTTCTCCCCTTCCATCTATACCTATAACTTTCCCCTACCTGCCAATAATATATCTTAAAAATTTCATAACATTCAGTTTAAAAATGTGGCTAATATTAACATTTTACATTTTACATTCCCTGTGTGTAAAAAAATATAACTACTAATCATACAAATGCAGTTTTCGTGACTCATGTGTATAAAATTTGAAGAAAATCGGGTTAATTTTTTTAAAACACCTGTATGCAATTTGTGAAATGGTGACCCCTTGACCCAGGAGTCTGACCACTTTCAAAATATACATATTTAGTGCCAATTATGGTATAAAACCCCTACGCAAAGTTTGAACGCGATTGGTTCTTAAAAATATGCAATTTGTAGAAACAATAAAAAAAATTCTTATGGAGACCCTTTGACTCAGGAGTCTGACCACTTTCAAAATATGCCTATTATGTGTTCATTATGGTATAAAACCCCTATGCAAAGTTTGAACGCGATTGGTTCATAAAAACATGCAATTTGTAAAAACAATAAAGAAAATGCGTGACCCCTTGACCTAGGAGTCTGACCACTTTCAAAATATGCCTATTAAGTGTCTATTATGGTAGAAACCCCATATGCAAAGTTAGAACGCGATCGGTTGAAGGGTTTGCCTATACCGGACATATATACATACATACATACATACATACATACAAAGTTTTACTTTTATATATATAGACTAGCTGATTACCCGGCGTTGCCCAGGTATTTATTAATCCCAATCTTCTATTAGGCAGGGGTAGAAAAAATAATGATATCTATCTATAAGGTATAATTGCAGTTTTTATAAACAACATTTATTTAAAAAAAATATACTTTAAATTATAGTATTCAAATTATAAAACAAAATTAAAAAAACATGCATACAGAGCATGCAAAATAAAATTGCCCGTGGGAAAAACATGGCGATCTCAAATCTATACTCCGCAGCACTTAATAAACTGTTCGTCATCGAAAACGCAAGTTTTACTGTAAATTGCAATCTCTTAATCACACTGTCCTTCAATTATATTGCCCTGCATCTCTTTTACGCACAGTCTTGTGCCGTTGTAAAGTTTTGGCTAGTCGAGAATCTGTTTGGTATCATAAAGTTAATCAATTGAATAATTTGTCCAACCTTATGCATTGCAAAATAACAACGAAACCCACTTCTAATACTACACTATTCTGTACATGTGCCTTTATGTATTAAAGTTTCACTTGACATACCTAGATCGAAAGATTAGTCACTTTGACATTGACATTGAAATCTAGTACAATTGCCATGCCATTTTGCGAGTATTTTGTTGGAGCGAGTTAAGCTTAACTCGTTGTGAGAATACTCGCAATTGTCGAAAAATGACAAAGCAAAGGGAATTTTGATTGTTCTCTTTTTTTAGAAATAAGTTTAATGAATTATAAAATAATTGTTAGAAAGAAGTTTAATGAATTACAGTCCATTAAAATGTGTTTTGAATAAATTGGTTTTTTGAACAAATTGCGTGTTGCACATTTTGGTCCTTCGAGCCGGATAAAACTAAGCAAATACACACATCATCATTCCGAGAGATTGTTAGGCGAAACAACGTGGCGACGCCATTTTCAATCAAATTTTAACCTCCAACAGGAGCAGCCTTGGTTATCATAAAACGCGATACTTGCGACAGCGAAAAATTCCATACAGAAGAATCAAGAGTCAACACATCAACTTTGCAACGTCAACAGACATCGGTACACCTTGCGATCGTTTCACTGAAGTATTACATCGAGGGAGTGGAATAAATACGGAAATCAATCATAAGTAAGTGAAGCTAATCATACTAAAGCATTTGTTTCAGAATAGTGTAGTCTTCTCTGCCTGAATAATATTTGGTATTGGGTTCGTTGGGTTGGCATTTATTGGTTATTCTACATCTAAGAATTAAGTTGTGCTGTGAAAGGTGATTTTTTTTAAAAATGGCAGATAAGGATACCATCAAGGAATACGTTGCTAAGAGAGGATTATCTAAAGGAAGTATCACAAGACTGGTAACATTTGCCGACAAAATTACGGAAAGAACAACAACGTCTGAAATTTCAACAAGATTAGATTTATTAGAGAGAGCATTTACGGATTTCATCGAATGCGAGACAGTCTTGGCTAAGTATGACGTGCAATCAGAAATGGATGAAATTGAAAATAAATATTTAAATGTGAAAACCAAATTTGTCGAATTAGTAGCACAGCCACAACAGACCAAACAAGCAAATCAGATCGAAACGTTAATGACTCGCCTACTCAGAGAGCAAAATGAATTTTTGTCAAATGTGTCCTCGTCTTTTACCAGTTCTTTAAATCAAACAATCAGTAATACGATGGAGGAGCCACACAGTTTGATTCGGTTACCAAGTTTAAATATGCCAAGGTTCTCCGGAAAATATGAAGATTTTCCTAGCTTTAAAGATTTATATCTAGCTGCGGTCCATAACAAATTGGGTTTTAGTGATGCGCAAAAATTTCAATATTTAAAGACTCAACTTACGGGTGAAGCAGCTGATCTAATTAAACACATACCGTTATCCGAGGCCAATTATTCTCAAGCATGGTCTAAACTTTGTGAGCGATATGACAAACGAAAATATGTTCTGAATTCAATGATAAAATCATTTCTGGAACTACCTGCGATACATGATGGATCAGTAACAAAACTAAGAAATCTCTGTAATATCTCTGATGATGTAAATAGAGGAATCCAAGCTTTAGGTGGTGAGGCTGCAGGACGAGACCCATGGCTAATCTATATGTTGTTACAGAAAACAGATCCGAGCACAAAGGAAGCTTGGGCTCACAAAACAGTTGATAAGGATTATCCGTCCTTTGATGAATTTCTCAAGTTCTTAAGCAACAGATGTGATGCATTAGAGTCTTGTGAATCCGCGAAACAAACACCAAGACTAAGTGCTGCTAGGTCTCACCAGATTAAACTAATTAAGCCTAACGAAGCTCAATGTGTTTACTGTAAAGAATCTCATCGTATTTATGCATGTGATAAATTCAAGGATTTAAATGTTGATCAACGACGAGAGGAAGCATCAAAGCTACGGCTGTGTTTTAATTGCTTATCGACCAGTCATAGAGCGAACCAATGTGCAAGCAGTATAAGTTGCATCAAATGCAATCGTCGACATCATAGTCTTCTTCATCACACCGCAGTTGCCAATTCAGTTGTGATTTCACCGGAGTTACCTATCGAGATAAATGGGATCGAAACGCCAGAAGACGCAAATGGAGGTTCAACGAATACAAAATGTCATCAGTTTAACACAAAATTGTCGAATTCATGTAGCGCCGGAAATACTATACTTCCAACGGCTATTATCAACGTCAAGGATCAATTTGGACAAATGAGATCATGCCGACTCTTGTTAGATTCCGGATCGCAGACATCGTTTATGTCTCAAACATGCGCAAATCGTTTGGGTGTCAAACGTGAAGCTGGTAAAATTCGCGTGGAAGGTCTAGCCACCTCAAATGTTTCTACAACTGGAAGTACAAAATGTACATTATATTCTCGGTTTGATAATTCTCAATCATTGAATGTTAAGTTGTATATATTACCGAAAATCACAACATTGGGAGCAACTGAAGATACAAAATATGTACTAGATGTACCATATTCAAATTTACTATTAGCAGATCCCACATTTCTGGAACAAAAGGAAATTGATATCTTGTTGGGTGCCGACTATTTCTTTTACATTCTGCGAAGCAAACGAGTCCAATTATCAAACGACATATTCGCCCAGAATACAATGTTTGGATATGTAGTTGCGGGTGGAACACAGGCAGATGACAATACGAATAGCATGTCATCATTGCAAATATTTCATGTGGTCATAGCTGACGAGCAATCTTTAGAACAGACACTTAGAAAATTTTGGGAACAGGAGGAAGTGCTGGAAGATCACTCATGGACCCCAGACGAACAACTATGTGAAGATCACTTTCAATCAACATACGTAAAAAATAAGAATGGTCGTTATGTTGTACAATTGCCGTTGAAAGATAGTAGTCCACCTCTTGGTCATTCATATATGGTTGCATTGCGACGAATGCTTTCAATGGAGAGAAAATTTAATCGACAACCGGAATTTGGAGAAATGTATAGGCAATTCATGGAAGAGTACATACAACTAGGTCATATGCGAAAGATACCATATGAGGAACTAAACAAAAGCAATCATGAGACGTACTACCTTCCTCATCATGGAGTACTAAAGGAAAATAGTTCAACGACTAAATTAAGAGTGGTATTCGATGGTTCGGCAGCCACTTCGACTGGAATTTCACTAAACGACAAATTGCTGGTAGGCCCAACATTCCAAGATACGCTTTGGACAATTTTATTACGTTTCCGATCTTTTAAAGTCGCGATTTGTGCTGATATCGAAAAAATGTATCGGCAAGTTTTGATTGATGCAAATCAGACGTCGCTTCAACGAATCGTATGGCGCAAGTCACCAACTGATCCTATCAGCCATTACGAATTACTTACAATAACTTATGGGACATCTTCCGCTCCATTTTTAGCGATACGCGTTTTATTTCATATCGCCGAAGATTGTAAATCGAGCTATCCAAGGGTATCAGATGTAATTAAAAAAAATTTCTACGTGGACGATTTGCTAACAGGTGCTGACAACGAGAAACAAGCTGAAAAATTGAAAGAAGACATTTCGGACGTTTTGTCTCAAAGTGGATTTCGGTTGAGGAAGTGGCGCTCGAGCATAAAGGGACTGAACGATTCGAATGACTTAGCACAAATTACCGAAGAAGGCAACATATCACCAATGTTAGGGCTCTATTGGAGCCCCACGACCGATCATTTAATGTTCCAAATTCTAGAGATGCCGTACGATTCATGTACCAAACGTAATTTGTTGTCAATCTCATCTAAAATCTTTGATCCATTGGGAGTATTAATACCATTTACTGTCAACATGAAAATATTTATGCAAAGCTTGTGGTTGCGCAATGTATCTTGGGATGAGCCGTTAACAGCAGACCTACGAGAGGCATGGCAAAGGATGTACGATCAACTCAAATTTCTTAATGACGTCAAAATACCACGATTTATAGGCACTGTTTCCCATAATATTCAGTTGCACGGTTTCTGTGACTCAACTGAAGTAGCATACGCTGCCGCAGTGTATGTTAGAGTAAAAGTGGGCAACGAATACATAGTTAATTTACTCACAGCAAAATGCAAGGTTGCGCCAATTTCTCAAATTAGTTTGCCAAGATTAGAATTATGCGGAGCACATCTGTTGGCAAAGTTACTACAAAAGGTTCTCAATGCATATCAGCTCAATCAAGTATCTCTATGGACATGGACAGATTCTATGGTCGTACTCTCATGGCTATCAAACCATCCGAGAAGGTGGCAGACATTTGTTGCTAATCGAGTAGCAGCAATCCACAAATTACTCCCGCAAACTGTTTGGCGATACGTGAAAGGAACCGAAAATCCTGCTGACCTAGCCACTCGGGGTTTGATTGCAGATAAGCTAGCAAATAATGAAATATGGTTCAATGGGCCACGTTGGCTATCATTATCGGAAGGAACCTGGCCAAATAAATCAACTATACCACAAACTCTTCAAGAAAGTCGCATGAAGGAGGAACAACTGTTTCAAACACAAATTAACATCGACAAAACCCATCAAATATCTTGTTTGTTAGCAAAGTTTTCCAATTGGAATAAACTAATACGCTCAATGGCATTTGTTTTGAGATTTGTAAATCACACGCGTCGTAAAGTGAACCTGCCGAAGTTCATTAGTATAGCCGAACTAGAAGGTGCTGAGCTCGAGATTATTAAGTACATTCAGCATATTGAATTCGAAAGAGAGATAAAGCTATTGGTGAGACAGCAAAGGTTACCGTCAAGTTCCAGACTAATTTCATTGGCACCATTTGTAGACCACAACAGCGTGTTGAGAGTTGGTGGCCGTTTGCAGAATTCCCAATGCTCATACGATATGAAACATCCAATAATAGTACCCAAAAATCACCAAATCACAAATATGATTTTACGACAGTTGCATAGGAAATATCTTCATCCAGGTCCTTCATTGCTAACTGCGTTGTCACGCCATAAATATTGGATTTTAGGAGTTCGCGAAAAATGTCGCAAAATTTGTCACGATTGCGTTACTTGTTTCAGGCACTCAACATTGCGATCCACTCAACTAATGGGTTGCTTACCACAACCACGAGTCACACCTAGTAGACCGTTTTCAGCAGTTGGAGTTGATTATGCAGGGCCAATTTTATTATTAACACGAAAGGGAAGAGGGGCCAAACTTATTAAAGGATTCCTAGTCATTTTCGTATGCTTCTCAACTAAGGCAATGCACATAGAGGTTGCATCTTATCTTACGACTGATGCGTTTCTCGCAAGTTTAGACCGATTTGTGGCACGGAGGGGAGCACCAACTCAAGTGTATAGCGACAATGGCTCAAATTTCCTTGGAGCAAGGCGAAAGTTGCAAGAGCATTATAGTTTATTAGCATCGACGGAATGTCAAACTAAAGTGAGTGAATACGCACTATGCAAACGAATTGAATGGCATCTAATTCCTCCTATTTCTCCCCACTTTGGTGGAATCTGGGAAAGAGCAGTTAAATCTGTCAAAACACATTTGATTAAGATTGTGGGCAAGGCTCATTTGACATATGAAGAGATGCACACTATCACAAGTCAGATCGAAGGCATTCTCAATTCTAGACCTTTATGCGCAATTAAAAACGAGGATGTTGGTAATATTGACATGCTCACGCCTGCACACTTCTTAACGTTGGGACCAATTACGGCATTACCCCATGCAAGCCTAGAAGAAATTAATATGTCTCGCTTAAATCGGTGGGAACAAGTACAAAGGCTGGTTCAAAATTTTTGGCGAAAGTATTCAATAGATTATTTGAATACCCTACAACAGCGGAATAAGTGGCAGCAAAAGGGTAGAAACTTGCAAGTTGATGATGTAGTATTGGTGCACGATAACAAATCACCACCTTGCACTTGGCCACTAGGTCGAATAATCGATACACATACGGGAGCAAAATTTAAAAGGCCCATATCGAAGATATATCAATTACCAATAGATGATTAAAAAAGAAAATACATGTAAAATATATTTTGGAGGGGAGCATGTTTGGTATCATAAAGTTAATCAATTGAATAATTTGTCCAACCTTATGCATTGCAAAATAACAACGAAACCCACTTCTAATACTACACTATTCTGTACATGTGCCTTTATGTATTAAAGTTTCACTTGACATACCTAGATCGAAAGATTAGTCACTTTGACATTGACATTGAAATCCAGTACAATTGCCATGCCATTTTGCGAGTATTTTGTTGGAGCGAGTTAAGCTTAACTCGTTGTGAGAATACTCGCAATTGTCGAAAAATGACAAAGCAAAGGGAATTTTGATTGTTCTCTTTTTTTAGAAATAAGTTTAATGAATTATAAAATAATTGTTAGAAAGAAGTTTAATGAATTGCAGTCCATTAAAATGTGTTTTGAATAAATTGGTGTTTTGAACAAATTGCGTGTTGCACAGAATCCGTAGTAAAATAATTGGAAATCAAACTGCAAGTCGATGTTGTGGCAATCCAGACGAATTAAGTGAGTTTAGGAACTCAGTTAGTTAGATAATTAACTTCATCAGTATTTACAACGGTATCGATGCTCTTATATTCAGTGACTATGCCTATTAACATGGCAAGTATTTCATTGTTTATTTCGTAGGTGTCTCCATTTTTAGTAGCAAGAATAGCCCCGGTTCAAAAGGTTATAGTTTTGAGAAACAGCCGGATAAATAGAATTTATTAGTTCAGCGGCAGATTTCAAAAATCGATGTCAATTTAATATAACGATAAGACACGGATACTAATCACCTTTTCCAATTTGAAGTAGGGGCGACAATGTCCTCACCCCCAAATTCGTCGCCAAATGGTCACCGAGTACCATTCTAAACACCACTATTCATCTCAGCGACCCCGAAAACTATGGGATCGACACTAATATCGGTCACCCTCCCCCCTCCGGGGAGACAACTCACCAATAGGAGTGTCCTACCAGCACCATTCGTCTCGGCGATACCGAAAACGGTGGGTCTGACACTAATATCGGCTGCCACGCCTCCTCTAGCAAAAAAAACGTGCTACCCCCACCACCTATATTTGATTCCAGATTGTAACTATGGGCGTGTGTAAAGATATTAAATATGTTGCGGTTATTTAAATATGCAGTGAGATAGTAAAGCTGATTCTGATTGGAAGAAGCCGATAAATACGAGTTCCTACCAAAAACTTTCCACTACTGTAGACACACGAGCTAATGTATACTGCTATATTGCGAGTGACTACACGCGCTGTACACATGCTCACTGAAAAAATTTTCACGTCCTCTGAATATAAGCTTTGCCCTTCGAACTCGCAATAAACAACTGTTTATTCATATAAATACTAATAACATATTTACATTAGCTGTTCGTGGGTGCTTCGCTACCCGCACACTCAGGGGTTCGTGATGCTTTGCGTCACGGTAAGTGATCGCTAAAGGGCTCAACTGCGCAATTGCTTGCAATGAAGGCACTTTGTGCTATCATGCAAGACTCGTAGTAGTAGTAGAGGAGTCATAGCAACATGAACCGTACGCTGTGCCTGCTTTGTTTTCACCACCAAATGGGAAATTTCACCACAAAATCGAATCTCCTATTAGAGAATTTACAAGAAAAATTTTAATTTTTAAATTTTAAATTCTCTATATTAACTTCGCGTGCACGGTTGTCTGTAGCTGGCTGGGTGGCTGGTGGAATCATGCGATCAATTTTTAACGCACTTCCTAAAGCCCGATTTTCCTGAAATTTTACACATGTGTATTTCAGGTGACAATACTTTCTATTAAAATTTGGAAGTGATTGGGTTCCTATACAATTGTTTAAAAAATTTACCCGATGTTCTTCAATTTTCATCAAAATTTGTTAGCGATGTGCATAATTAAATTTTTAGGGCTTTTCAACAATTTAATAATTAATCCAGGCTTCAAAAAATAATAATATGTTTTTTAGGTATTTATGCTTTTTAAAAAGTTTTATTTAGCTTGACTTGACCCCTGTTTATCTGTACTACTTTGAGGTCCTTTACACCACCTATCACATGACCTAGCTCAATTTCAAAGTCCAATCCCGCGTGTAACGTGTGTCGCAAGTCGCGTGTGATGCGTTGATAAAAGGAAATACTTTGAAATATGCCCGACCTCATAAACAATATTTTTGGCGATTATTACTAACTAGTAAAGGACTGTGTGGTATGTATTAAAGTATATATGTAGAATGTTACATAGAAAGAATTTAAATAAATGTTTAAAGGTATGCGAGTATCTTTTTGTTGCCGAAGCAAAGCTTCAAAATCGTCTTAAACCGGGTACTATCCCATCTTTAATATTGGTTATTCTAGTGATATCGAAACTGATGATGATTATTTTAACATGCCTGACTCAAGTTATATAAAAAGTGTGTACCATAACTATTCTAAACCTAGTTTAGAAATAAATAATTAATGGGTACCGATGCAGAAGACAAACCCATTTGTCGTAATTGCGAGACCCAAACAAAAAATGGTGCTATAATACGCACAGAATATAATAATAAAAAATTAGCAATTATGAAAAAGGAAATATACATCAAAAAAATAGAAAAAGTAGATCTCTAACTCTAAAAGCTCGTTATTAACGAAAAATTAACAGGTTGCTTATGTTGAAATCTAAAATAAGTTTGACGAAAGAATAAATCAGTTGAGTTACGTAGCAGACCAGTCGAAGAAACTAGGCAAAATGTTTTTGTTTCGGAAATCTAAAACGACGAAATGAAGCCAACCCCAAAAATTTCTAGCTTAAAATGTACATTTTCGGTCCGCAAAAACATCTCGATATTTAAAAAAAACAACCATAAAAATTAAAAATTTTGTGTAAATTCTCTAATTGATACACAAGGTGCAAAGGGAGCCCCCTTATCCTGATCACTCCAAAATTTTTACAAAAAGTGTTTCCATTAGAGATACACATGTCTATAAAATTTAGAGAAAATCGGGCTAATTTTTAAAAATTTATATGGAAGATTACAAAAAGCGTTGTCCATAGGATTAAACATGTGTGTATAAAATTTGAAGAAAATCGGGAAAATTTTAAAAAATTTTAATGGGGCCTTCCGTCACCGAGGCCCGGTCACGCCAAAATGTTTACAAAAAGTGTTTTCCGCATATACAATTTCAAGATAATCGGCAACTTAATTTACAAAATCTGTATTGGTGCCCCCCGACCCCGGGACCCGATCACTACCAAATATTTACAAAAAGTGTTTTCCATCAGAGATAAACATGTGTATAAAATTTGAAGAAAATCGGGTACTTCTTTTTATAAAATTTGTATTTTTCAAAAAGTGTTTTCTATTGGAAATATACATGTGTATAAAATTTGAAAAAAATCGGGTACTTTCTTTTATAAGATTTGTAAGGGGGCTCCCATACAAATATTTTAAAAAATTTACCCGATTTTCTTAAAACTTTATACGAATCTCCAATGGAAAACGCTTTTTGTAAAAATTTTGGAGAGATCGGGCCCCTGGGTCAGTGGGGCACACATACAAATTTTATGAAAAAAGTCTCCGATGGACAATACTTCCTTTTAAAATTTGGAAGTGATCGGGTCCCGGGTTCGTGGGGCTCCCATACAAATTTAAAATAAAAATTAGCCAATTTTCTTCAAATTTTACAAACATGTGTATACCCAATAAACAATACTTTTCTAAAATTTGGCAGTGATTGGGCCCCGGGTTCGGCCGCAAGGCCCTTCTACATTTTTTAAAATATCATATTGTGGCATCAGATACCGTCGTACTTTAATGAGTGTGTGCGGTCTGTGCTGCGCAGTCGGCAGCACACGAGACGAGACATAAATGTTGTATGCTTAATTCAACTTACATTTTTATTTACTGAATTGTATTTTTATTGATGTCGTTTTTTTTTGTTGTCGATATCAACTTACAGATAGAACAACAAGTTTTCACAATATTCTGTCATTTGGCGTTTTCATAAATTAGTTCAGAGCAGTCAAAGAGTTCTCAAGATAAATGTTCGTGTTTTTTATTTGCTCAGAGTATGAGGGTGCTCTAAGTGCTCAGAATAAAATGATCTGAGCATTTTCAAATTTGACATCTGATGTCAAATGTCTCTTTCGATGATTTATAATAAATTCAATAACTCAATAATTTGAATAATTTGAATAATGAGAAAGAGGCGGAAATTCCAGAAATCCAACAGTAATCATTTTACGGACATTATTGATTAAATTATGTCTATGAAAATTTTACAAACAACGGAGCGTTCCAACTGCCAGAATGATAATGATGAAATTTTAGTGGATCCTTACAACTATTTTCGGGCTTCTGATGGATTTCAATTACAAACTAACGATGCAGCAATCAATTCAGATACTGGAACTGAAAATGCTGGAATAATCTATTTTAACGAGTCCTTCCTATATTACATGAATGTTCGGAAAAATATTATGCTGGATATTTCGGAAAAATCGGGCTTTAGGAAGTGCGTTAAAAATTGATCGCATGATTCCACCAGCCAGCCACAGACAACCGTGCACGCGAAGTTAATATAGAGAATTTAAAATTTAAAAATTGAAATTTTTCTTGTAAATTATCTAATCGGAGATTCGATTTTGTGGTGAAATCCCCCATTTGGTGGTGAAAACATAGCAGCCTCAGCGTACGGTCGGTGCGACGTACACACAACGACGTAGGAAGTACTACTAAAATTCTTTTTTTTGAATTGAGTTAAGCTGTAAAGCAGTGTGAGTGCGTAACCAATTCTTCATATAGTGTGATACAAAATACAAGTTAAGAATGCACTCACACAACCATTTGCGGAACCCATTCATTTTTGTATAAAAATTTTTGTTCTACTTCGTTCCTCTATATATATCTATACTCTTTGAATATGATCATTATAATTTGATCACATATTATGAAACTCACAATTTACATATGATTTTGTATGATATATTTTAGTTATGTATCAACTGGGCGCGACACGCCAAATATTATTTTTTTTCTAATTTCTACAAAACACAGCACAGGCGGGATACATCTGGATATTTCTTTTGAACACCGCTTGTGAAAAAAGCGACAATACAGTGACAAACAGGAAATATTCCTACAATGTTTAGGCGATTCGATTGTTTTCGCGATATTTAAGTCACCAATAAAATTTTTTGGGCGGTTCTGAATTCTGTCTAGTAGATGCAATGTGGTCTTGGGGGCACCTGCCCAGACAATACAGTTATATTCAAGTTTAAGGCGAATATATGCCTTGTAAATAGTAGCCAGATCTGAAGGACCGTTTTAGGACCGTTTAGGCACCGTTCTAGGAAACCTAAACATTTCGCAGCATTCTTAGCGATGGCAAATATGTGGTCGTTCCAACGAAGCTTGTTGTTGACGCACATACCGAGAATTGCGGGTTTTCAGTTCCTTCGATGCCAGAAATATTCATGGATAAAGGTTGTGTGTTTAAATTACGCTTGAACGACAGAAGACAGCGTCTTAGAAGCGTTAAATGCAACTCTATTATGTAGTTACCACCTTGTTATGCTGTCAAGGTCAGAATTAAACGTGCTTAACATACGTTGTTGTTCAAGTTCCTTTTGCAACGAAGAGGGGCGTGCTGAAAGCGTGAAATCATATGAAAAGCTAAGAGTGCTGTCGTCAGCGAAATAATGGATTGGATTAGAAGTGGCGGATAGAGGATCATTAATGAAAATCAGAAAGAGTGTCGGAGACAAAACAGAGCTTTGGGGAACACCGGCGCTTATGTGGTGAACATTGGACTTGAATCCGTTCAATACGACCTGAATTGAACGGTCAGATGACACTAATATTGAGTTTAATTACTTATCAGACACAATAGACAAGATTTACCATCACCAACATCAGAATTGGTAGTCTTGGGTGATTTTAATGCCCACAAGGATTCATGGTTGACCTATTCGAATGGTAGAGATCGATCAGGTGAAACCGCTGAACTATTTTCAAATGTTAATCTTTTCACCCAACTCGTTGATAAACCAACTAGGTATCCCGATACTACTGGTCAATCACCTCACCTTTTAGATTTATTTCTTACAACTATGCCTGATAAATATTCAATTGATGTATCTGCTCCATTAGGTCTTTCTGACCATGCTTTGATAGTAGCCAAATTTTCAATATCACCAGCCCTTATAGAGCCTACAAGTAAAAAAGGCTACTCTGGCACTATAAAAATGCTAACTGGGAGCTCCTGAACCAATTTTATAGCTCATTTGATTGGTCAACCTGTTTTTCCAGCAATAATGCTGATGAAGCATCACAACTTATCACGTCAACCATTTTGCTAGGAATGAAAAAATGCATTCCTTCTTCATTTAAAAAGAAAAATACTCGTAAGAATAAATGGTTTAACAAAATTGCAGGTCAGCAGTCGCGTGTAAAAAAGCAGCCCATTTGGACTACGTTAATTGCACTTCTGAAGAAAACCTTGTAAAGTTTCGAATAGCTAGAAACAGATCAAACGCTATATTGAAAAGGTCCAAAATAATATATGACCTTAAGATTCGAGATAGCATGCGAAAAATTTTGGATTCTGATTCAAACAGTCGAAGATTTTGGTCGTGTGCTGCATTGGTTAAAAGAAACTTTGCAGACAATACTTCGAATATTCCTTCTTTATTTCATAATGGTATTCATTATAGAACTAATATTGAGAAAGCTAATCTCTTAGCTTCTCATTTCGCTGGTGCGTCTACTCTTCCTTTAACTAATCAAAGCCCCCCAATTCTCCCGAATCTAGACCCAGGTATGTCTAAAATCTATTTTCGGAAACGGGTTGTTTCAAAGATTCTGAAAGAACTTGACCCCAATAAAGCGACTGGCCCCGACGGTATTCCGCCATTAGTATTGAAAAGTTGTCATCTTACTTTGGCAAAACCGCTTAGCAAATTGTTTCATCTCTCAATGAAGACAGGTGTGTTTTTTACATTTTGGAAAATAGCAAATATTCAACCCGTTCCGAAAAAAGGTGATAAATCGGCACCTACGAACTACCGACCTATTGCTTTGTTGTCGGTTCTATCGAAGGTAATGGAATCTATCGTTAATGAACTATCTGGATTCGAATGTTCTTTTATCCGATGTGCAGTATGGGTTTCGTAAAAATCGATCTTCAGGCGAACTAATGACGTGCATGACTCATTGTTTGGAGCGAAGCATTGAAAATCTTGGTGAATCAAGCGTTGTTTCCTTAGATATTCCTAAAGCTTTTGATAGAGTATGGCATGAGTGTCTTATTAATAAGATTCGTGCGCCGAATTTACACTCCTCTCTCATTACATGGATTGAGAATTATTTATGGAACCGTAAAATAAAAGTTGTATAAAATGGTATATCTTCAGATTCACATGGGATCAATGCTGGCGTGCCTCAAGGCTCATCCTTGTCTCCCACGCTCTTCTTAATATATATCAACGACCTGTTGTCTTCTACAACCTGTGATATCCATTCATTTGCTGATGATACAACACTATCGGCCTCCATTGAGTTTGTCAATCAAAAAGAATGCAATTCTCGCTTGAATGGTTCGCGTGAATTAATGAATTTGACTATTCTGTCTAATATTCAAATCATTCTTGATTGGGGCATTTCTAACAGAGTAGAATTTAACCCAAATAAATTCCAGTCTTGCCTTTTTTCTCAGAAGACAACTCAACATTATGTTCCTCCTGTTATTAATGGTACCTCTATTGCGAGATCTGATTCACTTAAGTTGTTAGGTTTAAAAGTATCAAGTGATCTTTCCTGGAAATAACATATTTATGAAATTTCAAAAAGAGCTAGCCAATGTTTAGGCTTCATAAGACGTTGTAACTTCTACTTCACTCCCTCTGAAGTGTTAACATTATATAAATCTAATGTTAGACCAATTTTAGAATTTAATTCATATGTGTGGGGTGGTGCTCCAAGATCGCATTTGGTTCATCTTGATGGTGTTCAGAATAGAGTTATCCGTTTGATGAACGATGTAACCATTACTTCGTCTCTTGATACTTTGGAGCACAGACGAAATGTAGGAGCTTTATCTGTTTTCTATAGATTTTATAAATTTTTTCGTAAATACTCGTTTAAGGTGCAATCAACATAGATTTGCCTTAAAACTTTTTTCATGTAGAACCCAACACTTTAAATCCTCCTTTTTTCCGAGAGTCTCTTCGATGTGGAATCAATTGGTCGAACACGTGTTTCCAGAATCTTATAATCTGCAGGCGTTCAAATTAGCCGTTAACAACTTCTTGAAGGATGATGGTTAAAGTATTCATAAGTTGTTTCTTAATAAAGGGTGTTTGTTTTTCCGATAGATGTCGTTTTATTTTATGACAGTTGTTTTGACAGCTCAAAGTGGCATTTCTACTCAGTATTGTTTGGCAAATCATTATGAAAAAAAAAAAAAAAAAAAAAAAAAAAAAAATATGACATTTGTGAAAAATAGTCGTGGTAGCCATATGCCAGAAATTGTGTTTAAATGTTAAATGCCAAAAAATTATCTACCAAATAAAAAAAAATTTTGGTCATTTCATAATTTTATATTTGTTTTATTCAAAAAAAAAATCGGCAACCTCTTAAAAAAACACGTTATATCTAACGGGTGTTTTTTTAAGAGGTTGCCGATTTTTTTTTTGAAATGTTAAATGCCAAAAAATTATCTACCAAATAAAAAAAAATTTTGGTCATTTCATAATTTTATATTTGTTTTATTCAAAAAAAAAATCGGCAACCTCTTAAAAAAACACCCGTTAGATATAACGTGTTTTTTTAAGAGGTTGCCGATTTTTTTTTTGAATAAAACAAATATAAAATTATGAAATGACCAAAATTTTTTTTTATTTGGTAGATAATTTTTTGGCATTTAACATTTAAACACAATTTCTGGCATATGGCTACCACGACTATTTTTCACAAATGTCATATTTTTTTTTTTTTTTCATAATGATTTGCCAAACAATACTGAGTAGAAATGCCACTTTGAGCTGTCAAAACAACTGTCATAAAATAAAACGACATCTATCGGAAAAACAAACCTCCCAAAAAAACACCCTATATATATAAAAAAAAAAAAAAATTGTTTATCAGTATTTTTTATATTTTTTAAATATTTTCTTGGTCAGGGTTTTTTGTAGTTTTCCCTGATAAAAGTATTTGGACTCGCGTCGTTCTAAATTCGTGTTCGTTTTTGGTATTGCTTTTCCAATGAATCAGGGAGAATTCTGAGAAAATAAATTGAAACCGGCTACAAACGTGAGGAATGTGATATATTGTAAATCACATTCCTTCGATTTTTATTTTATTATGAATTTAATAAATGGCTTAGCCCAACTTATTGCCGTGACGTAAGTCATTCAGGGAGTCATCACTTGGCAATAAGTTTCTATATATAAAAAAAAAAAAAACAATCGAGCAAGGCGTTATTAATTCCATAGGCATTTATTTTCGACAAAAGAGCTTGATGCAACAGTGCAACAACTTTACTTTCACAAAATTTGTCAATAGACTGGTTCCATTTTTCAGTGAGATGAGCCATTAGGTCACCTGTAGAACATTGCCTACGAAAACCGTACTGCTGGTCGCTAAGGATTTCACGTTATTCAAGGTATTGCATAAGCTTACTATTGATCAGGGTTTCCATGACATTGGAAAATATGGATGTTAGCGCAATGGGTCTGTGTGAGGAAAGAGATGACGTTATGCCTTATTTAGGAACAGGCTGGATAAAGGCTGTTTTCAAATTCCTTGGGACGACTCCAGAAGAATAAGAGAAATGGAAAAGTCAAAACTATAGCGGGAATGCCATCAGGCCCAGCTGATTTATGAATGTTGAGATCATTTAATACTCTAGCCACTTGACGAGTACGACAGTAAATCTGTCCCATTGGAGATTTAACTCTTGCAAGTACAGGCGGCGAAAACGAGCGTAGCGTAAAGCTAGCTGCGAAATATGAAGCAAGCAGATTGGCCTTATCTATAGAGCTGACAGTTGGAATGTCATAGTGAATGAGCGTTGGAATTGAAGACGAGGCAGTATTTTTAATTCGTTTCAGGAATGACCAAAAATTTTTACTTCCTTTGATGGCATCAGAAATGTGGACCAAAAATGGACAACGCAAGTGACAGGGACACTGACGAATTTATATTGGAAGACGTCATTCGGCAATATAAGACGAGGATAATAAATGCCGAAGTAGACCAGTTCCCACATCTAGTGGAAATACATATTTAAATTAATCGACAACTGGGAAGCGGACGATTATGAATACTCTATAAAAATTTAGTTTTAATAATTTTGTTTTTTTTTCTCTTCATTTTTCCAAAAATAAAATTTAAAAAAAATAATAAATAAATAAAATATAAAATTTTATATATTTCTTTTAGTTTAGTAACTACCATTTTAACATTTTTATTAAAACTGGAAAAAACCCAGTCAAAGGTTGAAGAGGTCATTGTAAATACCGGGTGACTGACACGAAGTGTTACCAACTTCAGACTGTCATTGCTGTCAAACCTGTGATGACAGAGCGCTCAAATTTACACTAATGACAGTTCATTCCATTGTTTACAAGCGTACATTTTAGATGGAAATATTCAGAAAAAAGTTATCCGCAATGGAATTCAAGCGTAATAGTGTAATTGCTCTACATTTGGCTACATTAGGTATCGTACCAGAAATCGTTATAACGATACTGGCAGCATTGAAAAACGCTATGGTGGTGGACCGAAACGCACTGCAACATCGCCGGATATCATTCGGAAGGTGAAGGCCAAATTGGCTCGGAATCCGCGCCGTAGTGGCACAAAAATGGCTCGTGAGGCGAACATTTCGCTCGAACGGATGCAGAACATAGTAAAAGATCATCTTGGACTAAAGGTCTTGAAATTCAAAAAAACGCATGGTCTCACCGATGCTCAAAAAAAAGTTAGAGTGGGAAGAGCAAAGGAGTTGTTACGCTTGCACGAAAGTGGCGATTTTCCGAACTTGGTTTTCTCCGATGAGTCACCGTTTGTTATTGAGCAATATGTGAACAAGCAAAACGACCGTATTTATTTGCCCGGCCGTACTACTGAAAATTTGGATCAACGTATTGCCACTCGAAACCAAGCGCCGCCGATGGTGATGGTTTGGGCCGCCGTAACGCCTGAAAGCCGTTCACCGCTCGTTTTTTCGGACCGTGGCATCAAGATAAATGCTCAAATTTATCGGCATCATTTGTCGGAGGGAGCGTTGAAGCCTTGGGCACAAAAACATTTCGGCCGCAGAGCCTGGACATTTCAACAGGATTCGGCGCCGAGTCATAAAGCGCGCGTCAATCAAGATTGGTTGGGAAACAATGTTCCGCGGTTCATTTCCACTGCCAAATGGCCACCAAATTCACCGGATGCAAATCCGTTAGATTTCTCGGTTTGGGGTATTTTGAAGAACAAGTTTGGGACAAAAAAATACCAAAGTGTCGATCATCTCAAGCAAGCGCTTCGCCGGGAATGGGCCAAAATACCGCAGAGCAACTTTCGTGCTGCATGCAATAGCTTTGTCGGCCGTTTGAAGGCCATAATCGCGGGTAAAGGTGGCCAAATCGTAAACTGCTAATGCAATTCGAAAATTTTGTAAACATTTTTTACTTTGATTCAATAAAAGTTACGACACTATGAACTATGGAATAGACATAGTCACAATAATATTAGTATTAATAATAATTCTAGGATTAAATTATATCCGTATAATACTAAGCAGGAAAGTAAACAATGCTATAAAAAAAAGATTATAAAACAGAATGTAATAGGAAGGCGGTTATCGGTATAATGTTTAATTAAATTCAATAACGCAAAAAAAAATTTTTTCTCAAGAAGCGGCACAGCATTAACTGGAAATAGACCAAGGGTCAACAAATTCCTCGGTGAAATATCTCAATTATAACCAGAACTTTAGAGGATACAACTTTAGAGGACACAACTTTAGAGGACAGAACTTTAGGGGACACAACTTTAGAGAACAAAATTTTAGAGGACAAAACTCTAGAGGACGCAACGACAAGAACATGACCAACAATTACAACTCCAACCAGAATAAAAATAGCAGAGTGATTCCACAGAGCAATTCTGATAATCGCCATATAGCAAGCTACCAGAATACAACTACTGACAGGGTTACGATAATAGAAACTACGTCCCGAATAGAGATATATATAATAATAATGCTAGTAGGACAAACAATGGTAACCTAACTAACAACCGAAGGGTAAGAGCATTGGGAAACGAACAACCCACCGAGGGGACAGCCGACCCTTCGGAGTGGAGTCTATAAATTCCGAAATACCAAGTATCCGTCGATGGTATTATTGGAGCAAACTTCTTAATGGAGTTTGGTGCGGTAATCGATCTAGAAACCTTACATTTAAGTTTCAAAATTTATAACATAACCGTGTCTCCAAGATATGAAGCAACATTTTGGATGAATACAAAGCATATAGATTCCAGAATATTCTATCCTGAAAAATTGTGCAAAGGTGTTTACATGGCTGGATCCATATCTACAGCCATACAAGGAAAATCCCCATCAATTATAGAAATAGACAACATGCTAGAAAATTATATAATAGAAGCATCAGTATCCGCTTGGAACTCTCCGATACTCGTAGTACCAAAAAAGAGAGATCCCATTACCAATCTGCAACCTGCAATTTACCCGAATTTACACGAATTTTAATTTTTATGGGTTGTTTTTAAATTCTCTATATTAACTTCGCGTGCCCGTGGCTGGCTGGCTGGTCAGATTTTCTGATCAATTTTTAACCCACTTCCCAAAGCCCGATTTTATTGAAATTTGGCACACATGTATATCTCCGGTGGCAATACTTTCTATTGGAATTTTGGGCTCCCATAATTTTTTTTAATAAAAATTAACCTGATTTTTAAAATTTTATAGAAGTATGTATCTCCTATGGACAACACTTTTTGTAAAAATTATGGAGACCCCGGGTTACAGGGTCACAGGTACACAGGCCCCAACAAATTTTTTAAAAAATAAAACCGATTTTCTTCAAATTTTATATACGTGTGTATCTCCATTGACAACACTTTATGTACAAATTTTGGAAACACTGAGCCGGGTCATGGGGCTCCATAAATTTTTTTTAAAAAAAATTAACCCGAATTTCTCCTAATTTTATATACGTGTGTTTCTCCATGGACAACACTTTTTGTAAAAATTTTGGAGACCCCGGGATACAGGGTCACAGAATCACAGGTACGCAGGCCCCAAGAAATTTTTTAAAAAATAAAACCGATTTTCTTCAAATTTTATGTACGTGTGTATCTCCATAGACAACACTTTTTGTAAAAACTTTGGAGAACCCGGGCCCCAGGATCGTGGGGCCCCATAAACATTTTTTAAAAAAATTAACCCGATTTTATTCAAATTTTATATACGCGTGTATCTCCGATAGACAACACTTTTTGTAAATTTTTTTTCGATTTTCTTCAAATTTTAAGCATTTGTTTATCCCGATGGACAAAAGTTTTTGTAAAATTTTTGGAGCGAATGGGCCCTGAGACCCAGTGGCGGGGCCATAATTTTTTTTTTTTTAATTTTCCCAATTTACCTTATATTTTATACATATGTGTATCTCCGATAGACCGAACTTTTCGTAAACATTTTTTTCCCATACAAATTTTTTTTATACATTTGTGTATCTCCGGTGACAACAGTTTTTGAAAAAAATTTGAAGTGAAGGGGGCTCTAATATTAAATTTTTTCCAAATTAACCCGGTTCAAACTTTGCACACATATGTATCCCCTATTAGAGAATTTACACGAAACATTTTAATTTTTAAGTGTTGTTTTTTTTCCCTTACAAGAACCATCAAGAAGATTAACAAAATTCAGACTGCTACTAGAAGAATATAATTTTCACATTGAATATACACCCGGAAAAGATAATTGCACAGCTGACGCTTTAAGTCGCATTTAATGGGACTCTGACCAACTTAAAGAACTACACGTATGTGTCATAACAAGGTCTAAAACACAAGCAAAGAAATCAATACAGAAAAATCTAACGGACAAAAATTAAACCAAAGCAGAAGAAAATAATCGTATAATTACAGAGCTACTCAAGCCACCAGAGCATGGATATAAAATAACTGAGCTAAAAATATGTAACAGTTTCGAGGACGAGGAATATCAAATCAAAGATATGGATATAATCCTGGGATCCAACAAAGTTTTGGCATACGTCCCAGTGAAGCATTGTACACTTCTAAGAAGGGACAAGGATGGTACTACAGCCCGATCAACATCATTTTGCGATTTGTTGTCGATGGACGTGCATCGCATCTGCGGACCATTATCAATTAATAAATTATACATTAAAAAAGAAGAAAAGAAGAAACTCGAAGACGGCCGTCGAGAACACAATATTCGCGAGTTGCAAAAAGTCTTAGGAGATATGTTTAAGAAAAGTAATTTAAAGGTGCACCTAATTAATAAATGTATAGAAATTACCGATCCTCATAAAAAGAAAATATTGCTCAACGATTATCATATATTACCAACAAGTGGACATGCAGGAATAAACCGCATGATGAAAACGATTAAACAAAAATACTTCTCGACAAGAATGCAGAATGACATAGCTACAAATGTAAAGCATTGTACAACATGTCAGAAGAATATACATACACCCAAGAAACAGCCAATGGAAATAACTTCAACCGCAGAATCAAGTTTCGACAAAATATATTTGGACTTAGTAGGTACTTTAGACGAATCGGTGAATGGATATAGGTACGTACTGACTTTACAAGACGAACTGACCAAATTCACGGAGGCTATTCCAACTCGAAATAATGGAGCTGGTACAGTAGCTAAAGGTCTAGTAGAATGTTTCATCCTTAGATATGGAGTTTCAAAAACTGTAGCCTCTGATCAAGGAACAGAATTTATAAACAAAATTTTTAAGAATATGTGCAAATTACTAAAAATAAAACAATTGCAATCTACAGCCTACCATCACGAAACTATAGGAGCGTTAGAAAATTCTCGGAGCATACCTCAGAAGAGAAAAGTTACAAATCGCTCATAGAGATACGAGAGATACACTTCTAGACAGAAAAAACGATAGGAAAACTGATAACGACAGGAAGGCTAGAAGTAAACAAACTAGTTTTAAAGTAGGTAGTTTAGTTTTGTTGAGAAACGAAAATAGAAGAAAACTGGATTTTATTTACATAGGGCCATATGAAGTGTTATCTGAAGAAGGAGTAAACTGCGTAATCAAATACGTGGGAAAGAAACCGAAGGTCCATAAAAACCGATTGAAATTTTATGTGTATATATTAAAACAATTTTTATTCATTTTACACTAAAATATATTTTTTTCTCTTCTAAAAAAAAGGAAGGAGAGAGATGCAGATTAGAAGAAACCGGTTTAGAATAAGTATTAGAAAATCAATAATTGAATAATACAATTTTAACAATTTAAGTACTAGGATATATCCAGAATAATTAATAAAATGGATAACGCTAGGAATAAGTACTAGGATTACAGACGAGAATAATAAAGATCAAATTACTTTAAAATGCCATAAAAATTAAGAAGTATTATTAATACTAAGCAAAACCATTTATTAATACCATTATTAAAAAAAAAAAAATTTGTCACTTCTAATAAAAATAATGTAAGTTAATTGTTCGTAGTAAACATTAAATAATAAACTTGAATTTATTTAATATTAAGACATTGGCTAATCAAAGTAAAAATCTTACTACAAAATTATAACTATCCATAGTAAATAAAAGAATTATTCATAGTAAATAAAAACCAAGTTAATAATTATTCATAGCAAACAAAACATTTTGAAATAACATAACATTTTGAAATAACAAAAAATGTGTCAAAACATTAAAAAACTACGTTGAAAAAATTTTTGAGATCCCTAATTGTATTAGTGGCGCGGAAAAGAAGAAATCAAGATATGTCATGATCTCTCCTTTTTCCCCTAGGAAGGGTGGTGTGAGGGATCGCACCAGCAACCACATGAATAACATGCCTAAAAACATTCAACGCTTTCCACCCTACATCGACTCTAGTGCCTCACAAAGTGTAAAGCAAAATACAAAACTTAATATGCATTCAATAAAAGCACGCTCGGTGCATGAAAATAAAAGAATGACCAGCGGTCGTTCGCCTATGAAAATAAATATGCAATCCTGGGCAGACGAGCGCTGGTCGCTTAGAATGTTAATGACCCTTTCCATGCATTGCGCTGAGTAAGCGGCGCATGGAAATAGTAATGAAATAATGAGGTCGTTCGCTTGTGGAAATAAATATGTCGACGCAGCAGCACAGGCGAACGAACCCACAAAATACTTGACGCGGTCGGTCATATGCTACATACTTACACACATTATGCTGATCGAGCATTATTTAGGAATATCGATGAATAGGCATGCAAGAGTCGATATATGGTGGAAAACAATGCAATATTTTTGTATAAAAGAAGAAATAATTTCTTAATAAAAATGTAAAATACAAATATTTTACAAAAAGTACCCGATTTTCTGTAAATTGTATACGCATGTGTATCTCCAATGGAAAACACTTTTTGTAAAAATTTGGAAGTGATCGGGACCCGTGGTCGGGGGGCACCAATACAAATTTTATAAAAAGAAGTACCCGATTTTCTTCAAATTTTACACACATGTGTATCTCCGATGGAAAACACTTTTTGTAAAAATTTGGAAGTGATCGGGTCCCGGGGTCGGGGGGGCACCCGTACAAATTTTATAAAAAAAATACCCGATTTTCTTCAAATTTTATACACATGTGTATCTCCGATGGACAACACTTCTTGTAAATATTTGGAAGTGATCGGGCCCCGGGATCGGGAGGCACCCACACAAATCTTATAAAAAAGTGGCCGATTTTCTTCAAATTTTAAACGCATGTGTATCTTTGTCGGGCGACACTTTTTATAAATATTTGGGAGTGATCTGGCCCCGTGGTCGGGGGGCACCCATACAAATTTTATAAAAAAAATACCCGATTTTCTTCAAATTTTATACACATGTTTATCTCAGATGGACAACACTTCTTGTAAATATTTGGAAGTGATCGGGCCCCGGGGTCGAGGGGCACCCACACAAATCTTATAAAAAAAAGTACCCGTTTTTCTTTAAATTTTATACGCATGTGTATCTCCGTTGGGCAACACTTCTTATACAAATTAAGAAGTGATCGGGCCCCGGGGTCGGGGGGCACCCATACAAATTTTATAAAAAAAGAGTACCCGAATTTCTTAAAATTTTATACGCATGTGTATCTCCGTTGGGCAACACTTTTTGTAAATATTTTGAAGTGATCGGGCCCCGGAGTCGGAGGGCACCCATACAAATTTTATAAAAAAAATACCCGATTTTCTAAAAATTTTATACGCATGTTTATCTCCGATAGACAACACTTTTTGTAAATATTTTGAAGTGATCGGGCCCCGGAGTCGGAGGGGGGGTGCACCCATACAAATCTTATAAAAAAAGTACCCGATTTTCTTCAAATTTTATACGCATGTGTATCTCCGTTGGGCCACACTTTTTGTAAATATTTTGGAGTGGTCGGGTCCCGGAGTCGGATGGCACCCATACTAATTTTAAAAAAAAAAAATTCCCGATTTTCTTCAAATTTTATACTAATGTGTATCTCCGATGGACACCACTTTTTGTAAATATTTGGTAGTGATCTTCTGATTTTTCTTATCTCTGACGGACAACACTTTTTGTAAAAATTTTGGCGTAATCGGGCCTCGGTGACGGAAGTTTTTAAAAATTTACCCGATTTTCTTCAAATTTTATACACACATGTTTAATTCTATGGACAACGCTTTTTGTAAAATTTTTGAAGTGGCTCCAAGGCCGAGGGGCTTCCATATAAATTTTTAAAAATTAGCCCGATTTTCTTTAAATTTTATAGACATGTGTATCTCCGATGGAAACACTTTTTGTAAAAAATTTTGGAGTGATCAGGATAAGTGGCTCCCCTTGCACTTTTTGTATCAACTAGAGAATCGTCGCCAGTTGACAAATTAAACAACCGAGCCCGATGCACTTATAATATAACACATATATAAAAAAAATGTATTACGTGATTTATTTTCGGGAAATTGTCAACTATGTGAACTTAGTACGAATAAGTGGTATTAACAATGATAAGTGAAAAGTTATCGAACAAAACAAATCAGATCATTTTATCAATGTTGATTAACTGAACTAAGAGCTTGTCGCGAGATAAATTAAAATACAATTTTGTAATAAATTTAATACAATTTTGTTAATATATCTCGCGACAAGCTTTTAGTTCAGTTAATCAACATTGATAAAATGTTCTGATTTGTTCAGTTCGATAACTTTTAACTTTCGTTGGTTTTTAACACGCGAAGTATTTATGATGGCCGTATTAAATGCGTGCGCCCAGTTTGAACAAGGCTTCCGAGGGGATGTGGCCCGAAGTCGATGCCGCAACCTCCGTCCATTTCGAATACTCAGTAACGATTCATTACATAAATTCGCTAGTCCCAACGTGGGCATAGGCTTTTGGCCGATTGCCACAGTTGGGGTGAACCGCTGCCAATGTGATGAGGATGGAGTCACTACTAATACCACCATTACCCCATATCCCCCATTACAATAAATTCGCACCCAACGTAAAAATGAATCCAGGTATAGGAAACTTAATTTGGAAAATATCCATCCAGTTAACATAAAACAATCAAATAAATTCAGAGACCAGTTAAACATTGATAGCATAGATATTGACGAAAAATAAACAAATGTTTCTTCCTTAATGTTTTCTTCTTTAATTTTAATAATAAAGTATTATATACATACAATAAATTGCAGATTCTTAGATTTAAAATTTTAATGACATCAGTATGCCTAGTAACAGGATGATTAGAATTACAGACAATCAGAGAAGATAACGGATACGCTGAAACCGACAAACAGAACTTATTATACACTTAATCGACCCCAAGGAAATTATATATATTATAAATAATATGACCGCCAAAATTGCTTTCTTAGACTATATTTATAAGAAAATCTTTTCGAATGAAATAAAAGAACTAAAAAGTAAAGTATATACAATTCTACCCAAAGAATACAACAACCAAAGACCAAAACGAGGGTTAGTTAACGTAGTGGTATAAACTTTTAAATATTTATTTGGTACAATGGTAAGGACAAAAAAGACATAGAACAACACTTTATAACTAAAGACATAAATCTTCAAAACAATATAACTAACATGAATCAACAAATAAAAATAAATGACTACATTAATAATCTATATATATAAAATAGAGAATTTGTTTGTATATTTGTATATATATTTGTGCCTAACTAGCTCTGGAACGCCTTGACCAATTTCAACCAAACTTGGTATACATATTAGTTACTATGTGGAATCAAACATAGGGGGTGGGGGGGTAGTAGGTTTTTTTGGCTGGGGGATACGTGGCAGGCGATTATAGTGTCGGACCCACCGTTTTCGGTATCGCCGCGACGAATAGTGCTGGTAGTACACTCATATGGGTGAGTTATATTCCCGCAGGAGGGCGGGTGACCGATATTAGTGTCGATACTATGATTTTCGGGGTCGCTGAGTTGAATGGTGATGGTAAGACAGGTCTAGGGGGATGGCGTCGATAACGGTGGGCGGTGGGGGGGTGACAGATATTAGTGTCGATTCTATGGTTTTCTGGGTCGCTGAATTCAATGGTGATGGTAAGACATCTGTAGTGGGAGGGTGGGGGTGTGGGTTGTGTAGGGATCGGGGATGGGGTCGATAACTGAGGGGGGGGTTGACCGATATTAGTTTCGATTCTATGGTTTTCGGTGTCGCTGAGTTGAATGGTGATGGTAAGAAGACAGCTGTAGGGGGATGGGGTCGATAACGGAGGGGGGGGTTCACCGATATTAGTGTCGATTCTATGATTTTCCGGGTCGTTGAGTTGAATAGTGATGGTAAGGCTGGTGTAGGGGGATGGGGTCGATAACGGAGTGGGGGGTGACCGATATTAGCGTCGATTCTATGGTTTTCGGGGTCGCTGAGTTCAATGGTGATGGTAAGACAGCTGTATTGGGATGGGGTCGATAACGGAGGGTGGGGGGGGTGACCGATATTAGTGTCGATTCTATGGTTTTGGGGTCGCTGAGTTCAATGGTGATGGTAAGACAGCTGTAGGGTGATGGGGTCGATAACGGAGAGGTAACTGAGGGGCGGTTGCCGATATTAGTGTCGATTCTATGGTTTTCGGGATCGCTGAGTTCAATGGTGATGGTAACACAGCTGTAGGGGGATGGGGTTGATAACGGAGGGGGGGGGTGACCGATATTAGTGTCGATTCTATGATTTTCGGGGTCGTTGAGTTGAATGGTGATGGTAAGACAGCTCTAGGGGGTTAGGGTCGATAACGGAGAGGTAACTGAGGGGAGGTTGCCGATATTAGTGTCGATTCTATGGTTTTCGGGATCGCTGAGTTGAATGGTGATGATAAGACAGCTCGAGCGGGATGGCGTCGATAACTGAGGTGGTGGGGGTGACCGATATTAGTGTCGATTCTATGGTTTTCGGGGACGCTGTGTTCAATGGTGATGGTAAGACAGATTTAGGTGGATGGGGTCGATAACTGAGGGGGGAGGGGTGACCGATATTAGTGTCGATTCTATGGTTTTCGGGATCGCTGAGTTCAATGGTGATGGTAAGACAGATGTAGGGGGATGGGGTCGATAATGGTGGGGGGTGACCGATATTAGTGTCGATTCTATGGTTTTCGGGGTCGCTGAGATTAATAGTGTTGGTAAGACACTCCTATGGGTGAGTTGTCTCCCCGGAGGGGGAAGAGTGACCGATATATGTGTCGATCCCATAGTTTTCGTGGACGCTGAGATGAATAGTGATATGTAGAATGGTACTCGGAGACCATTTGGCGACGAATTTTGGGGTAAGGACATTGTCGCACCTACTTCAAATTGGAAAAGGTAGATTAGTAGCCGTGTTTTATGGATATGTTACATTGACATCGATTTTTAAATTCTGCCGCTGAACTAATAAATTCTATTTATCCGGCTGTTTCTCAAAACTATAACATTTTTAACCGGTTGCTAGAAGCGGCCATTCTTGCTTCTATAAATGGAGACAACCACGAAATAAACAATCAAATTCTTGCCATGTTAATAGGCGCGGTCATTGAATATAAGTGTATCAATACCTTTGTAGATACTGATGAGGAAGTTAGTTATCTATCTGAGTTCCTAATCTCACTTAATTCATCTGGATTGTCTCCACATCGTCTTACAGTTTCATCTCCAATTATTTTACTACGGATCTCGACTCGCCAATACTTTGCAACGGCACAAGACTGTGCGTAAAAGAGATGCCCTGCAATATAATTGAAGCGACTATCTTCACAGAAAAGTTACGGTGTGAAACAGTTTTTAACCCACGGATAGTACTCATTTCGACGGATACATTTAAAATTTCCCACAGAAAACTTTATTTTGCTTGCCCTGGGTTGGGTTGACCTAAGAATTTATTTATTCTTGCTCTTGAAGGTGATCTAAAAACATTGTATACAACCAAGTTTTGTATTAAATTAATTTTATGTATGTTTATTCAATTTAATTTTAAAAATTGCAATTTTACCTTATAGATAGATATCATTCTTTTTTCTACCCCTGCCTAATAAAAGATAAGGATGAATAAATACCTGGGCAACGCCGGGTTATCAGCTAGTACATTTAATAAACTTAAAGACATAATACAACAAGTTACATACATAATCCAAGACAGAATAAATGTAGTAAATAGAACACTTTGACAATTATATATGCATAATTTGTTTAATGACCAATTATTTAAAATAAACATACGATAGAGAATTCGTTTTAGAAAAAAATTATTGGATACATTATACTGATTGTAAGTAAAAATTATTAAACCATAACTTAAAAAGCATATATTATCCAAATTCAATTATAAGAAATTTTACATAAAAATCCATATTTGATGAAATTAAATTAACAAATAACTTTGAAAACTTGGAAGAAATTAACGAATTAAAATTATATAAGAAAATATCAAATGGAATATCAATCGTATCATAATTTAAGTTGTTATCTTTTTTTTGGGTATAGTATATATTTCAAAAAAATAAAAATAAATAAAAATTAACATAAAATCATAAAAAACTAAACGGACATTGCTGTTCTGGCAAAATCAAAAATAATCCAAACTTGATGTCCGACCCATTAATGTCAAGTCCATAAAACATAATTTATTAATGCAATATTCATAAAAAACTAAACGGACATTGCTGATCTGCCAAAATTACAATGATCCGAACTTAATGTCCGACCCATTAATGTCGAGTCCATAAGACACAATTTATTAATGCAATACTCATAGAAAACTAATGGAAATTGCTGATCTGGCAAAATCAACAATGAACGGAGCTTAGTGTTCAGCCCAATTATATCAAGACATAATTTATGAAGTAGATTGTTTAAGTATGTATGTATGTATCTAAGTATCTCAGTATAAGAAATTTTTTGTGGAGCAGAGTAGAAATTGTAATCTGTTTCACAAAAATATTGAGTTCAACTTTTTACTTTAGTCAACAAAGACGTTCTCCCGAGTAGAAAGAAAAACCTTTTTCTTTCTTGTTTTTAAATTCTCTATATTAACTTCGCGTGCACGTGGCTGGGTGGCTGGCTGGCTGGCTGGCTGGCAGGTCAGATTTTCTGATCAAATTTTAACCCAATTCCCATAGCCCGATTTTATTGAAATTTTGCACACATGTATATTTCCGGTGACGATACTTTCCCTCGCCCCTCGGACGTTGGGATCGGTGGGCTCCCATACAAATATTTTAAAAAATTTACCCGATTTTCTTAAAACTTTATACGAATGTGTATCTCCAATGGAAAACACTTTTTGTAAAAATCGGGCCCCTGGGTCGGGGGGGGGGGGGGGGGGGCACCCATACAATTTTTATGAAAAAAGTTCCCGCTTTTTTCAAATTTTATACGCATATGTAATTCCGATGGACAAAACTTTTTATAAAATTTTTTAAGCGATCGGGCCCGGGGTCGGGGTGCTCCAATACAAAAAAATTTTTTTTAACTATCAATTTTTAACGCACTTCCTAAAGCCCGATTTTCCTGAAATTTTGTACACATGTGTATTGCCGGTGACAATACTTTCTTTTAAGAAGTGATCGGGCCACGGGTTCGTGGGGCTCCCATACAAATTTAAAATAAAAGTTACCCGATTTTACATTACAAATTTTACACACATGTGTATACCCAATAAACAATACTTTTTCTAATATTTGGTAGAGATCGAACGGCGGGTTCGGCCGCAAGGCCCTTTTAAATATCATAAAGTGGCATCAGATACCGTCGTACTTTAATGACTGTGTGCTGCGCAGTCGGCTGCGCTGCTTGGTTTTGGTGGTGGCGAGAGAGAAATCTTAGCTCACGCATAAATGAACCCAGCAACTTACTTACTTATTAACTGAATTGTATTTTTATTGATGTCGTTTTTTGTTGTCGATATCAACTTACAGATAGAACAACAAGTTTTCACAATATTCTGTCATTTGGCGTTTTCATAAATTAGTTCAGAGCAGTCAAAGAGTTCTCAAGAAAAATGCTCGTGTTTCTTAATTGCTCAGAGTATGAGCGTGCTCTAAGTGCTCAGAACAAAATGATCTAAGTATTTTCAAATTTGACATCTGATGTCAAATGTCTCTTTCGATTATTTTCTCCTACAATAAAAATATAAAAAATGACCCAGGATCGGGGGGCTGCCATATCAATTTCTGCTTACTTTACGATTGTGGTTGTTTTGTTGTTGTGTTGCAGCAGAGAGTATAGAGATATCAAGAGGGAGTAGAACAAATATTTTTATACATAACTATATGGTTCCGTTATTGAAATGTGTTGTACACTCAGTTGTGTGAGTGCATTCTTAATTTGTGGTTTGTACAATATTACAAGTATATGCAGAACTGGAAGAACTCAACTCAAAAGAAAGAATTTTATTGGTACTTCGTACGTCGTTGTGTGTACGTCGCATAGACCGTGCGCTGTGGATGCTATGTTTTCACCACCAAATGGAGAATTTCACCTCATTTGTCGTGGAATCTTGCGATCAATTTAAACCCACTTTCCAAAGTCCGGTTTTATTGAAATTTAGCAAACATGTGTATTTCCAGAGACAAAACTTTCTATTAAAATTTGGGGCCCTTCGGGCCACAGTTCCGAGGAGTTTCAATATAAATTTTTTAAAAAATAACCCGATTTTCTTTAAATTTTATACACATTTGTATCTCCGATGGACAACAATTATTATAAATATTGTGGAGACCCCGGGCCCGTGGTCGTGTGGCACCATACAAATTTAAAAAAAAAAAAAACCCCGACTTTCTTTCTTCTTTATACACGTGTGTATTTCTGATGGACAACACTTATTGTAAAAGTTTTAGAGACGTCGTAGCCTCATAGAAATTTAAAATAAAAATTATTCCGATTTTGGTAAAATTTTATACACATGTGTATCTCTGATGGAAAAAACTTTTTGGACATTTTTTTGAGCGAATGCATCTTGAGGCCCGAGGAGTGCCCGTATAAATTTTTTATAAATTAGCCCGATATTCTTCAAATTTTAAACATTTTTTTTTATTATTTTGCGCACGATTCTTATAACCGGATTACGTTATTTGATAAAAAAAAACACAATTTGGTTACCCTTTTTAAAACAAATTTATTTTTATTAGCAACGTTTTTTATTATACAACTTCGACTCTTAATGGAGAAACTCAGACTAAATTTACAATCTTAATTGTCTTTTCATTCTACTTTGTATTTCTGATCTATTTCATCAGCATAATTCTGATTGGTTCAATAAATTGCCAACTTGCAATTTATTAATCCATAATTCTTTTTAAATTTTATGGTGTGACCGGACTTTATTTTTACCTGTAGATATTTAGTCAAAAACAATTCCAGGAAAACTGTCTGGATAAATGAAAAATGTCTTAAGTTAAATTGGAGCGGAAGTGCCGTTACAATTAAAGTATTTATGAAATTATTTTATTTGTCAACAATTCGTGGAATTGTTAAATGTTTTACTTTGTGAACGAAAATGCATTTATTGTTAATTTTGCTCATTATTTATTTACTTATTTACTTATTGTTTTTATGAATTCTTCGATTTTGTCAGGTTTTGAATATCTAGCAGGGTTCGTATATATAACTACCCCCTCCTTTATATTAGAATTCTCCTGAATTCTATTGTTTAATTTAATTTTTATATTTTTATGTTTTTTCAAAATAATCAAGATTAAAATAAGTACTATAAGTATTACTATTATGTTACACCCATATGTTATTTTGGTGTGGTATTTTAATGTTTTTATATTTTTTATGTTATTTATGTTCTCTGTTTCAATTTCTTGAAACGTCATTTTGTGTGAAAAATTTCTTACTGTGTCTATGTTTTCAATAATTTGTTTTTCTTTCATGTTCTCAATTATATTTGAAAAATAATAATCTTTTATCCTGACTGAACAGTTATTAAAATCTAATATACAAAAATGGTGTGTTAATTGTTTGAGATTGCCTTTCTCAGGAACCAGATATAGCAGGAAGCTGAAATTTTCACCATAGATTAGGAATTTAGCGGTTTGGGTTTTTGTTTTGGTTTGAACTCTCTAAGTGGCACTGTTGTCAAAATATAACGGTTTTTTTGTTTCTTAGTAACGAAGCATCTTAGGAACCTAAAATTTGAACTATATGTTTGTTTTGTTGCTATTTGGGTTTTTGTGAAATTTGGATCCGATAGGTGGCGCTGTTTTCAACATAGTAGGTGGTAAAACCGCTATTTTTGACATTTATTTCGTTTCATTACAATACGCGCAAGAATACATCGTAGGACGCCAAATTAAAAATAAAATTAATAATTAATCGTAAAAAAACGTTATTACACAAAATAACTGTTTTTATATAGGGTGTTTTTTGGGAGGTTTGTTTTTCCGATAGATGTCGTTTTATTTTATGACAGTTGTTTTGACAGCTCAAAGTGGCATTTCTACTCAGTATTGTTTGGCAAATCATTATGAAAAAAAAAAAAAAAAAAAAAAAAAAATGACATTTGTGAAAAATAGTCGTGGTAGCCATATGCCAGAAATTGTGTTTAAATGTTAAATGCCAAAAAATTATCTACCAAATAAAAAAAACACGTTATATCTAACGGGTGTTTTTTTAAGAGGTTGCCGATTTTTTTTTTGAATAAAACACATATAAAATTATGAAATGACCAAAATTTTTTTTTATTTGGTAGATAATTTTTTGGCATTTAACATTTAAACACAATTTCTGGCATATGGCTACCACGACTATTTTTCACAAATGTCATTTTTTTTTTTTTTTTTTTTTTTTTTTTTTTTTTCATAATGATTTGCCAAACAATACTGAGTAGAAATGCCACTTTGAGCTGTCAAAACAACTGTCATAAAATAAAACGACATCTATCGGAAAAACAAACCTCCCAAAAAAACACCCTTTATTATACACATGAGTCACGAAAACTGCATTTGTTTGCTTAGTAGTTATTTTATTTTACACACAGGGAATGTAAAATGTTAATATCAGCCACATTTTTAAACTCTATAGATGGTAGGGGAGAAAGATACATTTTTAACATGAGATTTACAAACGTATTTTTAAAAAAATGTCAACGCAAATTATTGGCAGGTGAGGGAAAGTTATAGGCTATAGTACTCCCGTCATCCCGGGGGTTCATGTGTGCGGGTAGCAAAGGGCCCAGGAACAGCTAGTTTACTATATAATTTCCGTCTAATACAATTTTTTCAAAATTACAAGTTTGATTTATCCTGACATTCATTGAATTTTTAATTAATATTGTGTCTAAATCTAATTGTATTATTTCTAAGTCTGTATTTCTTACTAGTTGACAATTATTCTTTATTATACAGTGATTACTTAATTTTTAATTCTTTAAATGCTTATTTTCTTCAAACTTATATGTTTTATTTTCAAACTCAATCATTTTTTCACTTATTGAGTTTATTTCTTCATTGTGATCATTTGGTAGTGGAACAATATATCTTAACTTAACTGTTATAAATGTTTTGAGTATTTTTATACCAAAAATTAGACATGTATTATTAAGATATGTTGTTCCTATCTGAATATGTTTTAATTTATTATAATCAATTTCATATTTTCTTATTTCATTGCTGGTTAGAATACTTGGATGTACCATCCTGTATTGTGCAGAAATAATATTGTCTTGTAAATGTTCTATTTTATTTTTAATAAGTTGTATATTTGATAATCGTTCTAAGTATATATTTTTTTCATTTTCAGTTTCGAGCAATTTATTTATGGAATTTAGTTCTTTTTCTATTATATTTCTATAATTTTTTACAATAATTTTTAAGTTATTTATAGTCTCATTAAAATAATTATTAATTAAAACTTGTTGGTCGTTATTATTTTCTATTTCGTCAATTTTAAAAATATGTTTTTGAATACTCTGTCTGTCTTCGTCGTCCATAGTTCCAAACAACCATTTTGACATGCTACCTATACCATTAATAAGTCCGCGTCTTTGTCTGTTTAGTTTTGGTATCAAAGTACCCCATTTATTTCTAGCGTCTAATAATTCTAGTTGAAGTATTTCTTTATTTTTTGTTTTCATTAAAACTCTGTTGTCTGTCATTTGGTCCAATATGCTTTCTATTTCATTTAAGTTTTTTTCCAACAACACCAGGCTGCTCATCTACAAGCAGCTCATCCGGCCAGTGATAACCTATGGCTATCCCATATGGTTCACCGTCTCACCAACAACGATGAAGAAGATCTCCCTATTTGAAAGGAAGGTAATTAGGATCTGTACAGGACTCTGGAGGGTGCCAAACAGCTATAAGTTTGTGACGACTGCAAGACTTTACGAAGCAGCTGGTCTGCTGCCAATAACCGACCACTTGTTCCAAATGGCGAGGAAATTCGTCGGCGGATTGGAAACTCATCCAAGTCCTGAGATGCAAGGACTGAGAAGCGAAGAAATCGAGCCAAGTCACCGGTACATACACATCAGAGGATTCACAGATGCTAGATTCGACGGCATCCTTAATAATCAAGACGTCTCCTTCTACGAGAAGGCCAGCAATCAACATTACAGAGGCTGAAGATCGCCCTGTTTATACCCCCTCTTATATTTTTTTCATTTTTATTTTATTTTAAAATTTATTGCTTAAAATATAACATGTAGTAGATTAAGTAGTCAAAATATTGTTTAATATTAAGCAATACAAAAAAAAGACAATGTAAATACGTCGGGCCCCAATTGTTGAGCCGACACTTATTAATAATAGTTATAAGTTTAGTTTTAAGACAAAATTGTATAATACCTAAATGTTTTAATAAAATATCTTAATCTAATCTTCATTTAAGTTTACTATATGTAGTATTATGTCCGATTCCTTAACTATCTCTTGATTTTTCATATAAATATCTATGTATCCTGCTTGTTCTGTAAGTCGCTTTGTTATTATTAGTCCCTCAGTCGGTAGTGTCATCAGGAGTATTATCAATATTGTCAGCATCTGGAAATTTTAGAGGTCTGTACTTGGAGGTCTGTACTTGGATGTACTTTTTCTAGTTTTGCTTTCTTATATTTAGGTTGTTCTTTATGCCTGACTATCTTATAGTTTTTTTTTTGAATCCTTCTGCTCTTTCTTCTCTATAGTCTTCTCTAAACTTATTTAGTTTATCTATTACTTTTCTTTTGTTATCTTCTAAAAATTTTCTGATCTTTTCTTCATCAACCTTTCCTTGTTGAACTTCATTAGGTGTGCATTTAATAGTCGAATGATAACGCTCGTTGTAATTTCTAACTGTTCTCTGGATTAATTGTTTAATTGGTTATTCCCTTTTCATGTTGTACAATATTCTAAATTTCTCTGCTATTGTATTATGTAATCGCTCTATATCGGCATTACCTGTATGGGTGTTAGGTTTTGTCAGATGTAATTCTATATTCTCACTATCCAAAAATTCCTCTATCCTTGTAGTCTTAAATTCATTATCTGCTACTATTTTCTTTGGCTTTCCTATTTTAGTAAAATGGTCTTCTAATTGTTCGATGATAGTTATGTGATTCCTATCATTCAAAGGATAAGCTGCACCAAATTTAGAAAATTTATCTATTATGGTCAAAAATCGAAATCCTTTCATAACGTAAGTATCAATATGCAGTATTTCATTTTTACTCGATGGTGTTTCTGTAACCGCAAATTTTTGTTTAATTGGATTCCTATCATATTTTACTTCTTGGCATAAATCACATTGGTTAATTACTAACTGAATCAACTCTAATAGTTTTGGGTAATATATCTTATTTTTAATTGGATTGTAAGTTTCAAGGATGCCTGAGTGTACACTTTCTCTAACATGATAAAAGGATATTTGTTTAACTGCTTCAGTCTCAGTTTCTATATCTTGAGCTCTTATTGTGCATTTAGTAAATTTTATTTGTCTATCATTAGAGAACATTTCTATTAATTTTTCCTGAACTACATTGTAACTTTGTTCGGATAATAATAATAATATTTGGCGCGACAGACCATTGCGGTCCAAGGCCTAACTTCTCGCGACCATTTGTGCTGCACATGTTAATTTTTTGGACACAAATGGAAGGGACCTACAATTTAAGGCCGGATCCGAACGGCGACTCGAGAAGCTTTCTCGGAACGTTTGTCAGCCATTCGCGAGAAGTGGGACACCGTGAAAAATTTTTGGTATTGCTGGGATTCGAACCTGAACCTCCTGCGCAGCAGCCATGTGCATAACCACTGAGCCACGGCGCCCACTTTGTTCGGATAGTTCTGAATATATTCCAATCTTTCCTGTTTTAATATATTTTCTGAATATTTCACCCATTATTTCAAACTCACTTTCTGCTATAAAAATTATTCGTTTATTATGTATCATCTTGCATTCTTCTATTTTATTGTTAGTTAGTATAATCTGTGTTTTGTACTTATTTACTAATTCTTCTTTAATATAAAAGTGATCCTGTAGATTTTCTATTGCTGAATGAACTGTTTCCATTGATGTATTATCATCTTCTACATTGTTTATTATATTAAAATCATTAATTTCATTCTTCTTCTGACCTGTATCTACTTCATTTTCTATTCTACTCAAAAATTCTGCTATTTTCTTTTCCTTTTATATATTCTGTGTCAAAATCATATTCCCCCAATTTCAATAGCCATCGTTGATGTCTTGGCGACATATCTTTTCCTTTATATTTCGTGTGTAAAAATTTGATGGGTTGATGGTCCGTACAAATTTTAAATCTTCGTCCGTAAAGATATGGTCGTAAGTAATTTACGCTCCATATAATTGCCAAAAATTCTTTGTCTGTTGCTGAATAGTTTCTCTCGTGGTTATTTAATGTCCTAGATACAAAGCAAATGGGATGTCCTTCTTGCGAAAGAACGGCTCCTACTGCATAATTCGAATCATCCGTTGTAAGCGTGAATTGTTTTTCAAAATTTGGATATCTCAAAATTGGATGTGAGATAATGAGGGATTTTAATTTTTCAAAAGCTTCTATGTACATTGGATCTTTTATATTTATTTTTACTCCTTTCTTTAAGTATTTTGTTATAGGTTGGGCTACCTTGGCGTAATCCTTAACAAATTTTCTATAGTATCCTGTTAACCCTAAAAAACTTTTTATTTGTTTCTTTGTTTTTGGGATTTCTAATGATTGTATTACTTTCATTTTATCTGGGTTTGGTTTAAGTCCTTCTTTTGTAAGTATATGTCCTAGAAAATCTGTCTCTTTTTTCATAAAATTGCACTTATCAATTTGAATTTTTAAATTTGCCTGTTCTAAAACTTTAAAAATGTCTGTTATGGCTTTTATATTTTCGCTCAAAGATGTACTAAAAATTAATATAATAAACTACACATGTTTTGTTTATGAAACTATCAAAGGACTGGCATATCTTGAACTACTTTTTCTAATTATCCCTTGTTCTTCCATTTCTTAAACTTGTTTTCTTACTTCGGTTTCATGTTGTGGTGGGTATCTATATAATTTAGCGTTAATTTGTTCATCTGTCGTTGTTCTAATTTCATGCTGTATTTTCATAGTGCTAGTTAATCTGTCACCTTCTTTAAAAATTTCTTTCTTTATATTCTTCCTCATTCAATTAATCTAATTGGATTCTATTCCAGTCAAAATCTATTCCACCCAATGTACAAACTTGAAGGTTTTTATACGGATTCAATAAAAAGGATGTTATTTTATCGTTAAATGATATACAACTATCTATTAAATTTATTACTGTATTAAAACAATATAATAGGTCAATTCCTATTATAAAATTATATTGTCTTCCTTTTAATTCTGTCATTTTCCATTTAATTTTTGCTTTTCCTGCCAGATTAAATTCATCAGGTGGGTCAGTTATTTTTTCAAATCTAATTACATCTTTCTTTGTTATTGTACTAAATTCAATGGGTCTTTCTAATATATTTCTTTTATATTACTGTTAATTAAACTTAGATTTGCTCCTGTGTCTATCAGAGCAGTATATTTCTTTCCATTAATGGTAATTGTTATGATGGGTAAAAGGTCAGAGTCAGTTTTTAAAAAAAAATTATCCTCCTCATTATGTTGTTCCGTGTTATTAGATTCCATAGGTGCGTTTAGGTCTTGCATAGGATGTTCCAAGCGATTTTGGCTGCAACATGGTCTAGGGTGTCCTACCTGCCCGACCTTCTGGATATTATTTGTACCATATATTTCCAAATTATTACCATATGTTTTTCCTTTTTCTATGTTATCATGATCCATGGGTTCGTTTAGGTTTTGCCTAGGATGTTCCAAGCGATTTTGGCTGTAACATGATCTAGGGTGTCCTACCTTCCCGACCACCTGGATGTTATTATTATAATATTTATCACCTTTTTCTATAGTATCAACCTTCATGGGTTCAACTGCAACTTGTCTAAATGGGTTCTGGCGATATTGGCCTGAATTTCCGAAGCTATTAAAACTGTTAATCCTTCCTGCATTAAAATGATTATTTTGCCTATGTTGGCCTGAATTATTTTGGTATTGAGGTTCCTGTTACATTGTCCTGTCTGTGGTACATAATTAATTCTATTATCTATGTTTCTAGTTCTAAAATTTGCATGTGCATTATTATATTGTTGTCTTTTATCCTACCTATTGCTCCATACGTTTGTTGACCTATCCTCCTTTATTTTGAATTTTCTATACTCTGTCCTAATACAACTGTCTTCAAATCCTCTACTTGTCATTATTTCCAAAATATTATTTAAATGTCCTTCGTTATAAATTTTGTCTAGTAAAGTTCCTTGCGTCATTTCTTTTATTGTGTTCACTAATAAACTGTCTATGTTACTAAGGTCAATGTAGTGATCACCTGTATAGTATATTATTAATTCGTCCGACTTATATTTAATTTCTTGAATTTCTGTCAATAATTCATTAACATTATTTACCTTAAGATTTGATATCTTCCTGTAGAGTTGGTGTGGTTCAATATCAGGACGATACCGTAGTTTCAGTGTTTCCTTTATTAGCGGCCAGTTGTCTGGTTCCAGAATATTGATTATCACGTTCTTGGCTGGGCCTGGTATGGTTTATAAAAAATGGCTTTTGTAGCTTCCTTCTTTAATTCCTCATCCATTATTGTTGATAGTAGGTACTCCACACTACTCAGGAATCAATTGATTGTAATTTCTCCGTTACCCGTAAACACTGGTAGATATGCCACATTTTTGTGGGTCCTGTCCAATTGATTATGTTGTGGTCGTTGGTGTTGTAACTGTTGCCATTGTTGTTGCTGCCCGTCTTGTAAAACTGGATTTTGCTGTTATTGTTGCTGTAATTGTTGCGCTTGTTGCTGTAATTCTACATAAGCTTGGCGCAAGCGTTCCAGCTGCTGCTCTCCTGATCAGTTCGTCTGCCAGGCTGATCTGCTCTTGAGCTTGTACCTCCATTGTTCGGTTTTTGTCGAATATTCGTTGCCTTTTTGAACTTGTTTTCAAAAAAATTAAGAAAGGATTGTGGCGTCCACTTAACATCAATGTTCACTACACTATATAATGGTGTTCACTTTTTCTAAATGTTTGCTGCACAATTTTGTTATTTATGTAGTGGCGTTCAATTTTTTTCTTAATTGTTCACTGCACTATTCTGTGTTTTATCAATTGGTTTTTGTAGTGTCTACATATTTATAATTGTAAGAGCTCACTGCACTACTGTGGTGTTTCACTTCAATTTTAATAAATGCCCACGGTACAAAATTTACTTTAATTCGGTTCGTATCACTGGATCCTTTTTTTGCCTTTTTGAACTTGTTTTCAAAAAATTTAAGAAAGGATTGTGGCGTCCACTTAACATCAATGTTCACTACACTATATAGTGGTGTTCACTTTTTCTAAATGTTTGCTGCACAATTTTTTTATTTATGTAGTGGCGTTCAATTTTTTTCTTAATTGTTCACTGCACTATTCTGTGTTTCATCAATTGGTTTTTGTAGTGTCTACATATTTATAATTGTAAGAGCTCACTGCACTACTGTGGTGTTTCACTTCAATTTTAATAAATGCCCACGGTACAAAATTTACTTTAATTCGGTTCGTATCACTGGATCCTTTTTTTTTATATATAGAGACTCATTGCCAAGGGAGGACTCCCTGATTGACTTGCTTCACGGCAATAAGTTGGGCTAAGCCCTTTATTAAATTCAAAATAAAATAAAAATCGAAGAAATGTGATTTACAATATATATCACATTTCTCACGTTTGTAGCCGGTTTCAATTTATTTTCTCAGAATTCAATTCAAAGCAATACGGAAAAACGAAAACACGAAAAACTAAAACGACGCGAGTCCAAATGCTTTCGACAATGAATCATGGTCAGGGAAAACTACAAAAAACCTTGACCAAGAAAATATTACAAATTTTAAAAATAATGTTAATATGAAATAATATTTTTTTTTTTTTTTTTTTAAATTATATATAATAAAAATAAAATTAAAATATTAATAAAAAGCTTATGAGCACTTCAACCTTCATCTCCATCCTTCAGGAAGTTGTTAACGACTAATTTGAAGGCCTGCAGATTATAAGAATCGGGAAACTCGGGATCCACCAATTGATTCCACATCGAAGAGACTCTCGGAAAAAAGGAGGATTTAAAGTGTTGGGTTCTACAAAAAAAAGTTTTAAGGCAAACCTATGTTGAGTGGAGCTTAAACGAGTGTTTACGTTACTAACAAAAGGACCTGGAACTAGAGAACGGGTTTCTAAAGCACATCTACCATTGTAGAATTTGTAGAAAACAGATAAAGCTCCTACATTTCGTCTGTGCTCCAAAGTATCAAGAGACGAAGTAATGGATACATCGTTTATCAAACGTATAACTCTATTTTGAACTCCATCAAGATGAACCAAATGAGATTTTGGAGCCGCACCCCACACATATGAATTAAATTCCAAAATTGGTCTAACATAAGATTTATATAATCTTAATACTTCTGAGGGAGTGAAGTAGAAGTTACAACGTCTTATGAAGCCCAAACATTGGCTAGCTCTTTTTGAAATTTCATAAATATGTTCTTTCCAGGAAAGATCACTAGATACTTTTAAACCTAACAACTTCAGTGAATCTGATCTCGCAATATGGGCACCATTAATAACAGGTGAAACGTAATGTTGAACTGTCTTCTGAGAAAAAAGACAAGACTGAAATTTATTTGGGTTAAATTCTACTCTATTAGATCTGCCCCAATCAAGAATGACTTGAATGTTCGACCGAATTATCGAATTCATTAATTCACGCGAACCTAACAAGCGATAATTGCATTCTTTTTGACTGACAAACTCAATGGAAGCCGATAGTGTTGTATCATCAGCAAATGAATGGATATCACAGGTTGTAGAAGACAACAGGTCGTTGATATATATCAAGAAGAGCGTGGGCGACAAGGATGACCCTTGAGGCACTCCAGCATTGATCCCATGTGAATCTGAAGATATACCATTTAATACAACTTTTATTTTACGGTTCCATAAATAATTCTCAATCCATGCAATTAGAGAGGAGTGTAGGTTCAGCGCACGAATTTTATTAATAAGACAATCATGTCATACTCTATCAAAAGCTTTAGCAATATCTAAGAAAACAACGCTTGATTCACCTAGGTTTTCAATGCTTCGCTCCAAACAATGAGTCATGCACGTCATTAGTTCACCTGAAGAGCGATTTTTACGAAAACCATACTGAACATCGGACAAAAGAACATTCGAATCCAGATAGTTCATTACTCACTAGGATCCTACCGACTGCGCCATTCATATAACCGGATTACGTTATTTGATAAAAAAACACAATTTGGTTACCCTTTTTAAAAACAATTTTATTTTTATTCGCAACGTTTTTTATTATACAACTTCGACTCTTAATGGAGAAACTCAGACTAAATTTACAATCTTAATTGTCTTTTCATATTACTTTGTATTTCTGATCTATTTCATCAGCATAATTCTGATTGGTTCAATAAATTGCCAACTTGCAATTTATTAATCCATAATTCTTCAAAATAATTCTTTTTAAATTTTATGGTGTGACCGGACATTATTTTTACCTGTAGATATTTAGTCAAAAACAATTCCAGGAAAACTGTCTGGATAAATGAAAAATGTCTTAAGTTAAATTGGAGCGGAAGTGCCGTTACAATTAAAGTATTTATGAAATTATTTTATTTGTCAACAATTCGTGGAATTGTTAAATGTTTTACTTTGTGAACGAAAATGCATTTATTGTTAATTTTGCTTATTATTTATTTACTTATTTACTTATTGTTTTTATGAATTCTTCGATTTTGTAAAGTTTTGAATATCTAGCAGGGTTCGTATATAGTTATAACTACCCCCTCCTTTATATTAGAATTCTCCTGAATTCTATTGTTTAATTTAATTTTTATATTTTTATGTTTTTTCAAAATAATCAAGATTAAAATAAGTACTATAAGTATTACTATTATGTTACACCCATATGTTATTTTGGTGTGGTATTTTAATGTTTTTATATTTTTTATGTTATTTATGTTCTCTGTTTCAATTTCTTGAAACGTCATTTTGTGTGAAAAATTTCTTACTGTGTCTATGTTTTCAATAATTTGTTTTTCTTTCATGTTCTCAATTATATTTGAAAAATAATAATCTTTTATCCTGACTGAACAGTTATTAAAATCTAATATACAAAAATGGTGTGTTAATTATTTGAGATTGCCTTTCTCAGGAACCAGATATAGCAGGAAGCTGAAATTTTCACCATAGATTAGGAATTTAGCGGTTTTGGTTTTTGTTTTGGTTTGAACTCTCTAAGTGGCACTGTTGTCAAAATATAACGTTTTTTTTGTTTCTCAGCAAAGAAGCATCTTAGGAACTCCGATTTTAACCATAGGTTTGTTTCATTGCTATTTGGGTTTTTGTGAAAGTTGGACCTGATAGATAGCGTTGTTTCCAAGATATAACGGTTTTTCTGTTTCTTAGTAACGAAGCATCTTAGGAACCTAAAATTTGAACTATATGTTTGTTTCGTTGCTATTTGGGTTTTTGTGAAATTTGGACCCGATAGGTGGCGCTGTTTTCAACATATTTTGACATTTATTTCGTTTCATTACAATACGCGCAAGAATACATCGTAGGACGCCAAATTAAAAATAAAATTTATAATCAATCGTAAAAAAAACAACCCATAAAAATTAAAATTTTTCATCTAAATTCTCTAATCGCAGAAATTGATATGGGAGCCCCTCGATCCTGGGCCATTTTTTTTATTGTAGGAGAAAATCATCGAAACAGACATTTGACATCAGATGTTAAAATTGAAAAAGCTCAGATCATTTTATTCTGAGCACTTAGAGCACGCTCATACTCTGAGCAAATAAGAAACACGAACATTTATCTTGAGAACTCTTTGACTGCTCTGAACTAATTTATGAAAACGCCAAATGACAGAATATTGTGAAAACTTGTTGTTCTATCTGTAAGTTGATATCGACAACAAAAAAAACGACATCAATAAAAATGCAATTCAGTAAATAAAAATGTAAGTTGAAGTAAGCATAAAACATGATGTCTCGTTTCATTTGCTGGGTTCATTTGTGCGTGCGCTAAGATTTCTCTCTCTCTCTCCACCACCACAAAACCATGCAGCGCAGCCGACTGCGCAGCACACACCGCACACAGTCCATAAAGGGCGACGAATATCTGATGCCAGTACAGATATTTAAAAAATGTATAAGGGCCTTGCGGCCGAACCCGGGACCCGATCACTACCAAATTTTCGAAAAAGTATTGTTTATTGGGAATACACATGTGTGTAAAATTTGAAGAAAATCGGGTAAATTTTTTAAAATTTTTGTTTGGGAGCCCCCCGACCCCGCAGCCCGAGGGGCCTCAAAATTTAATAGAAAGTGTTGTCTCCGGAAATACACATGTGTGCAAAATTTCAATAAAATCGGGCCATGGGAAGTGGGTTAAAAATTGATCGCAAGAATCCACGACAGACGACCGACCGACGACCTACGGGCAAGTGAAGTTAATATAGAGAATTTAAAAATGTATAAGGGCCTTGCGGCCGAACCCGGGACCCGATCACTACCAAATTTTCGAAAAAGTATTGTTTATTGGGTATACACATTTGAAGATAATCGGGTAAATTTTTTAAAATTTTTGTTTGGGAGCCCCCCGACCCCGCAGCCCGAGGGGCCACAAAATTTAATAGAAAGTGTTGTGTTGTGTGTGCAAAATTTCAATAAAATCGGGCCATGGGAAGTGGGTTAAAAATTGATCGCAAGAATCCACGACAGACGACCCACGGGCAAGTGAAGTTAATATAGAGAATTTAAAAAACGTTATTACACAAAATAACTGTTTTTATATTATACACATGAGTCACGAAAACTGCATTTGTTTGCTTAGTAGTTATTTTATTTTACACACAGGGAATGTAAAATGTTAATATCAGCCACATTTTTAAACTGTATAGATGGAAGGGGAGAAAGATAAATTTTTAACATGAGATTTAAAAACGTATTTTTAAAAAAATGTCAACGCAAATTATTGGCAGGTGAGGGAAAGTTATAGGCTATAGTACTCCCGTCATCCCGGGGGTTCATGTGTGCGGGTAGCAAAGCGCCCAGGAACAGCTAGTTTACTATATAATTTCCGTCTAATACATTTTTTTCAAAATTACAAGTTTGATTTATCCTGACATTCATTGAATTTTTAATTAATATTGTGTCTAAATCTAATTGTATTATTTCTAAGTCTGTATTTCTTACTAGTTGACAATTATTCTTTATTATACAGTGATTACTTCATTTTAAATTCTTTAAATGTTTATTTTCTTCAAACTTATATGTTTTATTTTCAACTTCAAACTAAGTGATCAAATACTTATTGAGTTTATTTCTTCATTGTGATCATTTGGTAGTGGAACAATATATCTTAACTTAACTGTTATAAATGTTTTGAGTATTTTTATACCAAAAATTAGACATGTATTATTAAGATATGTTGTTCCTATCTGAATATGTTTTAATTTATTATAATCAATTTCATATTTTCTTATTTCATTGCTGGTTAGAATACTTGGATGTACCATCCCTTATTGTGCAGAAATAATATTGTCTTGTAAATGTTCTATTTTATTTTTAATAAGTTGTATATTTGATAATCGTTCTAAGTATATATTTTTTTCATTTTCAGTTTCGAGCAATTTATTTATGGAATTTAGTTCTTTTTCTATTATATTTCTATTATTTTTTACAATAATTTTTAAGTTATTTATAGTCTCATTAAAATAATTATTAATTAAAACTAGTTGGTCGTTATTATTTTCTATTTCGTCAATTTTAAAAAGATGTTTTTGAATACTCTGTCTGTCTTCGTCGTCCATAGTTCCAAACAACCATTTTGACATGCTACCTATACCATTAATAAGTCCGCGTCTTTGTCTGTTTTGTTTTGGTATCAAAGTACCCCATTTATTTCTAGCGTCTAATAATTCTAGTTGAAGTATTTCTTTATTTTTTGTTTTCATTAAAACTCTGTTGTCTGTCATTTGGTCCAATATGCTTTCTATTTCATTTAAGTTTTTTTCCAACAACACCAGGCTGCTCATCTACAAGCAGCTCATCCGGCCAGTGATAACCTATGGCTATCCCATATGGTTGACCGTCTCACCAACAACGATGAAGAGGATCTCCCTATTTGAAAGGAAGGTACTTAGGATCTGTACAGGACTCTGGAGGGTGCCAAACAGCTGTAGGTTTGTGTCGACTGCAAGACTTTACGAAGCAGCTGGTCTGCTGCCAAAAACCGACCACTTGTTCCAAATGCCGAGGAAATTCGTCGACGGATTGGAAACTCATCCAAGTCCTGAGATGCAAGGACTGAGAAGCGAAGAAATCGAGTCAAGTCACCGGTACATACACATCAGAGGATTTACAGATGCTAGATTCGACGGCATCCTTAATAATCAAGACGTCTCCTTCTACGAGAAGGCCAGCAATCAACATTACAGAGGCTGAAGATCGCCCTGTTTATACCCCCTCTTATATTTTTTTCATTTTTATTTTATTTTAAAATTTATTGCTTAAAATAGTTATAACATGTAGTAGATTAAGTAGTCAAAAATATTGTTTAATATTAAGCAATACAAAAAAAAGACAATGTAAATACGTCGGGCCCCAATTGTTGAGCCGACACTTATTAATAATAGTTATAAGTTTAGTTTTAAGACAAAATTGTATAATACCTAAATGTTTTAATAAAATATCTTAATATAATCTTCATTTAAGTTTACTATATGTAGTATTATGTCCGATTCCTTAACTATCTCTTGATTTTTCATATAAATATCTATGTATCCTGCTTGTTCTGTGAGTCGCTTTGTTATTATTAGTCCCTCAGTCGGTAGTGTCATCAGGAGTATTATCAATATTGTCAGCATCTGAAAATTTTAGATTACATGGATGTACTTTTTCTAGTTTTGCTTTCTTATATTGAGGTTGTTCTTTATGCCTGACTGTCTTATAGTTTTTTATGAATCCTTCTGCTCTTTCTTCTCTATAGTCTTCTCTAAACTTATTTAGTTTATCTATTACTTTTCTTTTGTTATCTTCTAAAATTTTTCTGATCTTTTCTTCATCAACCTTTCCTTGTTGAACTTCATGAGGTGTGCATTTAATAGTCGAATGATAACGCTCGTTGTAATTTCTAACTTGTGTTATATAACTCACGCAAAAAGGGGTTCGCACCCTTATTATGTTCAGCTATATGCTTGGCACAGCGTGGGCGTTAATGAAAAGGAGAAGAAGAGAGGAGATGTTAATGAGCTTGTGTCTTGAATGCCTGTGGATCATAGTGATGTGGAAAGACAGAGCTTGGCAGAGCATTCCACATACGTGTTGTACGGCTGAAGAACGAATCCCTGAACTTAACTGTACGTCAGAAGATGGGCTTAAGGGTAAACTGATGTGCATTTAGAGCGCCACGAGTATTGCGGTTGAATTAAAGGAGAGGTGGCATGCAACTGGCTATTTCTCTTGAGCACCGTTGGTGGAAGAAGCGATAAAATAGTGACAAGCATGAGACGTTCCTGCGGTGTTCAAGCGAATCTATTGATTTCGCAATGTTTTCGTCACCGATAAGTTTTATCGCACGGTTTTGTATTCTATATAGTTGATGCAAGGTGGTTTTAGGCGCACCAGACCAGATGACAATTATACTCAAGTTTAGGGAATAAAAGCCTTGTAGATAGCCAGATCAGAGGGAGTGAAATATTTCTTGCACCGGGTTAGAAAACCTAAACATTTCGCAGCATTTTTGGCGACGGTAAATATGTGGTCATTCCAACGAAGCTTGTCATTAACGCACATACCGAGAATTGCGAGATTTTCAGTTTCCTCGATGCAAGTGCCATTCATTGATAATGGCAAGGGATTTGGGATTCGCTTCGACGACAAGAGACAGCATTGGGTTTTGGAAGCGTTAAATTCAACTCGATTGTTTTCTCCCCATTTTGTTATGCTGTCTAGTTCAGAATTTAACGTGCGTAACATACTAATTTGTTTGAGTTCCTCATGAGAGGTGGAGGGACGTTCCTCAAACTTATATGAGAAGCTGAGAGAGTGCTGTCCTTAGCGAAAGAGTGAATTGGATTAGAAGTATCAGATAAGAGATCATTAATAAAATTGTGAAAGAGTGTCGGGGATAGAAAAGAGCCCTGGGGAACGCCAGCATTTATGTGGTGTATTTCGGACTTGAAACCGTCCAAAAAAACTTGAATTGAGCGGTCCAGAAGATAGTTTCTAATTAAATGAAGCAGTTTATCATCGACACCATAAGCACGCATTTTTGACAAAAGAGCTTAATGCCAAACTCTGTCAAATGCTTTGGAAATATCGAGTGCAACAGCTTTGCTTTCACCAAATTGATGCAAAGACCGGTTACACTGTTCGGTGATATATACCACCAAATCACCAGTGGAACGTTGCCCACGAAATCCATACTGCCGGTCACTAAGGGTTTCATTAGTATCAAGATATTTCATGAGCTGAAAATTGATCAGCGTTTCCATGACCTTGGAAGAAGACGATGGCTAACCTTTTTGGGTATAGGCTGGACAAAAGCTGTTTTCCAACTTCTCGGGAAGAGTCCAAAAGAATAGGAGAGGTGGAAAAGCTTACGCAACGGTAATGCCAGCTTGGAAGAACACCTCTTCAGAACTAATGGGGAAATTCCATCTGGCCATTTGTGAATGTTGAGATCGTTTAAAACTAGCATGTACGAATGTATGTATGTAGTACGAATGAAGATCTGTCCCATAGAGTGTTCAGTACTAGGGGGTGCAGGCGGCATCAATGCACAATCTGGAAGCGTGGAGCTAGCTGCAAAATGTGCAGCAAACAGATTGGCTTTGTCTTTAGAGTTGACAACTGGAGTGTCATTATAAATGAGCGTTGGGATTGACGACGAGGCTGTATTTTTGATTCTTTTCGCGAATGACCAAAAATTTTTACTACCTTTGGGACATTTAAGTATTTTTTGCCTCAATTTTTGGTCGTAGGTGAATTTGAAGCATTGCAATCATTTCTGGCTCGTTTAAAATTTGTTTGGTTTTCCTTTGAAGGATTTGCTTTGTAAAACGGAAAGCATATCTCTCTAATCCTAGAAGCCTCTTTACAGCTCGAGTCGTACCATCCACCATCCTTTGGTTTGATAGACTTATCCTTGAAAGGGATACACTTTCTCATACCAATAAGAATGATGTTCGTGATTGCATCAGCGGCGGCATCCACGTTGCTATTGCGAAATAATAGCGACCAGTTAAACCTCCCAAAGAAGTTGTTAAGGCCATCCCAATCGGCTTTCTCGTATTGCCATACTGTTTTTTTGGGAGTTTTTTCTCTAACTTGGTGGTTTATTAACGAGAAATTAGCTGATACAACACAATGGTCAGACGAGCCTAGAGGCGATAATACATTGACGGAGTAATTATCAGGACGAGAAGTAAGGAACAAGTCAAGGGTGTTTGCGGAATGATTTGCAATGTCAGGTATTCGTGTAGGCTCATTTACAAGCTGAGTAAGGTTTTTTAACTCAGCGAACAACTCAACATCCCTTCCTACGGGTGTTGTCTGGCCAGATGACAGTGCAGTGCAATAAACTGGTGAAGGTCTGTCTAAGTTGGGGTTTCTATAAAGAAAGTAGTAGTGGATGTTGCGCCCCTGTACCATTACTCTCAGCCATATGAAATTAAATTCCGCATTGGAACATTGACTTAATTGAGGCAAAAGTTTGAAAACAACATCACTACGGATATAAATTGCGAGACCGCGTCCTGGGAAAAATAATGGCACTAAGCTATACCCAGGCAGATTTAAATCTGAAGTATAAGAATTCACAAATACCTGAGTTTCGCTTAGGGCCAGATTTGCTGGACTGTGGACATTTAAATGAGCAAATAAAGGGAAAAAATTCGTTCTGAGCCCACGTATATTGCTGAGATCCACTCTGAAACTACACACCACTACAAAAAAACAAATACACAACTTACTGCTTCTTTTACCGAATTGAGAAGAGTATGTTTATTCGTAAATTATAAATTTTAATCGTTGTACCCTTTTTAATAAAAAAAAGAAAACACTACTTATTAAAACATTAACAACGTTTATTTATTTTCTTATTATAAAATTTGATCCATGCGTTTTGTTTTAACTTTAAATTGGCACACGTATATTCTACTAAAAAAAATTGCATTCTGTCAGGCTTCTCTTTCTGTTGTATTCAGATGAAAGATATGTCAACAAAAACACACAAGCAATGACAGTTGCAATATACATCATAAAGAGATGGTTTTTTTCATTCACAATTCGCTATAAATCGATATTCACAATAATATATTGAAAGTGTTTTACGCCTTTTTACTATTTGGTCATGGAGGGCATATCTTACTGATAGGTAGTCTAAAAAATAAAAATTGTAGTCAATAACAAATTAACTAATTATAATTATTTGATTATAGTAAAAATGGAAGCAGTAAACTATAAATAAGATAAGTGATTCTACTTTACATATAATTTGAACTACCTATACGTAATATTGTATAACATTAATAAAATTTTCTTTCCAGCGTAATGACAAGTGGTGCGACAATAGATACATACATATAGGTAATTGCAATCGTATTATTATACTAATGTTACGTAAATATTATTACTGTAATTTATTTTTATCTTTCTAGGTTTACAAACATCTTTCCCCGCGTTAAGAAAATGTTATGAGACATTTTCTTAAGTTTTACTGAATACCGATCTATAATAATATGAATTGCAGTTGCCCTTACAAATATACTTAAAATTATAACCGCGTCGTCGATTTACTTGTTACTAGTTGGAAGTAACACCAGCTTTATTACAGGTCGTTTGACAGTGTTAGTTGCGGTTTTAACTGTAGCAACTCTTATTATTCCATCTTTACCAGGATGCGTTTGCACTACTCGACCGAGTAGCCATTGATTAGGTGGTAAATTATCCTCTTTAACCAGCACAATATCGTCGATATTAATGGTAGATTTTCCTGTTTTCCATTTACTTCGTTGTTGAAGAGTATTTAAATAATCTTAAGACCAGGACTTCCAGAAGGATTGAACGCGCAGTTGAATATTTTGGAATCTAGATAATTTATGTACCAGTATATTTTCTAACAGAGGTTCCGGTACAGCTTGTAGAGATTCACCGATTAGAAAATGACCTGGTGTAAGTATGTTTGGGCTGTCGATATCGTCATCCATGCGGCATAACGGTTACTGTTTAGCAAGCTCTCAATTTGTGTTATTAACGTGGTTACTTCTTCAAAGTTTAATTTAGCTTCGTTCGTGGCTCGTCTGAAATGGTACTTAACAGATTTTACCGCAGACTCCCATAGGCCTCCGAAATGCGGTGCACAAGCTGGATTAAACTTAAAGTCAATGCCTTTCTGTAATAAAAAATTAAATATTAAATCGTTGTTTTGTTGTGCTACTATTTCTCTTTTCAATCTTTTTAGTTCATTGTTGGCTCCGATAAAGTTTGAACCGTTGTCACACCAAATTTGAGTAGGGAGTCCTCGACGTGACACAAATCTTTTCAATGCAGCAAAAAAAGAATCGGTGCTAAGGCTGCTGACAACCTCTAAGTGTACGGATTTAATTGCCAGACATATACAAACTGCAACGTATGCCTTCGTAAGTGATGCAATTCTGTGTTGAGATGTTTTTACGTATATTGGTCCCAAATAATCAACACCAGTATTTAGGAAGGGTCGATTTTTACTACATCTTTCAGCTGGTAGGTCTGCCATTTTTGGTTTTATTTGACTATTTCGATATCTTGTACATATCGCACAAGATTTAATGTATTTTTTAATAAGATATCTAGCCCCAATCACCCAGTACTGTTGTCGTAGTATATTTAACATTAGTGCATTTCCAGCATGTAAATTTCGAACATGGATTTCGTGAATTATTAGTTGATTAGCAGCATGGTTTTTTGGCAAGATTATTGGGTGCTTGACTCCGTAGCTTACATTTGAATTTTTAAGTCTTCCACCTACTCTAAGGATCCCCATAGAATCCAAAAATGGATCCAGTGCAGTTAATATGTTGTTAGGTTCTAACGCGCAATTTCCCTTAAGTTTGGTAATTTCTGCCTTCAACTCAGTCTCTTGTATCGCCCGTATAATATACTGTTCGGCTGAAATATATTCTCTATACGCTAATTGTCTTTTATTCTGTCTTTTATATTCGGATTTGGGTAATTTACAAAACCTAAGAATGTATCCCATTATTCTTTTAATTGTGAACCAAGAGGAACATTTATTAATTAATTGGTTAACAATTCCAACATCGACTGTTTCTAGTAACGTAATGACTCCCTTTTTTCTAGCTTCAATATCCAACTCCAATGATGCTGATTTTGGTATAGATTTAGGCCATTTTGATTCATCCTGCTGTAGCCATGTAGGTCCATGCCACCAACTTTTTAATTCCGCGATGATTTTTGGGTCTATGCCTCTTGAAATGTAATCAGCTGGGTTTTCATTAGATGACACATGACTCCACCTCTCTCTAGAAATTGAATCCAAGATCATACTTGTTCTATTGGCAACGAAAGTTTTCCATCTAGCTGGAATATCCGACAACCAATGTAATATAATCATTGAATCGGTCCATGCGTATATGTTATTGTCGTCGATAGCGAATATTTTTTTATAATGCTTAATTAACTCTGCTAGTAAGACTGCGCCACATAATTCTAACCTTGGAAGACTAATTCGCTTGATCGGTGCTACCTTACTTTTGGAACAGATTAAATTACTAGTAATTAGCCCATGTTCAGTGCAGTTTCTGATGTACAAAACTGCTCCATACGCTAATTCAGAAGCATCGCAAAATGCATGAAGTTGAATCGAACTGGGCTTTGATGTTTCAAACACGCACCTTGGAATTTCTATCCTTTATAGATGATGTAGATTTGTATAAATTTTCTTCCATATACAAATAATATTAACCGGTGCTTCTTCATCCCATTCGGTTTTGGTTAGCCACAACTTTTGAAGCAGCATTTGAATGTTATCACAATGGGTGATAACCAGCCTAACGGATCGTAAAGTTTTGAACTTTCTGAGAGCATTTTCCTTTTTGTCCAACTCACTTCATTTAAAAAAATGTTTATTTTAAATGTGAATATATCACGTTGTGGATACCACATAATGCCGAGGGTTTTGGTGCTTTGATCGTCTTCAATCAACTTTGGTATATCTTCGCAGTTATTTTCTGCTAATGATTGCAGAAATTTCGGAGAGTTTGACTTCCATTTACGAAGTCTAAAACCGCAGCTGGATAATATTTCATTAAGTTGGTTTTTCATTGTTATTGCACCTTCCACCGTTGCACTACCAGTAAGCAAATCGTCCATATAGAAATGATTTCTAATCACGTTAGCGGCATCTGGATATTTTGGTTCATATATCCTGGCCAACTCTTCTAATGAACGAATAGCAAGAAATGGTGCACTTGCTGTACCATAAGTCACTGTGTTACATTTATATGCCTTTAGGTTTTCTTCAGGATTTTTACGCCACAAGATTAATTGGAATACTGCATCGGAAGGATCTACCAATATCTGGCGATACATCTTTTCAATGTCCGCATTCACCGCAATCCGATTTTGCCGAAAACGAAGCAACGTTGTTGTTAAATCTGGTTGAAGCTTGTGACCAATGTGTAGACAATCATTCAAGGATACGGCTGTGGATGTTTTACACGATGCATCAAAGACAACTCGCAATTTGGTAGTGGTACTTTCCTTAAATACTGCATGATGTGGCATAAAATATTTATTATTGTCTTCATGTGGTATTTCATTCCATGGTATATGTGTCATTTGATTCAATTCGATGTACTCATCTATAAATGTTTGATACTCCTTACAGTATTCAGCTGATCTCAAAAATTTTTTCTCTGTACCAAGCATTCTTGATTGGGCGTTAAACAAGGAATTTCCTAGCTTCGGCCGTGGTGTTATAAATGGAAGTCTGACGATGAATCTCCCATCTGGTGATCTGGTCGTAGTGTCTCGAAATAACTTTTCACTTGGATCATTAGCTGGTTCAATATAAGTAGCATTAGCCAATGGTTCTTCAACCTTCCAAAATTTTTTCAATTGCTCCATTATGCTTTCATTAGTACCGATGCAGTCGACGTTTACGTTAAAATTTTGTACCGGACGTTCATTAATGATATCTTTATTAACGTTTCCAGCAACGAGCCAACCAAATTTGGATGATTGAAGAACTGGTAGATCTGGGATGGACATTTTTTGTTCTGACAAAATATCCAAAAAGAATTCTGCTCCAATTAACATGTCAATTGAGCTGGACTTATAAAATTCAGGATCTGCTAACTGGAGTTGCCATATTCTGTTGGTTTTTGGTATGGATATCGTCGCAGATGGAAGATGTGACGATATTTTTTCTAGTATGTGTGCCGTCATGGTTATAGTGTAATGTGGTATTACACGTGATATTAAAGTTAGAATTGTTTTACCTCTTGTTTTTCCAGCAGGACTTGACGCTAGACCGTAAACTGATATATTTGAATATTTCCGACGTAAGCCTAATTGTTGTACACAGGATTCGGTGATAAAAGATGATTGTGATCCCGAGTCTAACAGCGCTCGTACTAGCATTTGTTGACCGTTATTTGTTTGAATGTAGATCAAAGCTGTAGGTAACAGTATATTAAGAGGTGTGTTGATATGATCGTGCAAGGATGCTGTTGTTAAAGATGTTGATGATAATGGTTGAATTGGTTTCAAATCTGTAGTTAATTGATTAGTTTGCTCTGGTTTTATTGAAGCTAGTGGTGTTGTGATTGCATTGCTCAACCTTAACTGTTCTTCTGTAGCATGCAAATTCGTAATTTTATCCTGATGAAGTAGAGAGTGGTGGCGTCTTTGGCATATTAAGCATAACGCACGAGAGTAACATTGTGGCTCGGAATGACCAGTACGCAAGCAGTTGGAGCAACTATTAGTGCTAGTTATTATTTTTGCTCGATTTTCAACATTCATGCTCTTGAATAGCGGACATCTGTAAACGAAGTGGTCCTTTTTACATGCTAAACAGTTCAATTGATGTTTTTGTATGCTAGTATTGTAAACCCTAATCTGCTTTGGTGTTGCACTAGTTGGTCTTGTGTTCGGTGCACATGCTTCAAGGGCATCACATCTTGTTCCCAGAAACTTTAGGAATTTATCAAATGAAGGAAACGCCTCGTCAACTGATTCCTTTGCCCATAACTGCTTCGTATCGGTATCCATCTTATTTACCAGGATATGCACCAGCCAAGGATCACGTGTTTCCGCCAAATCTCCTAATGCCCGTAATCCTCTGATTACCTCATCTGATGTGTCACATAACTTTCTAAGCTCCTTGTGATTTGCTTGATTACAACATTTTTGATCCAAAAATACTTGAATTAATGAAGACACGATAGACTTGGGTTTATTAAATCTGGTAACCAATTTGTTCCAAGCTTCTTCATAATTTTGCTCTGTTACCTTTATGTGTCGTATTAACGCTGTTGCATCTCCTCTCAATAAACCATTTAGAATTTGTAGCTTATGAACTGCACTTAGATTGTTATTTGTATGAACAGATGTGATGAACAAATCGTGAAAAGATGGCCAAAATTTGTAATCGCCATCAAATGGTTCAATGTTAATTTTTGGCAAATGGACTTTATGGGTTTGACTTATGCCTTGTAAGAAGGTCTGTTGTTGCCCCATGAACTAACCTAACGTTACATTTAAAACTGGAACATCGGGTTTGTGTACTGGACTTCTGAGATTGATTGCGGTCTTCAAGTTGGAAATAGTGTTAAGATATATTTCGTCTACTTCTTCGGTTATTGGGTTGTAATTATCAAAGGCGAGTAGTTCTAATTCCCTCTGATTAAAATCTCGATATAGTTTCTCACAACTTTCGACCCGTGTTTGAATAGCTTCTAACAAGGTACGATCATCAATAGCCTCACTAAAAATGCAAATGGCTTTAATTTGGTTTACTGTACGATCACGTGCTCGAATATGCCTGTCCATTTTGCTAAAGATCACTTAAATTTCCCTCAATTATATTTTTACTATTAAGTTAATTGAATTAAACTGTGGCTCCTTTTACTAATTGATCTTTTAAGGATTTAGGATAGTTATTCGATTAAGAGTCCAGAAAGTAGCTAAATATAACAAAATGGCTACTTATCTGATATGCTTTAGATTTTACAACAGCTTGCTTCAATAAAAACAGGATTCCCTGGTTTCGGCACCAAATGTTTATTCGTAAATTATAAATTTTAATCGTTGTACCCTTTTTAATAAAAAAAAAGAAAACACTACTTATTAAAACATTAACAACGTTTATTTATTTTCTTATTATAAAATTTGATCCATGCGTTTTGTTTTAACTTTAAATTGGCACACGTATATTCTACTAAAAAAAATTGCATTCTGTCAGGCTTCTCTTTCTGTTGTATTCAGATGAAAGATATGTCAACAAAAACACACAAGCAATGACAGTTGCAATATACATCATAAAGAAATGGTTTTTTTCATTCACAATTCGCTATAAATCGATATTCATAATAATATATTGAAAGTGTTTTACGCCTTTTTACTATTTGGTCATGGAGGGCATATCTTACTGATAGGTAGTCTAAAAAATAAAAATTGTAGTCAATAACAAATTAACTAATTATAATTATTTGATTATAGTAAAAATGGAAGCAGTAAACTATAAATAAGATAAGTGATTCTACTTTACATATAATTTGAACTACCTATACGTAATATTGTATAACATTAAAAAAAATTTCTTTCCAGCGTAATGACTGCACTTTGCACTTGATTGTAGGCAGAACGCGCGAACCGTTTGCTTGCACTTTTTATTTGCTTTTTTTCTTGTGCGCAAACACACAACACGACACTTTTTTGTTGTTTGTTGACCGTGCCCAGCGGCGATTGAAAGTCATCTGACATTTGTTTATCCCAATGGATAAAGCTTTTTGTAAAATTTTTGGAGCGAATGGACCCTAAGGCCCGGGAGGGCATAATTTTTTTTTTTAAAATAAGCCCGATTTACTTTAAATTTTAAGCATATGTGTATCTCCGATAGACCGAACTTTTTGCAAAAATGTTTGAGTTTTTGATTTGAATTTTTTCCCATACAAATTTTTTTTAAACATGTGTAACAGTCTTTTGCTCGGGTGACGCTCGCCGGTCACCCAGGGTTCTTTCTCCTTCTCGCTCGTCGTTACAAATTAAAAGATTGTTGGTTTTCGATATAAAATTACAATTCTTCTTTATTTCTTGATCTCTTAGTCTATACGTACTTACATATAAATATACTTAAATAAACTTACGATACGTTGGTTTGTACGTACTCGGTACGGGGAAACCAGGGGAACTTGATTGCAGCCGAGAGTATTCGACTGCGGAAAAGGGGGTTGATGGGCGGCTTCTGCTCTTTAAGTGGTTGCTACTAGAGCACACGAGCAGCGTTCTACGGAACAGCGCGGTATAGTGAATTACTATACGAGTAAGCAAGCGAGGTCCGGGGGATAGCCGGGAGCAAGCGGACTGCTTAGTGTCTTGTAAATTACAATATAGCGATACTACCTGGTTTTACAACCTCGATCGTTCGCTATACTGCAATAGACACAGTAAGTATGGGTGTACAACACAACAAAATTAGCCCGGTTTTACAACCTTGACAATTTTGTTATATTGACCTAGACAAAGAAAGTACGAGTATATAATGCAGCACAGTTGTCTGGTTTTGCAACCTCGGCAACGTGTTACATTAATATGACTCGGCTAGCCTTGTCACCAAAAAAGGGGCTGTTCGTGGAGAACAGTAGTCAGCGAAAAGCTGTCGGTAAAGGGGGAATTTGCTGTGAACCACAACGCTTTCTTCCCTTTGAGAAGGTATAGCTGCCTTGCCGCAGTATAGTCTACTCTCGAATAGATTTTACTACCGTGCCGTAGTATGTTCTATTCTAATTTTTGTTGATTGATTGGAGCATATAAGTGTGTCTTAATAGTTGAATTCCTTGGGAATTTTGTTTTCACCCTTTTTGGAAAAATTATTTGATTATAAATAATATCATTGATGAATTTCTGTCATTCATTGGGCGAAAAACCCTTTTCCCGCAAAAAATAATTTCGTTGGTTCAACCGCCGGATTGAACTTTATACGTACTGCATACCGGCCGAGTACACTCGTATTGCGCTAAATTGATATATATTATATCGAGTGACTGGGTTTTTTTTTTGTATAGCAATTACTTTAGACATATCGTTTGTAGCGAAGTGGTATTTAACCAACTTCGTTACATAAGACACACTTATAGGCTAGCAATGGGGTTTTTTTTTTTTATATACTGGTTGGATAAGTCTAACTTATAACTATTATCGGTTTTCTTAATACGGTTCGTTTATATATCTATATATGTATATGTATATATCTGGTATTTTAAAGTAAACAATGTTTATACATAAAAAAAAATTTTCTCATATGGTGTGGTCAGTTATTTTTTCTGGTATATTTGGGGTGGTCTGCGACCTTTATTGTCTCGTGCCGACACCTATATGAGTTACAAAAAGATGTGTGTGTGTTTCAAAAAAATTGTGGGTGGGTTTATTTATTTTTTTTTTCCCCCATTTAATAGTAATATGCTTAAGTTTATGTCTAGTGATAATAGTTCCATTTATACAGGGTTTCTCTCTTTTTTTTTTTTTTTTTTTTTTTTTTGTGTGTTTTGTTGTTTTTTTTTTTCTTTGTGTTTTTCTTTTCTGTGGTTTGTATTTTTTTTTTTTTTTGTTTTTTTTTTTTTTTGTCTTTTTTTTTTTGAGCAAAAGTAACAATCGGTAATAAGTAGTTTAATAGTTTAATAAGTATAATAGTAGTAAGTAGAAAAATATATAGTAGTAATAAGTATGATAATAGTATAAGTAGAATTAATAAGTAGAGTAATAAGTAATAAGTAATAAGTATGATAATAACAAAAAGATTTTATAATAAAAATATATGAACAGAAGGAATGCTGTCTTCTAATTGCTGTCTTTTAATTGTTGTTAATGTTGCTGGGCTGGTGGGCGTCATCTTGGATGATCGTCAAGGCGCTCCCTGCGCATCTTAGCAGGATAGTATGGTCTGGGTGGTGACTTCCGTAGATTCTTCCTCTGAGTCCGGTGATTCGAAATCTCGGGGGTTGTTGGAATGAGAACGCCCTCTAAGGCCTCAGGGTCGAAGTGATTACTCTTCTCGAGGGTTATGAACCTCGTCATTGGTAGTTTCTGTGTTGCTTTGGGGGGGTTTGTAGTGGTATTGGTGTTGGGGTTGGTTGTTTGGGTTGGGTTATCGGTAAGCGGTTGGGTGGCGTTGGAGGGAGGTTTGTTTAGGGTTAGGTTATCTGTAGGCGGTTGGGTGTTGTTGGAGGGGGGTTTGTTTAGGGTTCGGTTTTGGGTTTTCTGGGTTAGGCTATTTTGTTGGATGGTCCGGTGGGCGATTCTGGGTCCTTTGGTGGTTTGAGCGGTGGTGGGTCGGGGTTTGCCCCACTGAAGCGGGGTGGCCGCATCATTCTTGATGCTGGGTGCCAATGCTGTCAGCCGCTGTAGCTCGTGTACTGTAAGTGGCCGGTTAGGGGGTGGTGGCTGTTTCTTCCACTTGATGTTTCGGAGCTGTTGTTTGGCGGTAGTTGTTGTTGTTGGTGGTGCCAATACAGGGCGTGGTCTGGTGCGGCGGTGGGCTCCCTATTCCGGATTTTCGCCGAGAAATTTGGTGCGATGTTGTTCCGTTGCCATCGTGACTGGTACTGGTGTTGCTGAGTGGCCAGGTTTGATCTTCGTCTATGGTAGGGGTATCGGGTAGTTGCTTTAAATCCTTCACATGGGCGGTTATTGTTTTGTTTTTTTCTCCCTCTAGGATGCATATGACGGGGGATGGTTTTTTGGAGACTCGGTACGGTCCAATAAATCGAGGTGCTAATTTAGCGGCGAAATTTTGCGTGGCTGAGGAGAGTGGTCGGTGTCGGTAATAGACCATTTCCCCGATTGCTGGTGTCCATGGGAGTCGACGGAGGTCATAATATCTTTTTTGTGTATTAAACGCTTTGGCCAGGTTATGCTTGACCAGGGCCAGGATTTCGTTTAGCATGGTGATGCGTTCTGGTGTGTCAGGTTCTTTGTTGAGTGGTATATCTGGGGTGGTAGGGAGCCGTAGTTCGCGACCGAAATTGAGATAGGCTGCGGAATAACCGGTGGTTTCGTTGTGACTGGTGTTGATGGCTAACATAAACTCTGGTAGATATTCGTCCCATCGCCTGTGTTCGGTTCTGACGTACTGTGAGATCATTGTTTTTATCACACGATTCATCCGTTCGGTTGGGTTCGCTTGCGGGGTATACGGTGGGGTAAATCTTTGCTTAATTTGTAGTTGCAATAGTAGGGTCTGGAATTGTTTGCTCCGGTATTGCGTGCCATTATCGGTGATCAGGATTTTGGGGCAGCCATACCGGCTGAGTATACGTTCTTTGAATCCTTTGATGAGGGCAGGAGTAGTTGCGTCACGGAGAGCCAGGAATTCTGTCCATTTGGAAAACTTGTCGTCAAAGACCAGGATCATGGTGTTTCCTTTTGCCGATCGCGGGAGCGGACCTATAAAATCGGAGCATACGATTTCCCATGGATGGCTTGCGGTGGTTACGTGCATCTCCCCTGCAGGTTTTCGGGTCGGGACTTTGTACTCGAGACACGTGGGGCACCGTCGAACGAATCGCGCGGTATCGCGATATAGCCCGGGCCAGTAATAGGTTTTTGCGATTCTGGTAATGGTTTTGGCAATTCCCATATGGCCTGCGGTCACATCCGTGTGATTTTCGTGCATAATCTGTCGGCGAAGTGGCTTGGGGACGCAAATTTTCCAGGCGGACGTGGTGGCTTCGGTATAACTGGTGGGGGTGAATATATGTCGGTAGAGGGTTTTTTCCACGACCTGATATTCCGGGTTTTCCTCGGGTTTCGTTGTGACGGATTTTATCTTGGCATCGTACCATGGGCATGTTTCGGTTATTGGTAGTATAAGTCTAAGGGGTTTTCCGGTTGGGTGTCGAGATAGTACATCAGCCACGGTGTTGGATGATCCCTTTCGGTACCGGATTTCATAATCGTGTTGCTGGAGTTCGATGGCCCAGCGTGCTAGTCGTCCTGAGGGGTTATCGATACTATGCAACCATTTTAGAGACTGATGGTCGGTATGTACTATAAAGTGGTACCCTTCTAGATATGGACGCATCTTTCGGATTCCCCAGACCACCGCTAGACATTCTCGCTCTGTGACCGAGTAGTTCCGTTCTGCGTCGTTGAGCGTTCGGCTGGCATAGGCGATTACCTTTTCCTGATTATTGATTGTTTGCCAGAGTACTGCACCGAGACCATCGGCACTGGCGTCTGTCTGAAGGACGAACGGGCGGGTGAAATCGGGGCAAGCAAGTATTGGTGCTTCGGTTAATTTTGTTTTTAACATTTCAAAGGCTTTCTTCTGGTCTTCTCCCCATGACCATTTCTGAGTTTTCTTTAACAATCTGGTAAGCGGTGCGGTTATGGTAGAGAAGTTCGGTACAAAACGTCGATACCAGGATGCTATGCCGATGATTCGCCGGAGTTCTTTTATATTTCGTGGTGCCATGAGGGTTTTTACGGCTTCAATTTTGCTTGGGTCGGTATGTATGCCATGTCTGTTCACCATATGGCCGAGGTAACGCATCTCGGTTTTTCCAAATTCGCATTTGTCGGGATTTATTTTAAGTTTTGCCATTCTCAGTCGTCGGAATACTTCTTTTAACGCTGCCATGTGTTCTGAAAAGGTGCGCCCGATGATGATAATATCGTCTAGATAGGCGAAAGCGTGAGGCTCTAGCTCACGGTGGCATTAGTGGCATTATCTTGTCGAGTAGTCGTTGGAAAGTGGCAGGAGAGGAGTGAAGTCCAAACGGCCTGACCTTCCATTGAAAAAGTCCTCTCCCAGGGACTGTAAAAGCGGTACACGGGCGGCTGGTTGGTTTTAGTGGTATTTGCCAATAACCTTGCTTTAAATCGATTGTTGAAATATATCTAGCTCCCTTTAGTTTGTCCAGTACGTGGTTGATTTGTGGTAGAGGGTATGCGTCTTTGATAGAGAGTTCATTTAATTGACGGTAGTCTTCGCATAGCCTCCACGTGCCTTGTTTTTTCTTTACTAGGACTATCGGAGAGCTATAGGGGCTATTTGATGGTTCGATTTTGTTTTCTGCTAATAGCTGGTCTATTTCTTGATTGATGATTGCCTGCATGGCGGGATTCCTTAGCATGTATCGTTGCTTAAATGGGCGTTGATGCTTAAGCCGTATTTCATGTTCTGCGATGTCGGTTGGCCCTTTCAGCTTTTCAAACGTGGGTATTTCGGTTGCCAGGAGTTTCTTCAGTTGTTGTTCTTCGGAAAAGAGGCTTTGGATAACTGGTCGGCCAGGCTGGGTTCGAGCTGTTATTGTCTCTCTACCGCATTTGATGGTAAATCCGAACTTGGACAAAAAGTCGGTTCCTATCAGGATTTTGTCCATGAGTTCCGGTAGGTACACGAACTCGTGCGTAAAGGTGCGTCCCTCCCATGTTAATTTTGTCGTATACGCCTGGTGGGCGGTAATAGTGGACTTATCGGCTAAAGCGAAAGTCATGGCTATCGGTCGGGCTGGTACTCGGTTAGCTTTACAGATTCGCTGTATGGTTTTTCCGATGCATGACCTTCCGGCCCCGGTGTCGATGACGGCGTTGTATTGGTGATTATAAAAGGATATGGGTAATGTATATGAGGCGTGGCTGAGGGTAGTCAAGGTGGGGGCGTCTAATGCCTCACAAGATTGGACGGCCCGTTGACGTTTCCCGGTCTACATTGGCAGTGGCGGGTCTGTATCCCATGAGTGCCGCAGTATGAGCAGAAAAGTAGGCGTGGTTGTCGACACTGCTTCCGCCGGTGTCCAGCCTGACTACATGCCCAGCAGTGGGTTCTTCGCTCGTATGCGCTGGTTTGGTTTGTGTTACTGGTGTGTGACGGGTATAAATGTGTTACATCGTTGGCCACTGGTTGATACGATGGTGTGACATTGCTGGTGTGCGACGGGTATAAATGTGTTACATCGTTGGCCACTGGTTGATACGATGGTGTGACATTGCTGGTGTGCGACGGGTATAAATGTGTTACATCGTTGGCCACTGGTTGATACGATGGTGTGACATTGCTGGTGTGCGACGGGTATAAATGCGTTACATCGTTGGCCACTGGTTGATACGATGGTGTGATATTGCTGGTGTGCGACGGGTATATTGTATTATTTGCCATTAGATCTAGTGGCAGAATTGGTCGAGCGGACTGGATGGGCAGATGCTGTGATGTGGCTACGGGTTGCGGTGCTGGTTGACTGTATTGTACTTGTGGACGAAATGGCAGTGCGGTAGAACGAAATGGTGGAACGGTGGGACGGAGTGGCAATGGCCGATTTTGCGGTTGAGTGAGTCGTGAGACAGGTTGTTCTGCCATTAAACATTCGAAATCTTCGATCAGGATGGTTAACTCGGACAACGTGCTGAACTCCCTTCGCTTGATGTAATGCCGGTAGTCGGGTCGCAGATTGTCATAAATTCTATCGAGTTTCTCTTCAGCGGTCATGGTGGTATGCCATCGCTTGAATCGATGTGAGAAATTCTTTGCCCTTTTCTCGGTGGTTTTGTGTACGACTCCGAATGCGATCCAGTAGTTGGGTGTAGAAACGTGGTGGTAAAAAAAACAACCCATAAAAATTAAAATTTTTCATCTAAATTCTCTAATCGCAGAAATTGATATGGGAGCCCCTCGATCCTGGGCCATTTTTTTTTATTGTAGAAGAAAATCATCGAAACAAACATTTGACATCAGATGTTAAAATTGAAAAAGCTCAGATCATTTTATTCTGAGCACTTAGAGCACGCTCATACTCTGAGCAAATAAGAAACACGAACATTTATCTTGAGAACTCTTTGACTGCTCTGAACTAATTTATGAAAACGCCAAATGACAGAATATTGTGAAAACTTGTTGTTCTATCTGTAAGTTGATATCGACAACAAAAAAAACGACATCAATAAAAATACAATTCAGTATATAATAAAAATGTAAGTTGAAGTAAGCATAAAACATGTATGTCTCGTTTCATTTGCTGGGTTCATTTGTGCGTGCGCTAAGATTTCTCTCTCTCTCTCCACCACCACCAAAACCATGCAGCGCAGCCGACTGCGCAGCACACACCGCACAAAGTCCATAAACGGCGACGAATATCTGATGCCAGTACAGATATTTAAAAAATGTATAAGGGCCTTGCGGCCGAACCCGGGACCCGATCACTACCAAATTTTCGAAAAAGTATTGTTTATTGGGTATACACATGTGTGTAAAATTTGAAGAAAATCGGGTAAATTTTTTAAAATTTTTGTTTGGGAGCCCCCCGACCCCGCACCCCGAGGGGCCTCAAAATTTAATAGAAAGTGTTGTCTCCGGAAATACACATGTGTGCAAAATTTCAATAAAATCGGGCCATGGGAAGTGGGTTAAAAATTAATCGCAAGAATCCACGACAGACGACCGACCGACGACCGACCGACGACCGACCGACGACCGACCGACGACCGACGACCCACGGGCAAGTGAAGTTAATATAGAGAATTTAAAAAAAGCGGCGCAGTTCTTCGCTAAATGCTTTCCAATTAACTAATAGCTCTTTGCTATTCCGGTACCACACCAACGCGTTCCCTTTCAGCAACTCGGGAAGAGTCCGGACGATGCGATCGAGAGGTACTTGATAACACTCGGCCAATTCTTCAACACGTTCCAAGAACTCCAGTGGATTATTTGTACCGCCGTCGTACCTCACATTCCATTTTCGTACTTTGTCCATTATGTCTGCGTCGGATAATCGGTATGCGAAAGTTGGTGAAGAGCGCGCATCTACTGCTTGTGCGGTACTTGCATCTACTTCTGCGTACATCCTGGGCGAGGTTTCGTAAATCTGACCAGTCGGCTGTGCTACGCGCAATTCCTCTTTCATTTCGGTTTTCTTCTGTGAAGTACCTGTATCTACTTCTGGGTAGATGGTGGCCGGTATTTCGCTTCCTTTTTTGGTCGGGGTTAATTTTTCGGTTGGTTTCGTTGTTTTGATCTCAGCGCTTAACCTTTTCCGTAGTTCATCAACAGTGCCTGTGGAGTCGATGCCACGACGCTCCAACTCGTTGACTAGTTCTTCTTTGCGGAGAGAGTACACCGCAGAGGCATTAATCTCAGGCTCTAGTGTAGCCATTTGAAAGGTAGATGTGTTTTAATTTCTGAATTTGGACACTCCCCGGTTGGTGTTCAGTCTATTGTCAGTGGTGACGCCTTCACCAGTAAATTGTTACACCAATCTACTTTCAGCTACCTGGTGGGTGTCTCGGTTATCGGGTTGTCGGCTCGGGTATATATATATATATTTCATATGCTTAAATAGTTTCCAGTTAGACGGTAATACGATTTTTTTTTCTAATCGTATGGTATTTTAGGCTTGTCTAGCTGCTGGTTGGACGGTGATACAACTATTCTAGTTGTCTGGTATTATATGCTTATCTAATACATATGCTTATCTAATTTCTGGTCGGACGGTGATACGACTATTCTAGTCGTCCCTGCTCGGGCGCCAAATTTGTAACAGTCTTTTGCTCGGGTGACGCTCGCCGGTCACCCAGGGTTCTTTCTCCTTCTCGCTCGTCGTTACAAATTAAAAGATTGTTGGTTTTCGATATAAAATTACAATTCTTCTTTATTTCTTGATCTCTTAGTCTATACGTACTTACATATAAATATACTTAAATAAACTTACGATACGTTGGTTTGTACGTACTCGGTACGGGGAAACCAGGGGAACTTGATTGCAGCCGAGAGTATTCGACTGCGGAAAAGGGGGTTGATGGGCGGCTTCTGCTCTTTAAGTGGTTGCTACTAGAGCACACGAGCAGCGTTCTACGGAACAGCGCGGTATAGTGAATTACTATACGAGTAAGCAAGCGAGGTCCGGGGGATAGCTACCACACTGGGAGCAAGCGGACTGCTTAGTGTCAAAATTAAATTAATTTAATAATTAAATTACAATATAGCGATACTACCTGGTTTTACAACCTCGATCGTTCGCTATATTGCAATAGACACAGTAAGTATGGGTGTACAACACAACAAAATTAGCCCGGTTTTACAACCTTGACAATTTTGTTATATTGACCTAGACAAAGAAAGTACGAGTATATAATGCAGCACAGTTGTCTTGTTTTGCAACCTCGGCAACGTGTTACATTAATATGACTCGGCTAGCCTTGTCACCAAAAAAGGGGCTGTTCGTGGAGAACAGTAGTCAGCGAAAAGCTGTCGGTAAAGGGGGAATTTGCTGTGAACCACAACGCTTTCTTCCCTTTGAGTAGGTATAGCTGCCTTGCCGCAGTATAGTCTACTCTCGAATATATTTTACTACCGTGCCGTAGTATGTTCTATTCTAATTTTTGTTGATTGATTGGAGCATATAAGTGTGTCTTAATAGTTGAATTCCTTGGGAATTTTGTTTTCACCCTTTTTGGAAAAATTATTTGATTATAAATAATATCATTGATAAATTTCTATCATTCATTGGGCGAAAAACCCTTTTCCCGCAAAAAATAATTTCGTTGGTTCAACCGCCGGATTGAACCTTATACGTACTGCATTCCGGCCGAGTACACTCGTATTGCGCTAAATTGATATAATGCAAAATAGGTTAATTTTGCATTATATATCGAGTGACTGGTTTTTTTTTTGTATAGCAATTACTTAAGACATATGGTTTGTAGCGAAGTGGTATTTAACCAACTTCGTTACATATGTGTATCTCCGGTGACAACAGTTTTTGAAAAAATTTTGAAGTGGGGGCTCTAATATTAATTTTTTCCAAATTAACCCGGTTCAAACTTTGCACACATATGTATCTCCTATTAGAGAATTTAAATGAAAAATTTTAATTTTTATGGGTTGTTTTTTTATTTCTACAAATATAAAACTCGCGTCGTTTGTGGCGCATGTAATGCATGGAATAGTGGAACTGGTATATATCAGCTTCTACAAGTCAGAATTTGATGAGACTTGTTTTTAAACAATTGGTTAGCGCTCGGCTTCCGACGACGTTATTTGCGACGCGTGGTGTGTGGCGCATGTTATATCTGAAAATCGATTCTTAAGGAGTAAATTTCTGTCGCGCGTCGGAGCTGACACGCACCTTTTTTTAAATTTCAAGGTTGCAGCGTTTTATGACGTCATAATACGAAACAATTTTGAATATGAAGAACGCAAAAAGGTACCTGGTCAGAGAGAGAAAAAGAGAGAACTATGCTATGTTCGTTGTTCGGCTATTAACGCACGCATAGATCAGCAATGCATTATTGTGATTTACTGCAGTCTCAGCGAATTATAAAATTGTATATAAAATTCTCTTTTGAATTCCGATAGTTCAGTGCAGTTTGAGGGTGTTTTGGAGGTCTTTTAAGGGTATTTTTGAGGTCTTTTTAGGGATCTTTTACGTGTCTTTTAATGCCCTTTTTGGGTGATCTTTTGTGTTTTTTGAGGGTATTTTGGAGGTTTTTTGGGTGATCTCTTTGGGATCTTTTGAGGGAATTTGTTTTTGCTCTTTTGTTTTTGCTATCTTAATAATAATATTCGGCGAGACAGACCGTTGCGGTCCAAGGCCTGGCTTCTCGCGATGAATTGAGAAGCTTTCCATTACAAGTTATGTAATGGTATATTGTGCGGTGATAGATTACGCTTTGCTGCCCTACGTTGGGCGCCAATTTATGTAATGGTGTAACCGATGTTATTCGTAGATGCAGATGTTTCGGTGCATGCCTAGCATATGCGCTAAACAGCTCGCCGGGTTGGGGTGGGGTCTTGGCCCGTCAGCTGTACCTACCAATCATAAATAATTTATAATTGCGTGCACGCGACTCGACCCAATCAGAAGAAAAGGGAACAAAAAACCAAAACGGAGCATGGGGCAGTGGAATCCGAACTCAATGACAAACAATCTATTTCTTTCCCATAACGCTATAAAAGCCTTTTATTATTTACTGTATCTTATTTATCTATGCATTATGTGCTAACATTAGGTAAAAATATATTGGAGTTACACGAGGTAAGTACTCAAGTACCGGTATATTAAGGTAAGTACATAACTCTATTTAATATAATTCTAAAGTGTAAGATAGTCAAGAGTATAGTATACGGTAGTTATACAAGGCAAGTAGACAAACTCAGGTAATTTAACTTTAATGCTAATTATAACCAATATATTCATATATTGTACCATAAAAAGTAAATATAATATATAGTAAAGTCGATGGTATAATATACTATTGTCATATAAGGCAAGTAGACAAACTCAGGTAATTTTAACTTTAATGCTAATTATAACCAATATATTCATATATTGTACCATAAAAGTAAATAGCTAAACGTAGCTAACGTTTTATGTATAATATATATTGAAGTCAATATGATATTAATTGTGCCCCATAGGGTGAGTATATAAAACTATTTAAAGTGAATCTAGTATATAATAAGGTCAATAGTATAAAATACTATAATCATATAAGGCAAATAGATAAACTCAGGTAATTTAAATTTAATATTAATTATAGCCAATATCCGTATATTGTACCATAAAAGTAAATAGCTCAATGTAGCTATTTTATGTATAATATATATTGAAGTCAATATAATATTGTGCCCCATAGGGTGAGCACATAAGAAGATTGTTTCAATTCGGTGTTGATATTACAAATAGCGATTCAAAACTTCATCATAGTTGATAGAACAGGTAGTGGGAAGATATACCCGACTAACGAACAATGTTCTAATTTGGCGGTTGATATGACAAATAGCGATTCCAAACTGCATCATAGTTGATAGAATAGGTAGTGGGGAAATATACCCGACGAACGAAGAATGATCTAATTTGGCGGTTGATATAACAAATAGCGATTCAAAACTGCATCATAGTTGATAGAACAGGTAGTGGGAAGATATACCCGACGAACGAAAGATGTTCTAATTTGGCGGTTGATAGGAATATAACATCAGAGAGGGAAATGGAGGGCGGTGTGTCGGTGTTTTCCAAGTTGATTTCACTTTTCAAAGTGTATTTCTCTTCCTTTCTCGTCTCGTTCGTTGAGTTCTTTATCCAAAAAGATAGTTTGTAGCACTTGCCTGAATCGACAGACTTGTCTCGCATGGCAGGGTTGTTCACCCAATTTCTTGTGTCCACACATGGTAGGGTTGTTCATCCAATTACTTGTGTCCACACCATGCAACATTACACATGGGAGGGTTGTTCATCCAATTTCTTGTGTCCACACCATGCACCATTACAGTTATTGCTCTCGGAACGTTTGTCACCTATTCACGAGAGGTGGGACACAGTCAAAAATACTTTTGGTGTTACTGGGATTCGAACCACGAACCTCCTGCTCAGTAGCCATGCCCTTTTCCACTGAGCCACGGCATCCACTTTTGCTATCTTAGGATAATTACTTATATGCAGATTGAATTTTTCTGAGGTCTCTTGAGGAATCTTTTTGGGGTATTTTGATAGTCGTTTTGGGGTCTTTTGAGGGTCATCTTGGGAGGAGGTCCTCTGATAGTCTTTTCGGGGAATTTTAGGGGTATTTTTGGGGTCTTTAAGGGTCTTGAGAGATTTTTTAGGTTACTTGGGCGTGTTTTTTATGGACATTTTGGGGGTCTTTTAGAGGTCTTTTAAGAGTCTTTTGAAGGTATTTTGTGGGGTCTTCTGGTGGTATTGTGGTTGTGTTTTGGGGTCTTTTTAGAGTATTAATGCTTGCGCTTATTAACGTATTGGCACAGAACACTACAAGAAGATTTTATCAACACAAAAATATAGATGGGGAAAAAATTCATTTCGTAGCTATTTATAAAACTATTTATATTATATATTTTATCTAATATATAAAAATCTCGTGTCACGGTGTTTGAGGCTCAACTGCTCCGAAACGGCTCGACCGATTGTTATGAAATTTTTTTATGTATATTTAGTAGGTATGAGAATAGGTTTTAAAGTGAAAAAAAAATACCGCTAGGTGAAAAAAAAAAAAAAAAAAAATTTGAGAACGACTGGACTGATTTGGCTATAGTCCGAACATTGTTTTTGTGGTAGTATTTATGGAACGATTTGGCTCAAATTCACACCATATAATATTTAAATAAAAAGAAAGTAGTTGACAAAATTTGGACCGTGGGCGTGGCGTCAGTGGGCGGGAGGTCAGTGGGCGGTGGTCAGCGGTATGTGGCAGCCGGGAAACGCGGGTGTAAGTGGGTGTGAGGTCAGTGGGTGTGAGTTCAGTAGGCGGTGGGTCAGTGTGTATGAGGTCAATGGGTGGGAGGACAGTTGGTGTGAAGTCAATGAGTGTGAGTTCAGTGGGCAGTGGGTCAGTGTGTATGAGGTCAATGGGTGGGTGGTCAGTGGACGTGAGGTCACTGGGCTGGAGGTCAGTGGGCGGGGGTCTGTGGGATGGGGCAGCCGGGAAACGCGGGTGTAAGTGGGCGTGGCGTCAGTGGGCGGGGGCCAGCGGGATGGGGCAGCCGGGAAACGCGGGTGTAAGTGGCCGTGGCGTCAGTGGGCGGGGGTCAGTGGGATGGGGCAGGCGGGAAACGCGGGTGTAAGTGGGCGTGGCGTCAGTGGGCGGCAAAGCGCCCGGGTACAGCTAGTATTATATATCTTTTAATCAAAAGCTAGACCACATTATTCTGTTTTTACACTACCAGCTACTTGCATTCTTGATACAAAATATCATAAAATTCCACTTATTTTGGGTGGTGAATTTAATTTTTGTATCTAATGATTCGATACTATTAATTAACTTTATGGGTAAAAAATGCAATCTGCATATAAATAATTATCCTAATATAGCAACAAAATCGGGAACTACAATATATGCTGTTTTTTCACGATATCTAGAGAATATTGAGTCAAAAACGTGAGTTACATATGTTAGTTACCAGAATATTGTCAACTATACGAATACAAACATCATAAATAACACTGTAAAAATCAGAGAAATAAAGTTAAAAAAAAATCTATACTGATTTTTATTAATTTCTTAAGTCTTTTATTAAAATCTTATTTAATTGTATTGCTTATTTATAGACTTTTATTTGTATTTAAAAAAAATAATAATATTTGCCAATACTTCGGTCTTGCTGACCATTATTAAGGCAAAAAAAATTATTTTTAGAAAATTAATTCAAAACCTTGTTGTTACCTTGAATGGTCAGCAAGACCGAAATATTGGCAAATATTATTTTTTTTTTTAAAAATAAATAAATAAGCAATACAATTAAATAAAAAAAATAATATTTTGTCTATATTTTTCTCATTTTAATCCTTTAAGGAATATCCTGAAATCCAGTAAATTCTCTCTCTTTCTCTGCCATCATATCCCTTCTACATACCTACCAATCGTTAAGATTAAAAGTTTATATTGCCACAGAAGTTTTACTTCTGACAAGTGTACTCTTACACACGCAACTTTTTTTTGTTTATTTTTTCTTTCTATTTCTCCTAAGTGCTAAGTTTTTGAGTTACCTATTTGTTAAAACTCGAAAAACTGTAAACTGTCACTTCCGTTTATATGATTTCTGTAAAAATTAACTGGCACCTCACAATTTATGTAAAAAGCTTTAATATAAATTTTCATCCCCATAAGTTCAGCCGTTTGGGCTGTAGAGTTGACACAGACAGACAAAGATTTTTTTTTCTTCTTCTGACCCAGGAGATACGGTAATGGGTAAATCTAGCTCTTCGAAACTAATTAGTTCCAAGTTCATTTAAGATCACCACCAGACGGCCCACTCGACACTTAACAAATATTATTAAAAATCATTTTCTTCTATCTAGCACCGTTCTCGAGATAAAAGCCTGCCATTTTTTAAAAAACTCATCGTGTATATAGTTATTTTATACATTTAAAACAAAGTTAGTTGCACCATTTATAACTCAAGAACGGGTAGACCGATTTTTATGATCTTTCATTTGTTAATATGTCTCCGCCCCGAATAGCAGAATAACTAATAATACATCGCAAAAATTCACGAAAAAAAATTTTAAATTTCTTATACATTTTGTATGTAACGGCTTTTTTGATAATAACTCGAGAACGGATTGACTGATTTCGATTAATTTTTTTTGACCGTATAGGCCTCGAGAATTTTCTTCGCGCCTTGGAAAAGTAAGAAAACCGCAAAAAAAATGAAATCCTTATACAACGCCATCTCTGATACATAACAGATCAAGTTGGTCGAAATGTTACCTGCAATGAGGGGATTTGGCGATGTCATGTCAGATACGCACATTATTTGCTATCATTATTTCGACATGCTTCCCATCTAATCTACGTAAACTGTGGAACAAGTACAAGGATAAAATGTCAGAAGACATTTTACATCGAATTCGTGTCAATTCAGGGAATCTCGATTTCGAGGTGAATGAGGAGATGCATAACCAGTCTTTGATCAAAGATATGTTTTTAAATTCTCTATATTAACTTCGCGTGCACGTGGCTGGCTGGCTGTCTGGCTGGCTGGCTGGTCAGATTTTCTGATGCATTTTTAGCCCACTTCCCATGGCCCGATTTTATTGAAATTTTGCACACATGTGTATTTCCGGTGACAATACTTGATTTGAGGCCCCTCGGACCTCGGGTTCGGGGGGCTCCCATACAAATATTTTACAAAATTTACCCGATTTTCTTTAAATTTTGTACACATGTGTGTCTTCGATGGAAAACACTTTTTGTAAAAATTTGGAGCGATCGGCCCATTGGGGACCCCAATATACAATTTTTAAATATCGCTATATCGTATCAGATCACGACAAAGTCTGAGCTCTGTGCTTTGTGAGCAGCGCTGTTCGCTGCCGCTGCGTAATTTGGTGGATGATTTTGCCACAAGACGATCACGCAGTGTGTGTGTGTGTATCTCCGATTAGAGAATTTACAAGAAAAATTTAAATTTTTATGGGTTTTTTTTTATATATATATAATGTACACACGCTAAAGGGGTTTGCACCCTTATAATGCTTAGCTCAGCGTTGGAGTTAGGAAATTAGGGAGAGGTTAGGATGAGATGTCTTAAACGACTGCAGATCATACAAAAGCGGAAACACAGAATCAGGCAATTCATTCCACATAACTATAGTGCGGCTAAAGAAGGAATCTCTGAATTGGTTAGTACGTCCGAAAATAGGCTGAATGGTGGACCCATGAGCTCGAGTTGAGGCACGGGTATTACGGATGGGTTGGAGAATGGGCGGGATGCATCTGGATATTTCTTTTGAACACCGCTTGTGGAAAAAGCGATAAAACAGTGACAGGCAGGAAACATTCCTACGATGTTCAAGCGATTCGATTGTTTTCGCGATATGTACGTCACCAAAAAGTCTTAACGCGCGGTTCTGAACTCTGTCTAGTAGATGCAATGTGGTCTTGGGGGCACCTGCCCAGACAATACAGTTGTCTTCAAGTTTAAGGCGAATATACGCCTTGTAAATAGTAGCCAGATCGTAAGGAGTGAAGTACATCTTGCACCGTGTTACCTTATGTGAGGCAGTTTGTTAGTCAAGTTAGGAATGCCAACGACTAATCCTAAAATTAACGACGCTGTCAATCGATAATCGGAACGTGAACGTGAATACGATCAAGATGCATTGACACAATCAGTTCAAACGAATGTACCACTGTTGAACCTCCAACAGAAGGAAGTGTACGATACGTTAATGAAGGCAATTGATGATAGAAATGGTGGCTTATTTTTCCTCGATGCGTCCTGTGGCACTGGGAATACATTCCTCATGTCATCGATTTTGCCACTGTTCGTGCGAGATCCGAAATTGCTGTAGCAGTTGCTTCTTCTGGGATAGCAACCACGTTACTAGAAGGATGCCGAACGGCTTATTCAGCGTTGAAATTGCCGTTAAATCTTCAAACGAATTAAAAACGAACATGCAACATTGCAAAACACTCAGCAATGGCCAAAGTTTTGGGAGCAAGTAAAATCATCATCTGGGATGAATGCACAATGGCGCACACTACCAGTCATTCCAATATCGATCGCTGCGGAGGAAATAAACGCTTGCCTCAAATCATCGACTCTGCTAATTGCATTGCTAAACGATCTATCTGCCGAAGATTTCTTCAAGCAATTGCTGACTATCGGTAATAGCCGTGTTTCTGTCGAAGAATCGAACGGATTAATTTCATTTCCGAACAATTGGTTAAGTTAGCGAGTAATTCTTGAGGCAAAGAACAAATATGTGGATCACCTAAACTTCAATTCGTTGGTCCACTGGATTCCTTCAAGTTTATCGACTGTGTAACAAAAAAAACGAAGCTACCAACTATGCAACTGAATTTTTAAACTCATTGGATATGCCTGGCTTGCCATCACACAATTTACAACTAAAGGTTGGCTCGGTAGTCATCATGTTTCGAAATCTGATCAAACCAAAACTTAGTACTTTTTTTATAAGATTTGAATGGGTGTATGGGTCCCGACCCAGCGGCCCGAGGGGCCCCAAATTTTAATAGAAAGTGCAGTCATGGGAGATACACATGTGTGTATAAAATCGGGCTTTAGGAAGTGGGTTAAAAATTGATCACAAGATTTGGTGTGCCAGCCAGCCAGCCAGCCACGGGCAAGTGAAGTTAATATAGAGAATTTAAAAATGCCACATGAATTAAATTCATTTCAATGAAATTAAAATACATTTCATTCTGATTTTTGTACATTTATTAAACTTAGTTCATTTTGAGTACTCATTTTATCTTAATAAAAAACTGAATTTAATTCAGCTAATAAGTTTATACAACATATTTTGATTCTGAGGCTGTAGTGGAAAATGTAGTTTTCCCTGTATATGATTTTCATATAAAGAAAAAGTAAACAAGTATTAACAACAACAAAACATACATTCGAAATGGCGCTATCGCACAATGGTTTTAGTTCGAAAACATTTTTGTCGTACATGCTAACATAATTGCGATATGTCGAAATTACGACTTTGAGAATTTCGACTTGTCGTAAGTCGAAATACGACAGATACAAAATCAGCCCCAGTTGGTGGGTTCGTCAGTTGAAGGGAGGTCTGTGGGTGGGCGGTCAGCATGCAAGAGGTCAAGCGCAAGAGGTTCGTGGGCTGGTGGGTCAGTTGGCGGGGGGTAAGTCGGCGTTAGTGGGCGGGTGTAAACATGAGTGGGGGTCAGTTGGCTGGGGCAGCCGGGAAATGCCGGGTATTTCCGCTAGTATAAAATATAAACATCAGACATAATAGTGTCTCCCTTAAAATGGGACAACAGTGAATCACTTAACATGGAACATAACAGTGTGACATTTAACATTCAACTTTTTGAACATACATCCCTTAAACCTTGTAGTGAGATGTTGTCACGTCAAAAAACCAAAAGTTTCCCCCTCTTACAGTACAATATTTTTCAAGAGAAGCCGGCTTACAACATAAGCTTATTGATTTTTTTGAAAGGGCGAATAAGTCAGCTGATGGTATTGTTACGAAAAGTAGTTAGTAGCGCATACACGAGTATAATAGAATTCGAGTCCTAAAATAAATCCCAATGTTAATACTGCATACTAAAAATAAGCACTTTTATGTAGCATACTTTTAGGCTATAAGACTTTAGATTATTTGAATTTTGAAATGTAACCGCCTGCAAGTTTGAATCATTATAAGTATCGTTAGTTGTAAATAAGGAAATAAGACTACAATTTTCTGGTTTTTTCTCGATATTACTGGCTATAACATTGGAAGTTTTTGGAAGCTTTTCAATCAGTATAAAAGGTGGCGTTCGCTGCAGAGAAATCATTAGTAAATTGGAATTTAACCAGTGCAGTTGAAAAGCTCGTGCTTGCAGAATTATTGTAAAGTACAAGTATTATAACTCTTTTTGTGTGCATCTAAAAGTAATCACCAATATAAATTTGAACTTGTGTTAATTTTGTGGGATAGAAGTGCGAGAAGCTGCCAACATTCCCCGGGACGACGACTGGGCACGGTGAGTAATGGCGAAGGAGACAAGGAACACCATAAACCAGTGCCACGGGAAGTCGTGGACAACATAGACGAGGAAAACAAAACAACAGAAGAACCCTTCTCCGAGGTCTGGGCCATGGGCAACGTAGAGCCCCATGCGCCATACGTCGGCCGAGAATCTTCCCAACACTGGCCTCGAGAGGTCACCAAGAACGTATTGTCAAGGCCAAGAATATCCGATAGAGAAACCAGCAGATGAGTTTCGTAATCGAGACCGGCGGAAAGAAATACCAAATAAAAATCATGCGGTCGGGCCAACGTAATCATCTTTAACGGAAGTAAAGGGAGGGTTTAAGGACGATTTTGGACACACACAAAATTCCCCCTACAATGTAACCAACTCAGCGGTCCAGGGTTTGTTAAAACTATTTTGTAAATACTGCCTGAATTATAACATAAATGAAATATTGTTAAATTTGAAACATAAATTAAATGAAATACTTTCTTGCATACAAAATATTTTACTAACTTTAGAATAAGCACCCTGTAGGCTGAGAACAATTGTAACGGGCTTTGCTTCAATAGCACTGCACCGACAATTACATAGTAACACTCATGGCAATACACAGTGTGAATTACATATTTACACAAGTGTGTTGCCACCGAGTTACAAAGCAAAAGCTTACATAATTATAATTACTTACTAGAACTATGTACTACAACAACAACACGGTCATTTGGTTCAGCATGCGGACAACGAAAACATACATTACACACACACGGTATACGCATGGCGCACGCAGAAGCAGGGACAATGTGCACACACGGAAAATTACTATACGCATGCTGGACCAAATGAACCGTTAGTTTAAATATAAAAGGAGGCCGCTGATCGATCAACGGGGAGTCGTTCTTGAACCGTCGCAGGGTGCACATCTGGTAAGTCTTATTATTCTTAGTTTATTTTTAATCTTAGTTTATATATAGCTTACAGCTTCCCCCCCCCCCCACCTGCGGTAAGGGGTTGTGAGTCTAATGTCGTAGTCTAAATATAGAATATAGCGCCCTGGACTGTTTTATGATGGTTTCTCCAACGATTGTCAGAGGTTCAGGGCCTTCGTTAGTGGAGTCCTTTATGATAGGGTAAAGCAGCGACATGTTTACGTTGTGAAAGCGTGATTGCACAACGTGAAATTCCCCAAACACTTCGGGCTTGATTATAATTTGCGATGTCTCAGTGTGACAGTCTTCGGTGCATTTATTTTAATATTAGTTATCTATCTGCGGACTACCTTGCAATATGTGGCGACTTCCGCCGGTATAGGAGCGATGAACATTCAAGTATTTCTCATGAAAAGCGGTTTCCTTAATAGACTCGTTATCTTAATATTGAGCACTGCGTTTTGTTGTACCTTTGAAATAGCTTGTTTATTATGCAACTCGAGTCAGCAGTGATTCTTCTGAGCGTAGGTAGGCACACATACGTTGTTGAGTTTTTAGTGTTGTAACATTTTCCCCCTTTGACTGATCATAGGGGGGGTGGTTAACAGAAAAGTCATATTAGGGACCCGTCGCCGTCATTGCCGGCTAGGCGTCAGGGAATGGGAGTGGGTGTTGACGGGTATAAAGGTGCCAAGTGTAACCATGAGGAAAGCAAATGCCGTGCCCGCCTGTCGTCCGACCCCGCTACCGACCCCGACTCTTCCTCAAAGGTCTCCGCCTAAACGGACATCACTCCCGTCTTACGACAATAAAAAAACGAATGAAAAATTGAACCTTGCGTTGTTTTTTTTTCTTATATTGTAATAGTTTATATTACAATAAAAGAAAAAGAAATAGCTTTAAATATAATTTTAAAGATAATAGCGGAGTGTAAGATAGTATAATATAAGAAGATAACGGAAGAAAATATACGGGGGGCTTGGTGCACCAGCCAAACTATATCAATGAGATTAATTAATCAAAACTTATACTATATATATTTATACTGTATGTATGTAATAAAAAAAATACCTTACTACTTGACATCTAGCTTAAAATTACAATATTTTGTTGTTGATGATAATAACGACGCTGCCGAAGCTGACAATGATGATTCGATGATGATGCTGCTGAGGCTGACAACGATGGTGACTTCGATACGATCTCGGTTCTTAGCGAAACCAAGGCAATATACCCCTCAGAAGTATGCACAATATTGGGACACACTGCTAACCAACCGATGACCAGCAGCCGCGATGATGAACGAAAGACACGATCTGCAATACAACCAAAAACCAGCAATGCGAAAACGGATATTAACAGCAACCGACGACGATTACAGGGAGAACTGCATATCGACCAAGCTCTTGCACTTCCACAGACCGACGAGCGACGACTTTGTTTGAGTTGACTGCAGCGAAGAAATTGATAGTTTTATTTTGTATTATCTTGGAGAAGTAAGCACAAAAAAAATTGCACTTTACAGACTACTTTTCATTTCACATGAAAATGGCCTTCGATGCGTTTATTTCTATTTCTTTTCATAAAATCGGATCACTCTTCGAAACAAGTTAAATGTAAAAATATTGCAACTTTAGTCATTTCTGCCGTATAGCCCGCATGCGAATTTACGCCCCTGCCACGCCCCTACCTCGCCCCAGCCGACCACTTTTTGGGGCGGTATAAAGAAGGCGGCGGTCACGCCTTTCATATGGTACCAATTAACCTCCAAACCTCCTTCAAAACACTTGGGAAAATCGAAAAAAAATTTGACAGCCTCTCCTACAAAAAGGGGGTGTGACCTCCAAGAAAAATGCGGTTTTCAGGGAGTGTACAATGCGGGCTTTTAGGAAAGGGGTGTTTGGAACCCCAAATCCAATGCGGGTTTTACTGCAGTTTAGCCAAAATCAGTTACCAACGACCCTTTTCGTTTGCAGAGAGAACTTCTTCACCGAATACCACCGAATGTAAATTGCAGACCAAATGATGTTTGCGATATTAACTTCGTATGATAAGAATGGAACGCAAATTTCCGATTTCACCACGAATTTCTAATGAGTTTATCCTTCGCAAATGAAAATTTTCAAATCTTCTTTCCTGGCTCCTGTTAAACTGCCAAGAATCTTGCGGAGCACCTCCTCGATTCACATTCGATTTATAATACGACTCTCTCACGCGAACTCCGTGACTTTCGTGCCCGGGTAGAAGGCGAATTTAGCGACGGCGACGAACCACACGAAAACGTGGTGGGGTGCTCCTTAATATCAATTTATACGTCTTAAATTCTTTTTGTGTTTAGGTACTTAACGATTACGTAATTATATTATGTATTTTCTAATATTATATATTACTAGCTGTTCCCGGGCGCTTTGCTACCCGCCCACTGACGCCACGCCCACTTACACCCGCGTTTCCCAGCTGCCCCATCCCACTGACCCCCGCCCACTGACCTCCCGCCCACTGACCACCCACCCATTGACCTCATACACACTGACCCACCGCCCACTAAACTCACACCCACTGACCTCACACCCACTGACCTCCCGCCCACTGACCTCCCAACCACTGACCTCCCGCCCACTGACCACCCACCCATTGACCTCATACACACTGCCCACCTACTGAACTCACACCCACTGACGCCACGCCCAGTTACACCCGCGTTTCCCACTGACCCCCGCCCACTGACCTCCCGCCCACTTACACCCGCGTTTCCCGGCTGGCCCATCCCGCTGACCCCCGCCCACTGACCTCATTCCCACTGATGCCACGCCCACCTACACCCCAATAACTAACCAACTCATCAATCCAGAAAACTATAGAATCGACACTTATACAGGCAACAAATGTACACTTGTTCGAATATTCTATGAAGATTATATACAGGGAAAACTACATTTTCCACCCCAGCGCCACCTATCGGGTCCAAATTGTCAACGACTTTCTTTTTATTTAAATATTATATGGTTTGAATTTGAGCCAAATCGTTCCATAATTAAGAATTTTCGGGAAAAAACGACACCAGCGCCACCTATCGGGGCTTTTAAACCTTTTAAACCTTCCCGTAGCAATTACAAACAAACTCGCAGAAGGAAGTATCCAATTTGGTCCAGCCGTTCTCGAGTTTTAGTCAGTCTAACGCACAGCAATTGATTTTTATATATATAGATAATTTAAAATTTTATAATATTTTAAAACAAGAAGGAAACGATCCACAGTGGTACAAGTAACCGGTGTAATACTACTAATAATAAATCTAATATTTTTGGTTTAAATGTATTGCCATTTAACCAATTTACACTGAACCGATAAAAAAAACAACGTAAACAAACAAACAAAGTAAACAACGTGCGTAAAAAGATGTCGCGTCCACGTTTTCTTTCTGACCATCGAGGTGTATCTTATATTTAAGTTAAAATGGGTCACAATAAACTTGTTTAACTAGAAATGATAATGGAAAACTTATTAGAAGTGAATTTGAACGTAGAATTACAAATTTTTTTAAAAGCGCGGGCCCGATCACTTCAAAATATTTACAGAAAGTGTTGTCCATCGGAGATACACATGTGTATAAAATTTGAAGAAAATCGGGTATTTTTTTTATAAGATTTGAATGGGTGTATGGGTCCCGAATCTGCGGCCCGAGGGGCCCCAAATTTTAAAAGAAAGTGTAGTCATGGGAGATACACATGTGTGTATAAAATCGGGCTTTAGGAAGTGGGTTAAAAATTGATCACAAGATTTGGTGTGCCAGCCAGCCAGCCAGCCACGGGCAAGTGAAGTTAATATAGAGAATTTAAAAATGCCGCATGAATTAAATTCATTTCAATGAAATTAATATACATACATTCTGATTTTTGTACATTTATTAAACTTGGTTCATTTTGAGTACTCATTTTATCTTAATAAAAAACTGAATTTAATTCAGCTAATAAGTTTATAAATACAACATATTTTGATTCTGAGGCTGTAGTGGAAAATGTAGTTTTCCCTGTACATGATTTTCATATAAAGAAAAAGTAAACAAGTATTAACAACAACAAAAAATACATTCGAAATGGCGCTATCGCGCAATAGTTTTAGTTCGAAAACATTTTTGTCGTACATGCTAACATAATTGCGATATGTCGAAATTACGACTTTGAGAATTTCGACTTGTCGTAAGTCGAAATACGACAGATATATAATCAGCCCCCAGTTGGTGGGTTCGTCAGTTGAAGGGAGGTCTGTGGGTGGGCGGTCAGCATGCAAGAGGTCATAGCGCAAGAGGTTCGTGAGCTGGTGGGTCAGTTGGCGGGGGTAAGTCGGCGTTAGTGGGCGGGTGTTAACATGAGTGGGGGTCAGTTGGCTGGGGCAGCCGGGAAATGCCGGGTATTTCCGCTAGTATAAAATATAATTAAAGGAAACGAGGCATAAAATGATGACATTTAACATCAGACATAATAGTGTCTCCCTTAAAATGGGACAACAGTGAATCACTTAACATGGAACATAACAGTATGACATTTAACATTCAACTTTTTGAACATACATCCCTTAAACCTTGTAGTGAGATGTTGTCACGTCAAAAAACCAAAAGTTTCCCCCTCTTACAGTACAATATTTTTCAAGAGAAGCCGGCTTACAACATAAGCTTATTGATTTTTTTTAAAAGGCGAATAAGTCAGCTGATGGTATTGTTACGAAAAGTAGTTAGTAGTAGTAGTTAGTTAGAGTATAATAGAATTCGAGTCCTAAAATAAATCCCAATGTTAATACTGCATACTAAAAATAAGCACTTTTATGTAGCATACTTTTAGGCTATAAGACTTTAGATTATTTGAAATTTGAAATGTAACCGCCTGCAAGTTTGAATCATTATAAGTATCGTTAGTTGTAAATAAGGAAATAAGACTAAACTTTTCTGGTCTTTTCTCGATATTACTGGCTATAACATTGGAAGTTTTTGGAAGCTTTTCAATGAGTATAAAAGGTGGCGTTCGCTGCAGAGAAATCATTAGTAAATTGGAATTTAACCAGTGCAGTTGAAAAGCTCGTGCTTGCAGAATTATTGTAATGTACAAGTATTATAACTCTTTTGTGTGCATCTAATCATCTTTAACGGAAGTAAAGGGAGGGTTTAAGGACGATTTTGGACACACACAAAATTCCCCCTACAATGTAACCAACTCAGCGGTCCAGGGTTTGTTAAAACTCTTTTGTAAATACTACTTGAATTATAACATAAATAAAATATTGTTAAATTTGAAACATAAATTAAATGAAATACTTTCTTGCATACAAAATATTTTACTAACTTTAGAATAAGCACCCTGTAGGCTGAGAACAATTGTAACGGGCTTTGCTTCAATAGCACTGCACCGACAATTACATAGTAACACTCATGGCAATACACAGTGTGAATTACATATTTACACAAGTGTGTTGCCACCGAGTTACAAAGCAAAAGCTTACATAATTATAATTACTTACTAGAACTATGTACTACAACAACAACACGGTCATTTGGTTCAGCATGCGGACAACGAAAACATACATTACACACACACGGTATACGCATGGCGCACGCAGAAGCAGGGACAATGTGCACACACGGAAAATTACTATACGCATGCTGGACCAAATGAACCGTTAGTTTAAATATAAAAGGAGGCCGCTGATCGATCAACGGGGAGTCGTTCTTGAACCGTCGCAGGGTGCACATCTGGTAAGTCTTATTATTCTTAGTTTATTTTTAATCTTAGTTTATATATAGCTTACAGCTTACCCCCCCCCCCCCACCTGCGGTAAGGGGTTGTGAGTCTAATGTCGTAGTCTAAATATAGAATATAGCGCCCTGGACTGTTTTATGATGGTTTCTCCAACGATTGTCAGAGGTTCAGGGCCTTCGTTAGTGGAGTCCTTTATGATAGGGTAAAGCAGCGACATGTTTACGTTGTGAAAGCGTGATTACCAACGTGAAATTTCCCAAACACTTCGGGCTTGATTATAATTTGCGATGTCTCAGTGTGACAGTCTTCGGTGCATGAATTTTAATATTAGTTATTCCTTGCAATATGTGGCGACTTCCGCCGGTATAGGAGCGATGAACATTCAAGTATTTCTCATGAAAAGCTGTTTCCTTAATAGACTCGTTATCTTAACATTTCTAGTAGAGCACTGCGTTTTGTTGTACCTTTGAAATAGCTTGTTTATTATGCAACTCGAGTCAGCAGTGATTCTTCTGAGCGTAGGTAGGCACACATACGTTGTTGAGTTTTTAGTGTTGTAACATTTTCCCCCTTCGACTGATCATAGGGGGGGTGGTTAACAGAAAAGTCATATTAGGGACCCGTCGCCGTCATTGCCGGCTAGGCGTCAGGGTATAGGAGTGGGTGTTGACGGGTATAAAGGTGCCAAGTGTAACCGCATGAGGAAAGCAAATGCCGTGCCCGCCTGTCGTCCGACCCCGCTACCGACCCCGACCCCTCCTTCAAAGGTCTCCGCCTAAACGGACATCACTCCCGTCTTACGACAATAAAAAAACTAATGAAAAATTGAACCTTGCGTTCTATTACAATATTACTATTACTATTACAATAAAAGAAAAAAAAATAGCTTTAAATATAATTTTAAATATAATAGCGGAGTGTAAGATAGTATAATATAAAAAGATAACGGAAGAAAATATACAGGGGGCTTGGTGCACCAGCCAAACTATATCAATGAGATTATAATCAAAACTTATACTATATATATATATACTGTATGTATGTAATAAAAAAAATACCTTACTACTTGACATCTAGCTTAAAATTACAATATTTGTTGTTGATGATAATAACGATGATTCGATGACGATGCTGCTGAGGCTGACAACGATGGTGACTTCGATACGATCTCGGTTCTTAGCGAAACCAAGGCAATATACCCCTCAGAAGTATGCACAATATTGGGACACACTGCTAACCAACCGATGACCAGCGGCCGCGATGATGAACAAAAGACACGATCGGCAATACAACCAAAAATCAGCAATGCGAAAACGATATTAACAGCAACCGACGACGATTACAGGGAGAACTGCATATCGACCAAGCTCTTGCACTTTCACAGACCTGACTGCAGCGAAGAAATTGATAGTTTTATTTTGTATTATCTTGGAGAAGTAAGCACAAAAAAATTGCACTTTACAGACTACTTTTCACTTCACATGAAAATGGCCTTCGATGCGTATATTTCTATTTCTTTTCATAAAATCGGATCACTCTTCGAAACAAGTTAAATGTAAAAATATTTCAACTTTAGTCATTTCTGCAGTATAGCCCGCATGCGAATTTACGCCCCTGCCACGCCCCCTGACGCCCCTGCCGCCCATTTTTGGGGGCGGTATAAAGAAAAAAATAAGGCCAATCGAGCCACCTTCGGCAGTGGTATAGTCAAAAAACTGTCTTTTATATAAAAGGTGAAAAAGAGGCGTGCTTAAAAGTGGGTGGGCCTAAATATTGGTAATAAATGAAAGGTGAAAATTTGTTCTGCACGGTTTTTTAAATGGAAGGTATTTTTATTACCTTTCATATGGTACCAATTAACCCCCAAACCTCCTTCAAAACACTTGGGAAAATCGAAAAAAAATTTGACAGCCTCTCCTACAAAAAGGGGGCGTGACCTCCAAGAAAAATGCAGTTTTCAGGGAGTGTACAATGCGGGCTTTTAGGAAAGGGGTGTTTGGAACCCCAAATCCAATGCGGGTTTTACTGCAGTTTAGCCAAAATCAGTTACCAACGACCCTTTTCGTTTGCAGAGAGAACTTCTTCACCGAATACCACCGAATGTAAATTGCAGACCAAATGATGTTTGCGATATTAACTTCGTATGATAAGAATGGAATGCAAATTTCCGATTTCACCACGAATTTCTAATGATTTATCCTTCGCAAATGAAAATTTTCAAATCTTCTTTCCTGGCTCCTGTTAAACTGCAAGAATCTTGCGGAGCACCTTCTCGATTCACATTCGATTTATAATACGACTCTCTCACGCGAACTCCGTGACTTTCGTGCCCGGGTAGAAGGCGAATTTAGCGACGGCGACGAACCACACGAAAACGTGGTGGGGTGCTCCTTAATATCAATTTATACGTCTTAAATTCTTTTTGTGTTTAGGTACTTAACGATTACGTAATTATATTATGTATTTTCTAATATTATATATTATAATTTAAAATTTTATAATATTTCAAAACAAGAAGGAAACGATGCACAGTGGTACAAGTGACCGGTGTAATACTACTAATAATAAATCTAATATTTTTGGTTTAAATGTATTGCCATTTAACCATTTTACACTGAACCGATAAAAAAAACAACGAAATGCGGATTTCTAACATTTCGCGTCCACGTTTTCTTTCTCACCATCGAGGTGTATCTTATATTTAAGTTAAAATGTCACAATAAGTATCTAAGTCACAATAAACTTATTTAACTAGAAATGATAATGGAAAACTTATTAGAAGTGAATTTGAACGTAGAATTACAAATTTTTTTAAATGCGCGTCCACGTTTTTTTTTACTCGAGAACAAAGAAAAAACCAGACTTGTTCGTTTAACATTAAAAGTGGAAGGAGGTCTCGTGCTCTTCTTTTCTTTCTTTTTTCATGTTCAAATGAATGAAATAAATCTAACTATCTTACTATCTCTATAACTATCTAACCATCTAACCATATAACTAACTATACTATCTAACTATCTAACTATCTAACTATCTAACTATCTAACTATCTAACTATCTAACTATCTAACTATCTAACTATCTAACTATCTAACTATCTAACTATCTAACGATCTAACTATCTAACTATCTAACTATCTAACTATCTAACTATCTAACTATCTAACTATCTAACTATCTTACTATCTAACTATCTAACTATCTAACTATCTTACTATCTATCTAATTATCCAACTTTTGCTGAATATTTGCCACCAGTGCCGAAATTAGGCCAACGGACAAAAGAAAACACAGATGTACAGCTGAGATCAGGCGAAGTTCGTCAGGTACGTATATCCTTCGCGTGGAAAGTACCCAGGGGTTTTCCACCAAGGTCCTTGATGGTATAGGCCACATTCCCAACCTTGGATTCAATTGTTGCCAGTAGAAACTTAGAGGCCAACTTAGCGGAAAATTTACTACCTGCGTTGCTTTGTGCGAATGATCTCACGAAGACAGGTTGACCCGGGTTAAAACTCCGATGCCGACTACGTAGATTATAGTATCTCGATGTTTTGTCGTGAGCCACTTTAAGATAATGCAAGATTTGGTCTCTGATCAAATCGAGTCGGTCTGGTTTGGACACCATGAACACTTCGTTGGGGTCTTCGGTAAAGAGAAGCCTTCTCAATGCATAGTCGCAACCAGTTAACAACATGTGCTGTCCGAACACCAGATAATGCGGGGAATACCGTGTGACATCGTGTACCATTGCGTGAGGCGGCTAAGACTTCCGGAAGGTGCTTATCCCACTCATTGTGACTACGATCCGTGAGGTAAGCACGTAAAGCTGATAGCAACGTTCGGTTTACTCGCTCCGACGCGTTACTTTGCTTTCAAATGGTCGCGATGATTCGAACCCGGATCCCATCATTGGGCGTGTGGATTAGTTCACCGGTTTATTCATTTTACAATCTTGACAGTTGGCAATAAACTTCTTCACCTGAAGTGCCATCTTCGGCCAAAAGAACTGTCGCCATAACCAATCCAGTGTCTTAGCGACTCCCATGTGGGCCAAGGTTGGTGGATTGTGCGCTCGTTCTATTAGGGAAGCTTGTAAAGGGTGTGGGATTACCAGTTTCCACTCCGGAATATCCGTGTCCGTATAGCGTAGGACATACGATAAGGCAATTAAAAATTTACCATCTTTAACGAGCAGGTTATGTTCATGCTTTGATAATCCCTTGACGCGATCTACTTGAGCAACATAGTCGGGGTGCGTAAACGCTGATGGGTCCAAATCCACGTACAATGGAGGATCCACAATGATGTTCGTAATGGGAGCGGTTGTTGGATGGTTTAATACAGCGCACAAGGACACGAAAGCTGGACTTGTCCGAGAGAAAGAAAAGCTCGGCAACGTTTCACCTCGTTGGTGGTTGGTCGTAGGTTCCAGGTTACTTAACTCGTCACAGAATGCGTTCGGTACCACATTAACCGAACCATTGCGATAGCCAATTTGGAAATGAAACGATTGGAGTTTAAGGCTCCATCTAGCAAGCCGGCCTGAGAGGTCTTTCTGAGACATGAGCCATCTTAAACTGGCGTGGTCGGTGTACAGTGTAAATGGATACCCCTCTATGTAATGCCTGAATCTCTTCACGCATCAAACCGCGGCGTAACACTCTAACTCCGTAACAGAGTAGTGCAGCGTTTAGCTTGTGGGATATATATTCGATCGGGTGCTCGCCGCCAGTGGCGTCAATTTAGAACAATACACTGCCAACGCCGACGGTGCTGGCGTCGCACTGTATATAGAAAGGTAGGTCGTAGTTCGGATTAGGGAGAACAGGTGCAGATGATAAGGCGGCCTTCAGGGACATGAATGCGGTATTGGCAGCTTCGGACCATTTACGCCGCGCCGACTTTCCGGTTAGATCTCTGAGTGGGGCAGCGATCGATGCAAAGTTGTTTATAAAGCGACGGTACCATGCACACATTTCTCTGGGTTTGTGCGAAGGCACCCGTTCTTGACAACATATCCGAGGTAGTTCACTTCGCGGGGGACAAACTGACTTTTTGCCACGTTTATGGTTAGTCCGGCCCGTGATAGAAGTCCAGCCACTTCTTTTAATAGAGAGAAGTGTTCGGCCAGCGTTTCAGAAGTGATGAGTAGGTTATCTAAATAGACAAAGACCATGTCATGAAGCGGGTGTAGAATTACCCGATGCCTAAGGCGGCATAAGGTCTGCGGAGCATTGCATAACCCGAATGGCATGACCCGGAAGTGATACAAGGGACGACCGGGTACCGTGAATGCCGTCTTATCGCGAGATTTGGGGTCGATTGGGATCTGCCAAAAGGCATCCTTCAGGTCAATTGTGGAGATGACCCTCGTCTGATCCAAACGCCCCAGGAGTCCGTTTATAATGGGCAAAGAATACGCGTCTCAAACGGTCACCTTTTTCACCTCTCGGGCATCCAGATAGAGCCTTGCTTTGCCGTTTGCCTTCTGCACCAGTGTGACAGGCGAACACCATGAGCTTTCACGGACCTCGATTACCCCTAGAGACAGCATCCTATCGAGTTCATCATACATAATTTTTTGCTTGATAGGCGAAACCGGGTAAAATCTTTGCTTAACTGGTTTGGCATCACCTACATCAATGGAATGCAATATCAACGATGTTTTGCCAAGCCCCAGTTTGGTACTTGATGGAAAGTGCTTGATAATACCATCTAACGTACTCCGGTCTTCAACCGAGAGAACATGAAATTTAGGTTCCTCAGGAGATGGGGGAATGTTCTCAGACATACGTAGCGACGAAACTCCAGCGGCAGTACCGAACTGGTTCCAAAAATCAATCCCTAGGTACAGTGGTTGATCTAGTGAAGGCACTATATAGAGGCACATGGTATGACTGTGGTTGTTAAACTGAACGAGAGCACGAATATACCCAAAAACGCGCTGCTTGTGACCACTTGCCGTTGTAAGGTGCGATGGGAAGTGTCGAAATTTAAAATTGCTGTCTGTCAGAAACTTTTCGGATCCTCGTCCGAGCACACTAATCGTCGCGCCACTTTCTAAGAGTCATTTATTACACTATCCTTTAGCACACTATCGATGAGGACCGAGGCATAGGGTCTATTGTCTCCAACTTCCTCAGAGCTTATTACTGAAGCCATAACATGGCTTCTTCGAGATCGTCTACTCTCGAAGTATTTTCGCGTTCGATGTCGACGGAACTTAGTGTCCGGACGGTGGACGGACTAAGGATCGTAGGACGATAAGATAAGATAAGATAGGTGAGGTTAGGTTCGATTCAGGTGATAAACCTGGTGGTTTTGTTATGTCAGGGAGAATATTATCTCATCGAATCGTGGAGTCCACATTCGGAAGATCCCTTCGGCGAGACTCGAGATCGGTTTTGGTGGCTGGTTCCTCCCGGATTGCTCTTCACTTCGGGCTTGATTATAATTTGCGATGTCTCAGTGTGACAGTCTTCGGTGCATGAATTTTAATATTAGTTATTCCTTGCAATATGTGGCGACTTCCGCCGGTATAGGAGCGATGAACATTCAAGTATTTCTCATGAAAAGCTGTTTCCTTAATAGACTCGTTATCTTGACATTTCTAGTAGAGCACTGCGTTTTGTTGTACCTTTGAAATAGCTTGTTTATTATGCAACTCGAGTCAGCAGTGATTCTTCTGAGCGTAGGTAGGCACACATACGTTGTTGAGTTTTTAGTGTTGTAACATTTTCCCCCTTCGACTGATCATAGGGGGGGTGGTTAACAGAAAAGTCATATTAGGGACCCGTCGCCGTCATTGCCGGCTAGGCGTCAGGGTATAGGAGTGGGTGTTGACGGGTATAAAGGTGCCAAGTGTAACCGCATGAGGAAAGCAAATGCCGTGCCCGCCTGTCGTCCGACCCCGCTACCGACCCCGACCCCTCCTTCAAAGGTCTCCGCCTAAACGGACATCACTCCCGTCTTACGACAATAAAAAAACTAATGAAAAATTGAACCTTGCGTTCTATTACAATATTACTATTACTATTACAATAAAAGAAAAAAAAATAGCTTTAAATATAATTTTAAATATAATAGCGGAGTGTAAGATAGTATAATATAAAAAGATAACGGAAGAAAATATACAGGGGGCTTGGTGCACCAGCCAAACTATATCAATGAGATTAATTAATCAAAACTTATACTATATATATATATACTGTATGTATGTAATAAAAAAAATACCTTACTACTTGACATCTAGCTTAAAATTACAATATTTGTTGTTGATGATAATAACGATGATTCGATGACGATGCTGCTGAGGCTGACAACGATGGTGACTTCGATACGATCTCGGTTCTTAGCGAAACCAAGGCAATATACCCCTCAGAAGTATGCACAATATTGGGACACACTGCTAACCAACCGATGACCAGCGGCCGCGATGATGAACAAAAGACACGATCGGCAATACAACCAAAAATCAGCAATGCGAAAACGATATTAACAGCAACCGACGACGATTACAGGGAGAACTGCATATCGACCAAGCTCTTGCACTTCCACAGACCTGACTGCAGCGAAGAAATTGATAGTTTTATTTTGTATTATCTTGGAGAAGTAAGCACAAAAAAAATTGCACTTTACAGACTACTTTTCACTTCACATGAAAATGGCCTTCGATGCGTTTATTTCTATTTCTTTTCATAAATTCGGATCACTCTTCGAAACAAGTTAAATGTAAAAATATTTCAACTTTAGTCATTTCTGCAGTATAGCCCGCATGCAAATTTACGCCCCTGCCACGCCCCCTGACGCCCCTGCCGCCCATTTTTGGGGGCGGTATAAAGAAAAAAATAAGGCCAATCGAGCCACCTTCGGCAGTGGTATAGTCAAAAAACTGTCTTTTATATAAAAGGTGAAAAAGAGGCGTGCTTAAAAGTGTGTGGGCCTAAATATTGGTAATAAATGAAAGGTGAAAATTTGTTCTGCACGGTTTTTTAAATGGAAGGTATTTTTATTACCTTTCATATGGTACCAATTAACCCCCAAACCTCCTTCAAAACACTTGGGAAAATCGAAAAAAAATTTGACAGCCTCTCCTACAAAAAGGGGGCGTGACCTCCAAGAAAAATGCAGTTTTCAGGGAGTGTACAATGCGGGCTTTTAGGAAAGGGGTGTTTGGAACCCCAAATCCAATGCGGGTTTTACTGCAGTTTAGCCAAAATCAGTTACCAACGACCCTTTTCGTTTGCAGAGAGAACTTCTTCACCGAATACCACCGAATGTAAATTGCAGACCAAATGATGTTTGCGATATTAACTTCGTATGATAAGAATGGAATGCAAATTTCCGATTTCACCACGAATTTCTAATGATTTATCCTTCGCAAATGAAAATTTTCAAATCTTCTTTCCTGGCTCCTGTTAAACTGCCAAGAATCTTGCGGAGCACCTCCTCGATTCACATTCGATTTATAATACGACTCTCTCACGCGAACTCCGTGACTTTCGTGCCCGGGTAGAAGGCGAATTTAGCGACGGCGACGAACCACACGAAAACGTGGTGGGGTGCTCCTTAATATCAATTTATACGTCTTAAATTCTTTTTGTGTTTAGGTACTTAACGATTACGTAATTATATTATGTATTTTCTAATATTATAACTATATTATAATTTAAAATTTTATAATATTTCAAAACAAGAAGGAAACGATGCACAGTGGTACAAGTGACCGGTGTAATACTACTAATAATAAATCTAATATTTTTGGTTTAAATGTATTGCCATTTAACCATTTTACACTGAACCGATAAAAAAAACAACGAAATGCGGATTTCTAACATTTCGCGTCCATGTTTTCTTTCTCACCATCGAGGTGTATCTTATATTTAAGTTAAAATGTCACAATAAGTATCTAAGTCACAATAAACTTATTTAACTAGAAATGATAATGGAAAACTTATTAGAAGTGAATTTGAACGTAGAATTACAAATTTTTTTAAATGCGCGTCCACGTTTTTTTTACTCGAGAACAAAGAAAAAACCAGACTTGTTCGTTTAACATTAAAAGTGGAAGGAGGTCTCGTGCTCTTCTTTTCTTTCTTCTTTCATGTTCAAATGAATGAAATAAATCTAACTATCTTACTATCTCTATAACTATCTAACCATCTAACCATATAACTATATACTATCTAACTATCTAACTATCTAACTATCTAACTATCTAACTATCTAACTATCTAACTATCTAACTATCTAACTATCTAACTATCTAACTATCTAACTATCTAACTATCTAACTATCTAACTATCTAACTATCTAACTATCTAACTATCTAACTATCCAACTTTTGCTGAATATTTGCCACCAGTGCCGAAATTAGGCCAACGGACAAAAGAAAACACAGATGTACAGCTGAGATCAGGCGAAGTTCGTCAGGTACGTATATCCTTCGCGTGGAAAGTACCCAGGGGTTTTCCACCAAGGTCCTTGATGGTATAGGCCACATTCCCAACCTTGGATTCAATTGTTGCCAGTAGAAACTTAGAGGCCAACTTAGCGGAAAATTTACTAACTGCGTTGCTTTGTGCGAATGATCTCACGAAGACAGGTTGACCCGGGTTAAAACTCCGATGCCGACTACGTAGATTATAGTATCTCGATGTTTTGTCGTGAGCCACTTTAAGATAATGCAAGATTTGGTCTCTGATCAAATCGAGTCGGTCTGGTTTGGACACCATGAACACTTCGTTGGGGTCTTCGGTAAAGAGAAGCCTTCTCAATGCATAGTCGCAACCAGTTAACAACATGTGCTGTCCGAACACCAGATAATGCGGGGAATACCGTGTGACATCGTGTACCATTGCGTGAGGCGGCTAAGACTTCCGGAAGGTGCTTATCCCACTCATTGTGACTACGATCCGTGAGGTAAGCACGTAAAGCTGATAGCAACGTTCGGTTTACTCGCTCCGACGCGTTACTTTGCTTTCAAATGGTCGCGATGATTCGAACCCGGATCCCATCATTGGGCGTGTGGATTAGTTCACCGGTTTATTCATTTTACAATCTTGACAGTTGGCAATAAACTTCTTCACCTGAAGTGCCATCTTCGGCCAAAAGAACTGTCGCCATAACCAATCCAGTGTCTTAGCGACTCCCATGTGGGCCAAGGTTGGTGGATTGTGCGCTCGTTCTATTAGGGAAGCTTGTAAAGGGTGTGGGATTACCAGTTTCCACTCCGGAATATCCGTGTCCGTATAGCGTAGGACATACGATAAGGCAATTAAAAATTTACCATCTTTAACGAGCAGGTTATGTTCATGCTTTGATAATCCCTTGACGCGATCTACTTGAGCAACATAGTCGGGGTGCGTAAACGCTGATGGGTCCAAATCCACGTACAATGGAGGATCCACAATGATGTTCGTAATGGGAGCGGTTGTTGGATGGTTTAATACAGCGCACAAGGACACGAAAGCTGGACTTGTCCGAGAGAAAGAAAAGCTCGGCAACGTTTCACCTCGTTGGTGGTTGGTCGTAGGTTCCAGGTTACTTAACTCGTCACAGAATGCGTCCGGCACCACATTAACCGAACCATTGCGATAGCCAATTTGGAAATGAAACGATTGGAGTTTAAGGCTCCATCTAGCAAGCCGGCCTGAGAGGTCTTTCTGAGACATGAGCCATCTTAAACTGGCGTGGTCGGTGTACAGTGTAAATGGATACCCCTCTATGAAATGCCTGAATCTCTTCACGCATCAAACCGCGGCGTAACACTCTAACTCCGTAACAGAGTAGTGCAGCGTTTAGCTTGTGGGATATATATTCGATCGGGTGCTCGCCGCCAGTGGCGTCAATTTAGAACAATACACTGCCAACGCCGACGGTGCTGGCGTCGCACTGTATATAGAAAGGTAGGTCGTAGTTCGGATTAGGGAGAACAGGTGCAGATGATAAGGCGGCCTTCAGGGACATGAATGCGGTATTGGCAGCTTCGGACCATTTACGCCGCGCCGACTTTCCGGTTAGATCTCTGAGTGGGGCAGCGATCGATGCAAAGTTGTTTATAAAGCGACGGTACCATGCACACATTTCTCTGGGTTTGTGCGAAGGCACCCGTTCTTGACAACATATCCGAGGTAGTTCACTTCGCGGGGGACAAACTGACTTTTTGCCACGTTTATGGTTAGTCCGGCCCGTGATAGAAGTCCAGCCACTTCTCTTAATAGAGAGAAGTGTTCGGCCAGCGTTTCAGAAGTGATGAGTAGGTTATCTAAATAGACAAAGACCATGTCATGAAGCTGGTGTAGAATTACCCGATGCCTAAGGCGGCATAAGGTCTGCGGAGCATTGCATAACCCGAATGGCATGACCCGGAAGTGATACAAGGGACGACCGGGTACCGTGAATGCCGTCTTATCGCGAGATTTGGGGTCGATTGGGATCTGCCAAAAGGCATCCTTCAGGTCAATTGTGGAGATGACCCTCGTCTGATCCAAACGCCCCAGGAGTCCGTTTATAATGGGCAAAGAATACGCGTCTCAAACGGTCACCTTGTTCACCTCTCGGGCATCCAGATAGAGCCTTGCTTTGCCGTTTGCCTTCTGCACCAGTGTGACAGGCGAACACCATGAGCTTTCACTGACCTCGATTACCCCTAGAGACAGCATCCTATCGAGTTCATCATACATAATTTTTTGCTTGATAGGCGAAACCGGGTAAAATCTTTGCTTAACTGGTTTGGCATCACCTACATCAATGGAATGCAATATCAACGATGTTTTGCCAAGCCCCAGTTTGGTACTTGATGGAAAGTGCTTGATAATACCATCTAACGTACTCCGGTCTTCAACCGAGAGAACATGAAATTTAGGTTCCTCAGGAGATGGGGGAATGTTCTCGGACATACGTAGCGACGAAACTCCAGCGGCAGTACCGAACCGGTTCCAAAAATCAATCCCTAGGTACAGTGGTTGATCTAGTGAAGGCACTATATAGAGGCACATGGTATGACTGTGGTTGTTAAACTGAACGAGAGCACGAATATACCCAAAAACGCGCTGCTTGTGACCACTTGCCGTTGTAAGGTGCGATGGGAAGTGTCGAAATTTAAAATTGCTGTCTGTCAGAAACTTTTCGGATCCTCGTCCGAGCACACTAATCGTCGCGCCACTTTCTAAGAGTCATTTATTACACTATCCTTTAGCACACTATCGATGAGGACCGAGGCATAGGGTCTATTGTCTCCAACTTCCTCAGAGCTTATTACTGAAGCCATAACATGGCTCCTTCGAGATCGTCTACTCTCGAAGTATTTTCGCGTTCGATGTCGACGGAACTTAGTGTCCGGACGGTGGACGGACTAAGGATCGTAGGACGATAAGATAGGTGAGGTTAGGTTCGATTCAGGTGATAAACCTGGTGGTTTTGGTATGTCAGGGAGAATATTATCTCATCGAATCGTGGAGTCCACATTCGGAAGATCCCTTCGGCGAGACTCGAGATCGGTTTTGGTGGCTGGTTCCTCCCGGATTGCTCTGGTGAATGGTTTCGCCGGGCCCTTGCCCTTGGCACCAGATCTCCAATGACCCCGCGTAGCGTTTCCCGCACAACGAGAACATCTGGGAGTTATCGTTCCCCTCAGTCCGCAACGGTAACAAAATATGCAAGTGGGAGCGATTGGACACTCGATAAAGGTATGACCAATGTCCGAACAGTTATAGCATATAGTGTGCGTTGGAAGGTTTATTTTCGAAGGAGGGCGTCTATTATCTTCCTGAAACGTGGGTCGTTTTAGGCTAGTGGTGGATTTCGAATTGCGCATCGCCGCGATGTGTCGAGTTGGACCAGACCTTTCGACAGGTTGAGTTATCACTTCCCCGAACCACTCGGACTGAATTTCGCTTACTAGTCGCCTAGGATAGGTTGGCGTTACGGGAGTGCTGCGAAATCTCTGGAAGGACTCCTCCCAGGCAATACAACTACTGATCAAATCATTGATGTTGTCGAACCGTCGGTCCGTTAACTGGAACTGAAGCTCAGAATTCATGTTCGATATTAGGATCTGAATCAACTCATGGTCACTATAGGGTGTGTGGCACTGTAATGTTAGGTTCTACACCGAATAGTAAAAATCCAGGAAGCCTTCGTCCCTCCTTTGTTTTCGAGACTCGATGCTTCTACGGATTTCAAGATTACTTCGTCGATCTTTGAATCTTTCATGAAAGTCATGCTTCAATTCAGACCAAGATGACAAAGGGTGGAGCTTCCGGTAGGTCCAGAATCACTGAAGGGCAACATCCTTTAGTACCGTGTGCAATTCGAATAACAACGGCTCAGGGGACAGTTGCAGACCGGAGGCGACGGTTTCCAATTGGAACTATGAACTACCTTTCTGACCGTTCAATCCAGGTCGTATTGGACGGATTCAAATCCAATGTCCACCGCATAAACGCCGGTGTTCCTCAAGGCTCAGTTTTATCTCTGACACTTTTTCTGATTTTCATTAATGATCTCCTATCCACCTCCTCTAATCGAATCCATTCCTTTGCTGACGACAGTACTCTTAGCTTTTCATATGACTTCTCGCTTTCCGCGCGCCCCTCTTCGGCACAAGTGGAACTTGAACAACAACGTATGTTAAGCACGTTAAATTCTGACCTTGACAGCATAACAAGGTGGGGCCTACATAATAGAGTTGAATTTAACTCTCCTAAAACCCAATGCTGTCTTCTGTCGTCTAAGCGTAATTTAAACCCCCAAACTTTAACCATGAATGGATCTTGTATCAAAGAAACTGAAAAACTCTCAATTCTCGGTATGTGTGTCAACAACAAGCTTCGTTGGAATGACTACATATTTGCCATCGCCAAAAATGCTGCGAGATGCTTAGGTTTCCTAAAACGGTGCAAGATGTACTTCACTCCTTCAGATCTGGCTACTATTTACAAGGCGTATATTCGCCCTAAACTTGAATACAACTGCATTGTCTGGGCAGGTGCTCCCAAGACCACATTGCATCTACTAGACAGAGTTCAGAACCGCGCGTTAAAACTTATTGGTGATGTACATATCGCGAAAACAATCGAATCGCTTGAACATCGTAGGAATGTTTCCTGCCTGTCACTGTTTTATCGCTTTTTCCACAAGCGGTGTTCAAAAGAAATATCCAGATGCATCCCGCCCATTCTCCAACCCATCCATAATACTCGTGCCTCAACTCGAGCTCATGGGTCCACCATTAAGCCTATCTTCGGACGTACTAACCAATTCAGAGATTCCTTCTTTAGCCGCACGATAGTTATGTGGAATGAATTGCCTGATTCTGTGTTTCCGCATTTATATGATCTGCAGTCGTTTAAGACACGTGTGCATAGACATCTCATCATTTCATCTCCCTAATTTCCTAACGCCCACGCTGTGCTAAGCATTATAAGGGTGCAAACCCCTTTATCGTGTGTACATTATAAAAAAAAAAAAAAAAAAAAACATTTCAACCGTTATACCTTTTGGACAACCAGTGTAAGAGAGACCACTCCGAGAAAGAGGGCGGTATTCCGGTTTTCTGGTGGTATAGGGAGGGAACATACCAGTGGAGAATCCCGACGAACTTGGTTCGTTCTGCCGGTAGTCACACCTTACCCCGGGGTTTGCAACAAATATGCCGATAGATGGCATCTCCATTTGATTACCGTAAGGAGACAGGCTTGGTATTTGTCTGGACCCATTAGGCGTGGAGAGCCCTCGGGGGTAATGTAGCAACATGACCTCGGGTACGTTCGAAACTAGCGGGTAAAAGGTAGCGACTTTTCGTCACTACACCCGGGAGATTAGACAATTTGGCCTCCAACTCAATGTTTTTTTGATGTAAAGTGGCCATTTGCTCGTCCAATCGATTTAGCTGAGCCCTCATTGCAGAGTTAGAGGACGGAGATCGATCGGCGTTATGGTCTTGGTTGCTAGAAGCATTTCCGGCTGGTCGGGTGTTCGGGTACGTTACCTTCGATTCCTGAACTAACAACTCTTGCGGAATATCATCGTCAATTGGCGGTAGACATATCATAGTGTGTCATGTCGGTTCGACGGGACCTGGTTTCGAGGCAACTCTGGACTTGTCTAAATTAGTCGGGTTTTGGAGGTACAACTCAATTGAAGCTAACAACTCCCTACAAGTCTCGAGTACTTGACCCGCAAAATCCCGATACGTAGGGGAAGTGGCTGCTCGTTCCAATCGGCCGTATATGTGTCTTAGGCGCGAAGATATTTGTTGGGCCTTCGAGGACTGTGCCAGTTCAGTGGTTTCTTTCAGTTGCAGAATATTATCCTGCAATGTCAGCAACCTGCTTTGGCAAAATTCAATCTCTGAGTCTGGTCGCTTGGATGCTCGTTGGTGCATTCTCTGCGGGCGAGCAATCGCACCAGCCTCTTTTTTCTGCTATTTGTTTTACTAGTAGATCAACAGCATCAGGGGCAGTAGATTGAATTCCTCGTACCTCAAGTTCGATCTCAAGTTCGTTCGCGGTTAACGTGGCGATGTCCATACTTTTTAATTATTAACCAATAATGAAAACAAATTGTTAAAATTTCAGTGGCATTCGACAATGCCCATGGGTACACTACTTAAAAGTTTTAATGTTGTTTCAAAACAAAAAATCTGAAATTTCAAATTCACTATCAGGCATTGCAAAAAATCAGAAAATTGCAAAAAGATAAAAGATCTTATAGCAAAACCGATGAATGCTGTAAGAAGGAAGAGAGAGAGAAGAAAAAAAAATATCCGAATGGCGAATGCAAAAAATCGTGTAAAAAGAATACGAGTTAATCAATGGATGGTGATGAGGATGAGCCGTGTGAACAAAAAAAAATTTTTGAAATTTAAAAAAAATATCAAACCCTCAAGCATGAGTCAAACAACTAAGCTGGACATGCATTTCGTGTGAACAACAAAAAAAAAAATCTTGAAATTTAAAACAAAAATCAAACCCTCAAGAATGAGTCAAACAGCTAAGCTGGACATGCATTCAGCATAAGAAAATTTCCTGAAAATCCAAAAAAAAAAACAAACACCGGAAAACTAGGCTAAAATCAACGCCATAAGTGGAAATAGTTGATTCCCGGTGGAAAAATTTTGTTGTATGACTGGGACTAGGGGCTAGAAACAATTTCCGATTTCGATTTGATTCAAGTCAACACACGAGAACTTTAATTAAAGTCCTAGTGTGGAAAGAAAATGTAACCGAAATCGGAAGTATAAGTTCCTTCAAACAAATTGTTAAATTTATCGGGAAAAGGATACGGATAGGACAGAGTAAAGGAAAGCCAATATGATTGGGCGCCACTGTAACATTTCACCCCTTTGACTGATCATAGTGGGTGGGGGGGGGTGTTACAGAAAAGCACATTAGGGACCCGTCGCGGTTATTGCCGGCTAGGCGTCAGGGTATGGGAGTGGGTGTTGACGGGTATAAAGGTGCCAAGTGTAACCGCATGAGGAAAGGAAATGCCGTGCCCGCCTGTCGTCCGACCCCGCTACCGACCCCGACTCATCCTCAAAGGTCTCCGCCTAAACGGACATTACTCCCGTCTTACGACAATAAAAAAAACTATGTAATATAAACTAAGATATAGCTTTAAATATAATTTTAAAGATAATAGCGGAGTATAAGATAGTATAATATAAGAAGATAACGGAAGAAAATAAACGGGGGGCTTGGTGCACCAGCCAAACTATATCAATGAGATTAATTAATCAAAACGTATACTATATATATATATACTGTATGTATGTAATAAAAAAATACCTTACTACTTGACATCTAGCTTAAAATTACAATATTTTGTTGTTGATGATAATAACGACGCTGCCGAAGCTGACAATGATGATTCGATGACGATGCTGCTGAGGCTGACAGCGATGGTGACTTCGATACGATCTCGGTTCTTAGCGAAACCAAGGCAATATACCCCTCAGAAGTATGCACAATATTGGGACACACTGCTAACCAACCGATGACCAGCGGCCGCGATGATGAACAAAAGACACGATCGGCAATACAACCAAAAATCAGCAATGCGAAAACGGATATTAACAGCAACCGACGACGATTACAGGGAGAACTGCATATCGACCAAGCTCTTGCACTTCCACAGACCGACGAGCGACGACTTTGTTTGAGTTGACTGCAGCGAAGAAATTTATAGTTTTATTTTGTATTATCTTGGAGAAGTAAGCACAAAAAAAATTGCACTTTACAGACTACTTTTCACTTCACATGAAAATGGCCTTCGATGCGTTTATTTCTATTTCTTTTCATAAAATCGGATCACTCTTCGAAACAAGATAAATGTAAACATATTGCAACTTTAGTAATTTCTGCAGTATAGTCCGCATGCGAATTTATGCCCCCTGCCACGCCCCCTACCACGCCCCTGCCGCCCACTTTTTGGGGCGGTATAAAGAAGGCGGCGGTCACGCCCCCTTTTTGTAGGAGGGGCTGACATATGAAAGGTAATAAAAACACCTTCCATTTAAAAAAAAAAAATAAGGCCAATCGAGCCACCTTCGGCAGTGGTATAGTCAAAAAACTGTCTTTTATATAAAAGGTGAAAAAGATGCGTGCTTAAAAGTGGGTGGGCCTAAATATTGGTAATAAATGAAAGGTGAAAATTTGTTCTACAAATTAACAAGAAATAGGAAACTAAACTGCTGACCAAGCGTCTGGGGCATTCACCACAAAAGAATATTGCAATTCAATGGAAATGCTGAATAGACGATCCACAATTCGATTTCCCACGAACAACAGAAATGCAACGGAAATGCTGACTAAACGATCTACACATTTCTACAAAAAGCGAGGTATTATTATAAGTATTGAATTATTGTAAATTTAGTTGATATTTGAATTGAATAAAGGTCAGGCTAACTGCCTGCAAAAATATATTTTTTTAAAGTTTATTCTTGAGTTTTTGTTAACTGGCGCCCGAGCAGGGACCGTTGTAAGTGAATAAGTAATTAACTGATCTTTACTATCGATTATTAACAGTGCTAAAAATCACACAGTGTTAAAAATCACAAAGGGCTAAATAGTGAAGTTACAATCCAATAAATAATCAACAAAAGTTCAGCAAGGACTATCACAACGTGGCAAATAGTGGAATAAAAACCCACGAAACTAGTTCATCCAAGTCAAAGGAAATTTAAGGCCCCGGAGTCACCGAAATCTATTCGGACAAAACGGAATCTTCCTGTTAGGAGTAAAACACGAAGGTAGCCGCCTCCGCAGTTGCAACTAGAAGACCACCATCGGTTCCCACACACAAGGACACATCACCGGGAAGTGTGTGCATTTTTCAACAACGAGACTCAACAAGACATTTATCAACTCAGAGATGTCTGTCCTACATCTTCTTATGTAAGTTAAGGAAAACTTTTTAAACTAGAAAAGTGAAAAATTATTGAAAATTTAAGAAAAATTAAATTAAAAGATTAATAAAAATATTTAAAAATCAAGAATCAAAGGAAAATTGAAAATTAAAAAAATAAAGAAACTTATTATTTTACCAAACTATATATCTATGAAAACATTGAAATCATACCTACTAATTACACATATTTACCAAAACAAAAATTACAAATGAATATTTAAGCTTCCAATACTTAATACTTTTGAATAATCAAGTTATTCATTCATACATACTTTCTGATTACACATATTTATCAAAAGAAAAATTAAGTGTATCTAATTGAAATCACAAGTGAATATTAAAGTTCGAATACCCAATACTTTTTAATCATCAAGTTATTTGTTCATCTTTCTTGAATCTGACCACTCTGCAATGTCAAACCCAAACAATTTAATAAGACCAGCGCGACTAAACGTACCAGAGGGTGTGGCAGGAAACCCTGCTGTTCCTGTAAATGACCCCGCAAATGCTCCTAATGAGCCCTTTAATTTTAATAACATTACCGAACAAATCACTCGAATTGTTCGTGAAGTTCTAACTAGGGAAGGACAAAACATTTTCTAAATATAATTAATCCCAATGCCGACATCGCGAACGACATCGACCAACCAATCACTCTTAACGCGGACAGAAACCTTGCCGACCTAGACAAGATACCCGACGTTGTCAAAAGTTTAAGGGAGTTCTCAGGACAACCAGGAGAATTTAGCTCCTGGCGTAAAAGTGTCGAGAGAATCCTTAGTGTTTACGACCATTTACAAGGTACACCAAAATACTACGGTATAATAAGCGTAATAAGGAATAAAATTGTAGGCCAAGCTGACGTAGCATTGGAGTCCTACAACACTCCGTTGAATTGGAAAAAAATATCTAAGTGTTTAACCCTTCACTACGCCGATAAAAGAGATATCGGAACTCTGGAATACCAGATGACTACGTTAGTTCAAGGGAATTACACAATTCCTGAATTTTATCAAATGGTTTATCAACATCTGTCTCTAATATTAAATAAGCTCTCTAGTATGGACGTAATTTACGAATCACTTACAAATATGATCCAATGTTACCGTGGAAAGGCCCTGGACACGTTTGTAAGAGGACTCAAGGGAAACCTCCCACGTCTTCTTAGTATAAAAAAAACAAGCGGACCTTCCGCAAGCTTTACATCTTTGTCTTAAATTACAAAATGTCGACTGTAGAACACAATACGCTAATAACAGTCAAAATATCGTACGCAGATCGCAAATCCCACCACATTTACCGCCAAAGCGTTTTTCTTCTCATAACGTTCCCCAACCTGTTCCAGCTTCAAGAAGAAACTTTTACCCTGAACTAATTCACAGCCCAAAAATTCCTGTAAGACCACACTTTTTCACAAACCAACCAAATATTAGACCTCAATACGGATACCAAAACAGACCACTACCACCTAGAGATCATCGACAAGCTCCTCCCAGATACCTTACACCACCAGAGCCAATGGATGTCGATAGAAGTATCCATTCAAAACAGATAAATTACGCAAATAGACAACAAATGCACCCAGGTCCAATTAAACGACAAAATCCTCATCAAAATAACCAATCCTACCAAATGCATCCCCCGAATAAATTCCAAAGAGTTTATCACACTAACCAAAATGATAGCAACGAAGGAGAACCAACAATTGAACAATACGAACAGGAAATATAATCTCAAAACGCCAATGACGACCAAGAAATTCCGACGCTAGACGAATACATCGACGATACTGAGACTACTGATTTTGACCAAACTGAACAATAAGAAGACATCTATTTTTTAGGTTAAACCGCTCTTCACTTCCTTACTTCCAATGCAGGACGCGAAGTGGAGAGACACTGAAATTTCTAATAGACACAGGGTCGAACAAAAAGTACATACAACCAAGACGAGTTAATTTCCCTATCCTTAACGAAAAGCCATTCCTTGCTTATTCCGTCGGAGGCAATATTAGAATAACCCATCATGCTCTTATAGACCTTTTCAAGCAAAACAAAAAATCTAAATTTTTCATCCTTCCAAGTCTGATCTCTTTTGACGGCATCATAGGTAATGACGCATTAAGAGAACTAAAGGCAATCATCCATACCGAAGGTAGCTATATGACTATCCATCCAAACACTTAAATCTTACTTAAACAATACACATCGGAGAATGTAAATAATTTCAATCTCCGTATTTCCCACTTATCCGAAGAACAAAATAGAAAGCTCAATGATATCATAAGAAAGTGTCCAAACCTCTTCTCGGATCCCGATAAAAAACTAACATTTACCACCAGAGTTAAGGCGAAATTCGCACTACTACTGACTCTCCTGTTTACTCAAAGCCATACCCATATCCTATGGCTCTAAAAGACGAAGTCGAGAAACAGGTCAAGGAACTTCTAAATGAAGGAATAATAAGGCCTTCAAAATCACCATACAACTCCCCCGTATGGATCGTTTCGAAGAAACAAGATGCTTCCGGCAAGAAGAAATATCGAATGGTGATAGACTATAGGAAGCTAAATGCTGTCACTATATCCGATAAATATCCCATACCGGAAATTAACGAGGTTCTTTCAAATCTCGGAAAGAATCGATATTTCACCGTCATCGATCTTAAAAGTGGTTTCCACCAGATTCCACTAAAGGAGAACGATATCGAAAAGACTGCCTTCTCGATAAATAACGGGAAATTTGAGTTTACCCGCCTACCTTTCGGGCTCAAGAATGCGCCCTCAATCTTTCAAAGGACACTGGATGATATTCTGAGGGAACATATAGGAAAAAGTTGCTATATTTACAAAGATGATATCATCATATTTGGAGAAAATGAAGAACAACATTTTAGGAATTTGGAAATGGTATTTAAAACACTCGAAAAAGCCAATATGAAAATACAACTCGATAAATCCGAATTTCTGAAATCAGAAGCAGAATTTTTAGGACTCATTGTTGGAATCGACGGAATAAAAACAAACCCCAAAAAGGTTAAGGCTATAGTCGACCTACTCCCGCCTCGAAATCTTAAAGACCTTCGATCCTTTTTAGGAATGTCAGGGTATTATCGACGGTTTGTCAGGGATTATGCGAAATTAGCAAAACCCCTGACATCCCTTTTAAGAGTGGAAGATGGACGCGTGTCCAAAAACCTCTCGAAAAATAAAACCATCCAAGTCGACAAAGTTGCATTAGACGCTTTCCAAAAATTAAAAAACGTTCTAGTCTCCGAAGAAATCATTCTAACACACCCAAATTTCGAAAAAGAGTTCGAATTAACCACAGATGCCTCTGACTACGCCATCGGCGCAGTACTGTTGCAAAACAACAAACCAATAACGTTTTTGTCACGAACGCTTAACAAAACGGAAGAAAAAGAAATATTGGGCATAATCTGGGCACTCACTAGTTTACGAAATTTCCTTTACGGTTCCAGAAAAATTAAAATCTTCACTGACCACCAACCGCTCACGTATGCCCTCAGTAGTAAGAACACCAACAGCAAAATGAAACGTTGGAAGGCCATATTGGAGGAATACAACTATGAGCTCCAATATAAGCCCGGTAGAACCAATCTTGTAGCAGACTCACTTTCTAGACTCCCACATCCAACAAACGTTAATTCACTTACTATGACGCAACATAGCGCAGATAGCTCATCCCATAACCTAATCCCGACTATCGAAACCCCTATTAACGCTTTTCGCAACCAGCTCATATTTAAAATATAATATTATAAAAAAATTATCAAAGACACATTTTTATACAACGAAATTTTACGGAAACAGATATCATTAACTTACTTAAGAGATACCTCAATCCTAATGCGATTAACGGACTCTCAGCACCCGAAAATGTCATGGGCAAAATACAGGAAATATACCCCATACATTTTAGAAACTACAAAATCCGTTATACTCAAACCATTGCCGAAGACACACCCAACGAAGACCGACAGGACGAAATTATACTTATAGAACATAAAAGAGCTCACCGCAACGCTTACGAGAACCGATTGCAAATAATAGAAAAATATTATTTTCCTAAGATGAACTCTAAAATTCAAAATTTGGTTAAACGTTGCTCGATATGCAAAGAAAACAAATACGAACGCCATCCTAACAACCAATTCATAGAACCTACTCCTATTCCAAATTACCCCGGTCATACAGTAAATATTGACATATTCTCGACGGAAAAATTTCTAGTCCACAGCAATCGACAAATTTACGAAATTTGCACAAGCCAAACTGATCGATTCCCGATCAATAGAACACATCAAAAGACCCCTTCTAGACATCCTTTTATATTTTTGCGTACCAGAAAATGTAGTGATTGATAATGAAAAATCACTCAATTCTGCTTCCATAACATCAATGCTTGAGGACGACCTCAATATAAAAGTCTTCACGACACCCCCTTACAAAAGCGAAGTCAACGGACAAATAGAGCGTTTTCATTCGACGCTGTCCGAAATAATGAGATGCCTTAAGGCAGACGGACCTCCTCGTCCTTTTCAAGATTTGCTTGACCGCGCAGTCAACGAATACAATTTTACAATCCACTCCACAACGGGTAAAAAACCAGTCGAACTATACTACGGTCGTATTCCAAGAATAAACCCAGAACGGTTCGAGCAAGTACGCATTGACACTATCGAGAAACTTAAAAATAAACAAGAAAAAAACCATAGGTACCACAACAAAAACAAGAAACCAATAAAAAATTACCTTCCTGGAGATATCATCTTCATAAGACAAAACAAAAGAATAGGGTATAAGTTAACAGTTCGATACAAAAAGGAAATAGTCAAAGAAAACAGAAACACAACAATTCTAACAGAGTCAGGGAAAATAGTACATAAAACTCATATACGAAACTAACATAGGCTATCCTTTTTCAGATATTTTCTTTAAACCGTTGTCAATGGAGAAATCCAAATCTTAGACTTCACTAACGCGCAATTCGTGTCTTTGCACGTAGGACAAGCTAAAATTAAAGAAGGAAACTTCAAGATAATTCATGAAGTTGACATGGACCAGTACAACATATTTATAGAGAACATTACACCGATTATAAACTTAAACACGATAAGACGGAATTCTCTATTTCCTCTCCTCAACCACGAGGTTAATCAGATCAAAAATCTAATTTTTAACTTAGAACCAAGAAAGATGAAAAGGTCACTTAATTTTATTGGCTCAGCATGGAAGTGGATTGCTGGCAATCCTGACCATGAAGACTTTATTACTATAAAAAGAAAGATTTCGAACTTACTAGGAAACAATAACAATCAGGTGGTCATCAACCGTCTTCATAATGAAAGGATAAATAACTTGACAAAAATAACAAACGAAATATCAAAATTTATAAATAAAGACAATACAATTAATAGTAGAATGATTTATAGAATTCAATATAAACTAAAACTGATTAAAGAAGAATTACAAAACATTAATCTTGCAGTCCATTGGGCAAAACTAGGTATAATTAATTCTCTAATATTGTCAAAAGAAGAAATAAGCATTGCAACTGAAACACTAAACAAAGAAAACGTACCATACGAAACTATTGAGAAAGCACTGAACTTCGCAGAAATACAAATTATTACCAATTCATCTTCCTTACTTTATATTGTTAATATCCCTATGACAAATTATAAAATATATGAAAAATTAATGTTAAAACCTATAAGAAAAGGGAAAATAGCTACTGATATAGATTATGAAATAATTATAAAAAATAAAGAAGAAATGTATGGAATAAAAGATAAATGTAAAACTATAAATAACTTATCAATTTGTAATACCAATAATATTGTAAGTCTTATGAATTCTACATGTATACCAAATTTACTTAAAAGTCTTAAAGCTACTTGCAACCTCATGAACAGCCAACACTTGCCCATCATAGATGAAATTTCACCAGGAATCATACTTTTGAATGACTTCAACGGAACATTAAAAACCGAATCAGCTCAGCAAAATTGATCAGGCACTTTTCTCATCAAATACCATAATACCAACCTTACTATCAGCGATCGACTATTCATTTCCAAGGAAGCAACATCCTCTCACCAGATCTTACCTGCAATCCTACAACCATCACCTATCGAAAAAGAATATCACAACCTCCTATCATTAGAAATGGTCAACGAACTCCACACTAACAACACTAAAGAAATCCATTCACTCCGATCCAGTAAAGAAAACCACCAGCTAATTTTATACGGACTTTTCGGTTGTATTGGAATATTACTCACAACTCTATCAGCATGCAGATTCAGCAAACGCAATAATACAAAAATTATCATTCGGACTCCAGAAGAAGATCTACCTAAAAAACCTCCAAGCATCAAAATTGTACCAGAATCAAAACCATATTTCATCCCACAAACTAAATTCAATAACCTACCTTACTTCTAAAACGATTGTGGACAATCGTACTTAAGAGGGAAAGAATTAATAAGAAATAGGAAACTAAACTGCTGACCAAGCGTCTGGGGCATTCACCACAAAAGAATATTGCAATTCAATGGAAATGCTGAATAGACGATCCACAATTCGATTTCCCACGAACAACAGAAATGCAACTAAACGATCTACGATCGTGGAGTCCACATTCGGAAGATCCCTTCGGCGAGACTCGAGATGGTGGCTGGTTCCTCCCGGATTGCTCTGGTGAATGGTTTCGCCGGGCCCTTGCCCTTGGCACCAGATCTCCAATGACCCCACGTAGCGTTTCCCGCACAACGAGAACATCTGGGAGTTATCGTTCCCCTCAGTCCGCAACGGTAACAAAATATGCAAGTGGGAGCGATTGGACACTCGATAAAGGTATGACCAATGTCCGAACAGTTATAGCATATAGTGTGCGTTGGAAGGTTTATTTTCGAAGGAGGGCGTCTATTATCTTCCTGAAACGTGGGTCGTTTTAGGCTAGTGGTGGATTCCGAATTGCGCATCGCCGCGATGTGTCGAGTTGGACCAGACCTTTCGACAGGTTGAGTTATCACTTCCCCGAACCACTCGGACTGAAGTTCGCTTACTAGTCGCCTAGGATAGGTTGGCGTTACGGGAGTGCTGCGAAATCTCTTGAAGGACTCCTCCCAGGCAATACAACTACTGATCAAATCATTGATGTTGTCGAACCGTCGGTCCGTTAACTGGAACAAGTTCATATTTTTAGGACTCCAGTATGTCGAAATAACTCTAAATTATTAGTACGTTTGAGTCCCATATGCTTCGGTTGGGTAGTTTGAAGTTTTACAAACAAACAGATGAATGGGCATTTTTTTGTTGACTTTGCTGATGATAACATTCAATTGTGTGGTAGATAGTAATTCTCTGAGTTCTCCCCTCTTGAAGGCGACCCTATAATTATCATCATATTTTTCAATGTAGTCTCCCAACGAGTTGTCAACCGCTAGAGATGCGATTAGAAAGTTGATTTCTATGATATTTTTGTCCAAGGCCCTAAATGATTTCTTCATAATTCCGATGTCCTCCATTTCCTTGTCAAGCAATCTGTAACTGAATTTTTGCTGCTGAAGCGCTCATATGTGTTGCAGTAGTCACGGGGATTGGCGTCTGGTGTTTGGAGAATTGTATTAACCTTTGTTGATTCTCCTGCAGGTCGTCTAGTTCCCTGTATACGTCGTCGTCCACGCCGAAAACAGTTTGTAGAACTGTCCCCAAAAATCCTTTCTTTGATCTTGTTCGGATTCTGCAGGTCAACCCATCAACTTCTGCCACCAGATGATTTCTTCTTTCTTGTAGATGCTTAATGAGAACCCTGCAGTGGGTAGTTGGATGCAGCCTAACATATGTTTCACAAAATTCTTCGGCTGCTGGGTTGTGTTAAATGCTGATGGTTTATATGCTCTTAGTTGATCTAGGGTTAAGTTGATCTGCCTTCGAAAAACTCCTCGTTTTAAATGTGCTATTCCCATTTTCTCGATGTATAAACCGGAGTTAAATTGTTTTATTTCGTACCCGGAGTGGCTAGTGCTGACGAATGACATTACGAGTAGTGAGCTGAGTTGTAACTGGCCAAGTTTACATCGTTTTGCCTTAAGGAGTGTCGTGAGCCTTTCGGTGTTAAACCAGGTTGGACCAATTGGGCGAATTTTATGCTTCGTTTATTGGGCAAAGTGGTCGGGAGCTGAGCTTCGATTTTTATAAGTAATGTTGAAAGCTCTTCGTATGATAGTAGGGCGTTTCCCAAAATGCGTTTGAGATGGGTTTTTACGGATTTTACTTCAGCTCCCCATAGCCCCCTGAAGGGGGGACATCAGCGGTATGAAGTGCCCGTAAATAGATAAATCTGTTCATTCTCTCTAAATATCGTTGTTGTAGGCCAAGCCTTCCTTCCTGGAAAGTGAATCTAGCATTTTATTTACTGACACAAAGTTCGTGCCATTATCGCTATACAAATGTGAAATTCTTCCTCGTGGAACGCAAACCTTGAAAGTGCTGCTAAGAACACGGCAACCCTTGTAGCTCTTTGACCCTCGACCCTTCGCAAGTTTTTGCGATATATGGCCTGCGTAATCTATTCCAGTGTGAGTAAATAGTTGTCTTATTGCAACTTGTGGTTTTGGTAAATTTCCCATTATTGGATTGAGTGGTCTAGCGTTTGTTTAAAAGCATATGACGCACCTATGCAATCGTTGTTTCACGGCGCTTATTGTACTGATAAACCAATATTCCTGTCTGGTGTGGGCTAGTGTCGATTGCCTACCACCATGCCTTGTTGCTGTGTGGGAGTGGTCTATGATCATTGAAGTAAGAGGATGCTTGTATGAAAGAAGAATCGGGTGCTTTGCTTCATATATTAATGCGGATTTTCGCAGCCTTCCTCCTACCCTTACTCATTTTTTATGAAAGTATGAAAGTAAGATGCTCTTTTTGCCAACACATTTGCCTTGATTAAGCTGGTCCCATTCCTCAGCGAATTCTTGTTTTTGAACCATGCTGATAATGGATCTTTTTACATTTTTGATTTGCACAGCGTGATAAGGCCGTGATTTTTGCTGCCGATACCAGGTCTGCTGTTCCTTATAAAACGTTGACACCATGCTCTTAGGATGCGTTGGAAGTTTGAAAATCTTGAAATGATGTCATCTTGATCAATGATCCGGGCATTCATTGTAATAGTTTTTTCCTTGGCCCTAAGTTCAAGCGTGGTTTCTATAGTTTTGTCTGTCTGAGTCATTGTTCTGCCCTTGAGCCAGGCAGGACCGAACCACTATAGGTTGTTTTGTCGTAATTTTGTGGCGGACATTCCTCTTGTAGCTATGTCCGCTGTATTATCATGTGTCTTAACGTGCTGCCAACTCTTTTGGGTGGATCAGTTTGTTGGCTTCCGAAACGCGATTTGCTACGAATGTCTTCCATCGATAGTGCCCTTCTCTAATCCATGTCAGAAAGATTTCGGAGCTTGTCCAGGCATATTTTTCCGCATTGTCAATTCCAAGTGCTCGTTCGGTTTGTTTCATCAAATTTGCCAGTAGTAGTGCACCACAGAGTTCCAGTCTCGGGATCGTGGTGTGATGTTTCATAGGGGCCACCTTAGATTTTCCTATTAATAATGTTGTGTGCATTGCACCAGTGGGTGAAATTGTCCTAGCGTAGATTATTGTGAAATTGAACAATCTTTGAATTTTTATTTTTTCTACGCCGTCAAGCCCTTTCTTGAATTCCGCCTATTTTTCCGCTACGTTTTTACTTGCCGGATCATCCCATCCCAGAGTGTTTGCTTTAAAAGTTTTCCGTTTATTATGATTGCGGCGAGAAAACCAAGTGGATCGTATATTGTTGCGATATCTGACAAAATACTTCGTTTTGTTGTAGGTTTGTCTACTGAATTTATGTGATATAAAAGACATCTGTTTTTGGTATCCAGTGGATGCCAAGTGTTTTTATCGATTGTTCAAAGTCTAATTCAACTTCGTTTTCTGAAATAGTTGTTATCAGCTCATGTCGTTTGCTACTCCATTTTCTTAGGTGCATTCCACCGGCTTGCAATAGATCTTGTAGTTCGCGTTTTATCAATTTTGCTTGTCGAAGTGAATCTGCTCCTGTTAATACATCATCTACATAGAAATCTTAGCTTATATTTTTGCAGCTGTATGGTATTTGGTTCTTTCATCGTTCGCTAATTGATGCAGTACTCTAATTGCTAAGTAAGAAGCGCATGCTGTACCATAAGTTACCGTTGCTAATTCATATTCATTAATTGGACTGAGTCCGTTTCGACATTTGGCACAGGCATCAAAGACGACTCGTATCTTGTCCTGTTGACTGTCGCATTTCCACACTGCATGATGCGGAAGATAGTAGCCATCAAGTTCATTAGTAGGACTTGATCTCAAGTTCATATGGCCCAAATTTATATATTCTTCCATGAAACGTTTGTACTCGGCTTCTAGTTTGCTATCGCGTGCAAATCTGGCTTCCAATGCCTTGAATCATGCTAAGGCAGCACCCTTTGTTTCGCCGACTTGGTGCTCCTGACGAACTGTGTATCTTCCTTTCTTATCTCTTCTTGTGTTTTCTCTGAAGAATGTGTCGTGCTCCTCCCTTACCTTTAGTTCGCTGTGCCTCTTAGCATCTTCTATTTCCCAGAACTTTGTTAGTTCTTCTGTTAAATTCGTAGTGGTGCTGAGGCCAGTTATAGTATGCTTGTTGCTTTTCATCTTGGTTAGAGATCCCGAAAGGATTCATCCAAATTTTGTTTGTTTTGCGACGACAGATGACGCCTGTTCTTTGATAATTCCATTGAAAATTATTTCTCCGAATACATCAGCTCCTAATATGATGTCTATTTGTCCAGGTTTGTTATATTGCGGATCTGCCAAGACTACCTTGTTTACGAGTTCCCTGTTGTACCTCAGATCAATTTCGGGTATATCTTGTCAATGTTTCATGATTAGCGCTTCTACGTGCAGAGAATAGCTTGAATTGAACCTTGGAGTTAAATGAAATGTTGTCTTGTGTTTGATTTTTCCGGCTTCACATTCTCCCATTCCGATTTGTTGCTTAAATTCATTGAACTGCTGCTTTGGTGATGAATGAAGCTTGAGTGCCTTGATCAATTAATGCTCTTTGCATAAATCCGTTGCCCAAGACGCATGCCGTTGCTAGAAGTACCTCGTGTTCGGTTGTTCTTTTGACCGTGATTGGAGCTTGTGCTGATTGTGGTTGGTAGTGGGTGCAACCTTTTTATCAAAAAACTCGTGAAGTAATGTGTTGTGCTTTCCGTTGCTCGTCTTGCATCTTGTTTTGATAGGGCAATGCATCAGCTGATGTTTTGCGCTTAAACAGTTTATGCAACCTTTTTGCAGTTTAATTTCTGTATTTTTTGTTCAGGTGACATATTTTTGAACTCCTGGCAATAATAAATTGGATGGATACCTTTGCATATTGAACAATCGTTTTGTGTAGCTGTATAACAATTCTTTACGCTCTTCGGTCTAATGTTTGTTGTGTTCTCACGGTATGGTTGACAACTGACCACAATCGGCTGGCAGGTCTCTAGCCCATGGAACCTCTTTTCTAGAATATTTAGGAAGTCATCCAACTTCTGGATGTCCCTCGGATTGTTTAGTGAAACTTCATATAGTTTCTGATACTCCTTGTCTTTATTCTCTCTAGAAAGTGTGTGACGATAGGACCGAATGAGTCTGCATCCATGTCTAATGAGGATAGGGCATGGACAGTTTCTTTTGTCGTGTCATATAATTTACGTAGACCTTCTACGGATTCTGATGTAAAGCGTTGCTGGTTAAGTAGTGCGTCGACTTGGCTGGCAAATATTTTCCTTTTGTTGTTGCGACTGTTGCATACAAACTCCCAAGCTGCATCATAATTTGCCTCTGATATATCTAGATGTCTTATGACGCTCTCCACACTTTCCTTAAGATGTGTTTTTAGAAACTGCATCTTTTCAATTTTGGCCAATTGATTTTCGTGAACAATCTTTTGGAAATGATCATGAAAGGAAGTCCATTTTTGGTAGTGGACATCAAATTGCGGAATGTTGACTCGAGGAAGCCGGACTGAATTTTATTTCTCATTTGCTTGCGAGAATCTGGATTCTTTGGCAGCAAGTATAGCCATTGTGGATTCTTAGTCGATTTGCGCCTTGCCAAAGAAATTTTCGGAGAATTAGTTCTCTTCGAATTTTTCCTCGCCTTGTACTATCTGTTCATGGCATAGTTTTATTTTCATCAACTGTTCATTGATTGACCAACGTTTGTATTCAATATATGATTTCGATGATTCAGCCTCAAGCCAAGTACAATCCTGAAGAACATTGCTTAGTTCATGAGTTCTAAGACATTGTCGTTTTATTTCCAAGCTTTGTGGTATATCTTTAGAAAGATTGAAGTCTTCTGCAGAAAATCTTGATTTGATTTTTTGATGGCTGTCGCAATGGATTTTGTTTCCTGTCGTTCTGTCCCATCAGGTTCTGCGTCAAGAGGTGCCTTGCTTGTTGATGGTGGCGTCTCTTCATTAATTCCAAGTTCCCAAATTGTTATATTTAAATCTCCCTTAATTTTTTCGACTTGGGAGCAAACGTGATAGTAATTCGTGGTGAAGTATAGATGATCCGCATTGTCGCCAAGCTCTATTATTTACTGATGCCTGGTTTGTAGGTCATTATGCAGGGATTCAGTTTCCTTCAATCTCGCTGTAGTGAATGCCTTGGTTCTCCGGGGGTACGACTCGCGCTTGTATTTGTCGAACACCGTTTGTATGCAGTCCACTACTGCCTTCTAGTCCTGTACTGGATCGTCGATTTCAATTTTTTTTGTAACTTGGTTGGTTTTGATTAATTTGACACTTTTATAGCCGTACCAAACGCCTTGGTTGATTTGACACTGTTAGCCGTGCCACACGCTTGATTTATTTGATAGTTCTTCCTTGAAAGAACGGCTCCCTTTCGCTCGAAAGACCAATGTTGGTGCGGCCTTAAAATATTTACCCTTACCACTGGTGGGGGAAATCAGTACTCAATGCAACTATGTTGATGTTATTTAACTATTGACCCTTACCTCGGATGGGGGAATCAATAGTTGAGTTAAAGACTGCTTTTTTTTAAGTGAAGTAATTTTTATTCGATCATCCTATTTTTACAAAAATTTATAACTAACTAGCTGACCGACAGACGTTGTCCTGTCCCACTTTCAATAAATTTGTTTGTGAGCGTTTTGTGAACTTGTGAAAAGCTATTTGTTTTGCGATATCGCGTCACAGTATTAGTCACATCAGTATTAGCAGAAATACTAGGCGTTTCCCGGCTGTCCCATCCCACTGACCCCTGCGCCCACTGACCTCCCGCCCGCTGACCTCCCGCCCACTGACGCCACGCCAACTTACACCTGCGTTTCCCGGCTGCCCCATCCCACTGACCCCCGCCCACTGACCTCCCGCCCAATTACACCCCACTAACTAACCAACTCACCAATCCAGAAAACTATAGAATCGTCACTTATACAGGCAAAACATGTACACTTGTTCGAATATTCTTTATATAAAGATCATATACAGGAAAAAATACATTTTCCACCCAAGCGCCACCTATCGGGTCCAAATTTTGTCAACGACTTTCTTTTTATTTAAATATTATATGGTGTGAATTTGAGCCAAATCGTTCCATAAATAAGAATTTTGGGAAAAAAACGATACCAGTCCCATCCGCCGGGCTGATTTGTGAATCTAAACCATCCAGGGCGTCACCCAAACGCATACAAAAAAATTCATTCAACTCGGTCCAGCCATTTAGGAGGAGTTCAGTGACATACACACGTACAGTAGAAATATATATATAAAGATTAAATATTAAAGTCATACAGAGATAAATTTTGGGGAGCTGCATTGTGATTGATCGGGAAACTACTGACTGCTCAAAACTTGGTTTGAGCCAGTAGCGCAACAATCAAGTTCGTGATTTAGTTCTTGCTCTACCTCCTAGTGGTGGTCCCCGGGCAACTATGTGTATAAATCCTAATATATGTAGTCTAAAATTGCAAGTGCGAACGGTCTAGCGTTTCTAGTCTAGGTAACGTGGGTTAGCAAACTGCGGTACCGAAAAATGCCCGCTACTGAAACCAACACAACCAATCAGAACCGTTTACAGAATCACCAAAGAGCTGACAGGTGGTCACCTCATCCGGTGAAAAGCCTAGATGGTGCCGTACTCGTTTCAGATGAGGATCAGCTCAAGCGATGGAAGGAGCATGTCTCTACGGTCCTTAACGGAGCTGCCGGAAGTAACAATTTCCTGAGTTCGCACCTCAACTCCCAGTAAAGATGAGATCGCTACCGCGATCAACGCACTAAAGAACAACAAGTCGGTAAGACTAGATGGTATACCCGCAGAGCTTCTGCGTTGAATTCCGGTTACCACTGCACCTGCTGTCGATTTTGAGAAGACGCTTGACAGTGTCAACAGACAGTTTATCTGGCTCGCCTTGCGCAGGAGAGGTATACCCGATAAACTAATAGCTATTATTAAAGCAACCTTTGATGGCTTTAAACGTCATGTGCTGCATAGAAGAAAGCTGTCAGAGGAATTCGAGATCCTAAGTGGGGTACGACAAGGTTGTATTCTACCGCCGATACTTTTTTTGTTGGTGATAAGCGATGTACTTCGCGCAGCTTTATCTACTGGAAACGGAGGAATTCGTTGGACTCTTACATCTCAACTCAAACATCTGGACTACGCTGACGACGTTTGTTTACTCTCACACAGAATTATGGAGCTGCACAAAATGACAACAAATGTGGAAAGGGAGGCAAATGTTGCGGGTTTGAAGATTAATACTGCCAAAACCAAAATCATCAACCTCGGCACTTACTCAGTAGCTCAAGTTAACATTGCTGGAAAGCCGGTATAGAGAGTAGAGAGTTTCCAATATGTTGGGAGTATTGTCTAGACCGAAGGTGGAACCGAACAGGACATTGTCAACCGAATCGGCAAAGCAAAATCAGTGTTTGGAATGATGTCCATGATATGGCGAAGCAATGCGATCAGCTTAAATACCAAGCTGCGACTGCTCCGCTACTATCACAAAAAGATTACACACGTTCGTAAATAGGTGCCTACGGAACATTTTTTTTTTTTTTTTATAATGTACACACGCTAAAGGGGTTTGCACCCTTATAATGCTTAGCACAGCGTGGGCGTTAGGAAATTAGGGAGAGGAAAGGATGAGATGTCTATGCACACGTGTCTTAAACGACTGCAGATCATATAAATGCGGAAACACAGAATCAGGCAATTCATTCCACATAACTATCGTGCGGCTTAAGAAGGAATCTCTGAATTGGTTAGTACGTCCGAAGATAGGCTTAATGGTGGACCCATGAGCTCGAGTTGAGGCACGGGTATTACGGATGGGTTGGAGAATGGGCGGGATGCATCTGGATATTTCTTTTGAACACCGCTTGTGAAAAAAGCGATAAAACAGTGACAGGCAGGAAACATCCTACGATGTTCAAGCGATTCGATTGTTTGATTGATTGCGATATGTACATCACCAATAAGTTTTAACGCGCGGTTCTGAACTCTGTCTAGTATATGCAATGTGGTCTTGGGAGAACCTGCCCAGACAATGCAGTTGTATTCAAGTTTAGGGCGAATATACGCCTTGTAAATAGTAGCCAGATCTGAAGGAGTGAAGTACATCTTGCACCATTTTAGGAAACCTAAGCATCTCGCAGCATTTTTGGCGATGGCAAATATGTGGTCATTCCAACGAAGCTTGCTGTTTTAAGGGTTTTTTGGCCAAACCGTATCTCTAACGAAAATCGAAACGAAATTACCAGAAAACGGGTCAGGCACAACCATCCAACGACGGAAGTAGCAGTGGATTGGTCATACACTCCGAAAAGGCGACAGTTCCATAGCAAACTACGCAATGCAATGGAATCCGTTATCTCAGGATTGTATAAGAACGGGTCGTCCGAGAAATACATGGTGCAGAACAGTTGAGGAGGAGTCACAGCAATTGGGGAAGAGTTGGAGAGAGCTGAAGCTCATTGCCAGGAACCGCACGCGCGTAGGCGTAGTAGAGGCTCAGGACCCACAAGGGGATATATGACATAAGTAAGTAAGTAAGAGATAAATTTTATATCTATGAATATGCATATGCATAACATAAATCCTGTAGGAGTATGTCTCTACGGGCATCTTAATTATTCTAACTTCTATCCTAGAGGCTGACGAAGATAAGGCTGCGATTTTTTGTGCTGCGCAAGGCAAATCCTAGGAATCCTCATGCAGTGTATGCTGATCATACGCGTACCCATGCATCCCATGGGAAATGCAGGTCAGTGATGTATTTCATGTATGGTGACTATGAGTGTTGACTGAGATACTCGTATACGTGCAAAGTGTATGTCGATTATGTGGGTGATTGGATTTAGATTATGTACTGAACTGAATGCGCTGAGAAGTGTAGATCAGCAAAGTACTTGCCGAATATGTGGGCGCTGCAGCTTAGGTATGTGCAGACTGCTCAGACTCTAAAGATACAAGCAGTTTTTTCGATTCACCAGTTTCTTCGCTGCAAATTTTTGCAACTCGATTTTAATCAACTCCTCGTAGACCAACTGAGTTGAAATTTTGCACAAACATGTCGTGACAATGCAATGTTGTGGTGGAAATGGGATGTCCCGATGATGGACTTGTTATGTAGAATCTTCAAAGATTTGTCGGTGTCAAATCCTGCAAGTCTATTTTGATGCACTTACCGTAATTTAATTCAACTGAAATTTCTTAGAGATGTACAGTCTTGATGACAATGTAATGTTAGGGTTCCACTGGTCATAAGATGGACTAGGAAGGAACAAGCAGTGTCTTATTTCACATGTTTGTTATTTACAAATTTTGCAGCTCGATTTTCATCAACTTCCCTTTGTCTTAGTTTAGTTGCATTTTTGCATACACATGTAGTCCCAATGACAATGGAGTGTTGTACCAATGAAGTGTTCTGATAATGGACTTGCTTCACAAATTTGTCTAAGTCAAATTTTGCAAGTCTTTTCGATAAAGTTATTCAATTGAATTTAAAGTTTTCACAGGTATGCAGTCACGATGACAATTTAGTGCTATGGTCTGATGATGTACCCTGAAGATACAAGAATTTATTTATTTAAAGTTTCTCTCATGTTGATTTTGAAAAAATGTCATTTATAAAATCAAGTAGAAATTGTATAGTTCTGAGAACAACAAAAGCAAGCTACTTGTAATATTGAGCAAGAGCCCACTTTCATAATAAAGAATAGGCGAGAAGTACTCGAGGTATTTGTTCATCCCAATCTTCTATTAGGCAGGGGTAGAAAAAAGAATGATATCTATGTAGGAATTGTGGGAAGTTCACTCCCTCCGTTCCTGGTATTGTATCGCTTATTAATCTTATCTTTTGCATTCACCTTATATTCTCGTTCTTATCTCATTAAATAAAATTGTTATAGTCATACGTTGCGCAGTCACCGTCGTTCCTGTTTTGCTGCGTCGTTCAAATGTCGACCGAATTGTTTAGCGTCGTATTTCTTCAGCGCAGAGCTGTCGATGTAGGACAGTTGAATCACCACAAGGGTGATTGACAGCATAATACTCGTATATAAGCGAGTCAACGTGGGTTGGTGTTATCGCAAAACGATGACACCAGCGAAGCTAATTGTTGCCGTAATCGGCGTAGGCAGTATTGGATTACTGCTGACGGCGCTGCTAAAGCTATGGACGTGGTATCGGCTGTTGAAGGCATTGCATGTGTGGGACATGCTCTAAAGCGATAACGATGGTGACTGCACAACAGGAGACAAAGTTCGTTTTTACTTACGCAGCCGTGCGGTCGTGCTTTTTCCGATTTCCTATTTTGATGTTTACTAGAATTAATTTGAAGTTGTAATTTTATAAGTTTGTACTCTCATATTGTTTTTTTATTTTATTAGTTTTATTTGAAATTAAATTATATTTGTCTGCTAAAAATAAAGCTTCGCATTTCTTATTTTCCTACATGGGGGCTCAACCGGGATTTCACCGGATAAACTAGGAAAGTTCGTTTTGTTTTGTTTTCTCGGGCGAATATTAAAATTTAAAATTTGAAAATAAAACTGAAAAGGTAAAGACAGTGAACAGAGTGAGATAAAGCTAAGAAGATAAAGACGGTGAAGAGAGCTAAGAAGGTGAACAGAGTGAAATAAAGCTAAGAAGGTAAAGACTGTGAAGAGAGCTAAGAAGGTAAAGACAGTGAACAGAGTGAAATAAAGCTAAGAAGGTAAAGACAGTGAAGAGAGCTAAGAAGGTAAAGACGGTGAAGAGAGCTAAGAAGGTGAACAGAGTGAAATAAAGCTAAGAAGGTAAAGACTGTGAAGAGAGCTAAGAAGGTAAAGACAGTGAACAGAGTGAAATAAAGCTAAGAAGGTAAAGACAGTGAAGAGAGCTAAGAAGGTAAAGACAGTGAACAGAGTGAAATAAAGCTAAGAAGGTAAAGACTGTGAAGAGAGCTAAGAAGGTAAAGACAGTGAACAGAGTGAAATAAAGCTAAGAAGGTAAAGACAGTGAAGAGAGCTAAGAAGGTAAAGACAGTGAACAGAGTGAAATAAAGCTAAGAAGGTAAAGACAGTGAAGAGAGCTAAGAAGGTAAAGACAGTGAACAGAGTGAAATAAAGCTAAGAAGGTAAAGACAGTGAAGAGAGCTAAGAAGGTAAAGACAGTGAACAGAGTGAAATAAAGCTAAGAAGGTAAAGACAGTGAAGAGAGCTAAGAAGGTAAAGACAGTGAACAGAGTGAAATAAAGCTAAGAAGGTAAAGACAGTGAAGAGAGCTAAGAAGGTAAAGACAGTGAACAGAGTAAAATAAAGCTAAGAAGATAAAGACGGTGAACAGAGTGAAATAAACTTAAGAAGGTAAAGACAGTGAAGAAAGTAAGATAAAGCAAAGAAGTTGGAGTGAAGTTAAGAAGATAAGAACGACAAGTGAGGCTAAGATATAGGAAAGTAAAGGGAAAGAGTGAAGAGACGTGGCGTACTGGGTGAAGTGAATGGACGATCTGCAGAAATTAACAGTCCGTCAGTTACAGGCGATTCTTAAGAGAAGAGGCCTGTCCTATCGTTATAACATCAAAACTGATTTGGTGGATCGAGTTCGCAGTGCGTTAGGAGAAGAAGGTGTAAAGGTAGTGGACATATTAGGCGCGATAAGAGAAGAAGAAGACGAACTTTCTGACACGAGCAACGACCAGCCTGAGACAAACGACCAAGGCAAAGAAGTCCGCCAGCAAGCCGAAGAGGTCACGATGACTACACAAAACAACTTCGTATTCCGAGACGTCGAAGAATCGCTGGAACAATTCTCAGGAGAAGGGGGAAAGAACTGTGCCAAATGGATAAAAGAGTTTGAGGAAATTGCAACATCGTGTGAGTGGAATGATGTACAAAAATATCTCTACTCGCGTAGACTATTGAAGGGAGCCGCGAAATTGGCGGTAGAAGCGACGGAGGGAGTAACAGACTGGTTCAAACTGAAGGCACTTTTAGCAAAGGAGTTCGGAAGGAAGACGTCAAGCATCGAAATACACAAAAAATTGGAGTCTAGAAAAAAAATTTCCTCAGAAACCCTATTAGAATACCTGTACGCAATGTCGCAGATCCGTGGTGAAGGAGACGTTGATGAATTCTCACTAATAGAGTACATAATTAATGGTATTCCGGAAACGGTAAATAATAAAACGATATTATACGAAGCCTCGACGCTGCAGGAGTTAAAATCCAAGTTGGAAGTATACCAGAGGATGCAACGCCAGATGCCGAAGCAACGAATTGAAACCAATAGAAATATGATGACTGGTAAGTCAAACTTTTCCCATGGCAGACACCCCGTTGCGCCAAAACGATGTCACAACTGTGGGGCCACGTCACACATGGCTTTGAACTGTCCCGATAGGGCTAAGGGGGCACGGTGTTTCCGATGCAACCAGTTCGGACACATCTCTCCCCAATGCCCGAACCAGAAAAAGGAAGACATTGATTCTAGAGGTGTGCGCAAAGTCCAGCGAATTGACTCGGACGGTAATCATGTGTCAATTTGTGTTGCGGAGAAACCCTACCAAGCATTCGTCGATAACGGAAGTGACGTCTCAATTGTACATAAATCGTTTGTAGAGGAAATTGGGGGAGTCAAAGTGAATCAACCAGGAATGACTCTAAAAGGATTTGGTAGCGCCCCCCTGAAAACAATGGGTTCCTGTCTTTTAGAAATACGAATTGGTCCGGATAGGCACTGGGTTCGGTTCCAAGTGGTTCCGGACAATTGGATCTCAGATCGGATATTGCTGGGAAGAGATTTTTTGCAGAATGTGGAACTATTGATAAGTCACGGAAGAATTAAGCACATTGAAGAAGATGGATGTGGAGAGGGTGGAACGAGCCAAGACCTATGATCTGGAGGAGAATGATGTTTTGAGCATCGGAGTGATTGACAACGAAGAGGACACAGATGGGAGCAGTCTGCGGGTTGGCAACGACAACTATAGAAATGCCATCTACGACATTGTTTCATCTTATTCCCCCAGAAGAGTTTCAAAGTCATGCATCGAAATGAACCTCGTACTACAAGACGAAAATCCTATATATCAGAAGGCTAGACGACTAGCACTACCAGAAAAAGAAGCAGTGTGCAAGCAAGTGGAGGAATGGTTAGAGGAAGGCATTATCCAGCATAGTCGGTCAGACTTCGCCAGCCCCATTGTCCTGGTGAAGAAGAAGGACGGGAGTAATCGGTTGTGTGTTGATTACCGGAGGTTAAACACTAAGATTATCAAGGACCGGTATCCCTTGCCAGTAATGAAAGAGATACTAGAGAAGCTGTACAAAGCAAAGGTGTTTACCACACTGGATCTTCGTAACGGGTTTTTCCACGTGGATGTGGCAGAGAGTAGCAGAAAGTATACCGCATTCGTGACACCAGACGGGCAGTACGAATTCCTGAAGGTTCCTTTTGGGCTGTGCAACTCACCCGCAGTTTTTCAACGGTTCGTCAATACAGTTTTTCGAGATTTAATAAGGCAAGACTACCTACTGTTGTATTTGGATGATGTGATTATCGCCGCGGAAAATGAGGATGAGAACTTAGCAAAGCTCGATGTCGTGTTGAGAGTAGCAGAGGGGAGCGGCTTGGTGATTAAGTGGGAAAAGTGTGATTTCCTGAGCAGATCTGCAAAATTCCTTAGGCACGTGGTGGAAAACGGCAGTATAAAGCCTTCTATTGAAAAGATAAGCGCAGTGAGGGGTTTTCCGAGACCGACTAATGTGAAACAAGTGCAGAGTTTCCTAGGACTAACGGGATTTTTCCGTAAGTTTGTGCCTAATTATGCTGTTTATGCAAAACCCCTTTCAGACTTGACTCAGAAGGAGAGTGCGTTCGTTTTTGACTCAGACCAAATCGTTGCATTTGAATCCCTAAAAGATTTACTGTGTAAAGAGCCCGTCCTTAAACTGTTTAATCCAATGCTAGAAACGGAGCTGCATACGGATGCTAGTATGGTAGGATATGGTGGTGTTCTGCTCCAGAAATACGAAGGTAATTTGCACCCTGTCTTTTATTTGAGTTTTAAAGCTACACCGGCTGAAAAGAATTACACCAGCTATGAGCATGAAGTTTTAGCCATAGTGAAGTGCATCAAGAAGTTACGCGTATATTTGTTGGGAATGAAATTCACGATCTACACGGACTGTAAGGCATTCCAGGCCACGATGAATAAAAAGGACTTATGCCCACGGGTGGCTAGGTGGGCGATCATGTTGCAAGAGTACTCGTGCGAGGTTTTGCACCGGTCGGGGTCATCCATGCGTCATGTCGATGCACTAAGCAGATACCCATCAGTACTGCGGATTGAGGATGGCATAATTGAGAGAGTTAAGAGGGCACAGCGTAAGGATGAATTTTGCCAATTAATCGTGGATATTCTTTCAGCAACGGGAAATTACAAAGATTACGAAATGAGGAATGACCTACTTTACAAGTTTGCAGAAGGTGCTCATTTGCTCGTGGTGCCTAAGTCTATGCAGAAGGAGATTTTGAGAGGCATTCACGGCAGAGGCCACATTGGCGCAAAAAAGGTGGAGGCAATCTGCAAGCAGGATTACTTTATCGCCAACATCGGAAATTGTATTGACGCTGTAATATCCAACTGTGTTCCGTGCATACTGGCTGCTCGGAAGGACGGAAAAGCGGAGGGGTTTCTGCATCCTATCGAGAAAAGCGATGTACCTCTACACACTTATCACGTGGATCATTTAGGTCCACTCCCTTCGACGAATAAGTTCTATAACTACCTATTCGTAGTGGTTGATGCTTTCACCAAGTTTGTCTGGATATATCCGGTAAAAACCACGAAGAGCGAGGAGATGGTCAAGAAAATGCAACAGCAGTGCGAAGTTTTCGGAAGTCCAGCGCGCATAATATCAGACAGAGGGGCAGCGTTCACCGCTAACATTTTTAAGGAATTCTGCGAAAAGAGCGGCATCCGTCACGTCTTAACGACAACAGGAGTTCCACGCGGAAACGGACAAGTGGAGAGGATGAATCGCATCATAATAGAAGTTCTCACTAGGGTTTCAGTGGAGGACCCTAAGAAGTGGTATAAACACGTCGCCCATGTTCAATGCGTGATAAATTCGACAGTGTCGCGGAGCACCAAGCGAAGCCCTTTCCAGCTTATGTTTGGAATTATGATGAGACGCGAGGATGACAATCAGCTACGAGAGTTGTTGGAGGAGGCGATACTGGACGACTTCGAGAATAGCCGGGATACGATGAGAAAAATAGCTAAGCAAGAGATACAGAAGGTGCAGGAGGACAATAGGAAGACGTATAATCGTAAGAGGAAGGCACCCAGATGTTACCAGTTGCATGATCTGGTAGCTAGGACGCAGTTTGGAGCCGGCCTTAAACTATACATCAAGTTTATGGGGCCATACGAGGTAACCAGGGTCAGAGGAAATTATCGCTATGATGTCCGAAAGGTAGGAGAGCATGATGGACCAAACATAACCTCCACCGCTGCCGATTTCATGAAACCTTGGGTGTCTGATCCACAAGAAGACGAAAACGAAGGGGAAAGTGATAGAGACGAAGACTTCGACTGAGGACAGCCGAAAAATTCAAGGATGGCCGGGTGTAGGAATTGTGGGAAGTTCACTTCCTCCGTTCCTGATATTGTATCGCTTATTAATCTTATCTTTTGCATTCACCTTATATTCTCGTTCTTATCTCATTAAATAAAATTGTTATAGTCATACGTTGCGCAGTCACCGTCGTTCCTGTTTTGCTGCGTCGTTCAAATGTCGACCGAATTGTTTAGCGTCGTATTTCTTCAGCGCAGAGCTGTCGATGTAGGACAGTTGAATCACCACAAGGGTGATTGACAGCATAATACTCGTATATAAGCGAGTCAACGTGGGTTGGTGTTATCGCAAAACGATGACACCAGCGAAGCTAATTGTTGCCGTAATCGGCGTAGGCAGTATTGGATTACTGCTGACGGCGCTGCTAAAGCTATGGACGTGGTATCGGCTGTTGAAGGCATTGCATGTGTGGGACATGCTCTAAAGCGATAACGATGGTGACTGCACAACAGGAGACAAAGTTCGTTTTTACTTACGCAGCCGTGCGGTCGTGCTTTTTCCGATTTCCTATTTTGATGTTTACTAGAATTAATTTGAAGTTGTAATTTTATAAGTTTGTACTCTCATATTGTTTTTTTATTTTATTAGTTTTATTTGAAATTAAATTATATTTGTCTGCTAAAAATAAAGCTTCGCATTTCTTATTTTCCTACATCTATCTATAAGGTAAAATTGCAATTTTTATTAAGAAAATTTATTTTATAAAATATATTTTAAATTACAGCTATAGTATTCAAATTATAAAAGCAAAATTAGGTTGTGATCTCAAATCTATACTCCGCAGTACTTAGTAAACTGTCCGACTTATTGATCGTCATCGGAAACGCAAGTTTTACTGGAAATTGCAATCTCTTGAATTTAAAAGAAAGATCCGTCGAAATTAGTGCTATCCGTGGGATAAAAACTGTTTCACACTGTCCTTTTTCTGTCAAGATAGTCACTTCAATTATATTGCTCGGCATCTCTTTTACGGTCTTGAGCCGTTTCAAAGTTTTGGCGAGTCGAGAAGTCGTTGTAAAATAATTGGAGATCAAACTGTAAGGTGCCAATCCAGACGAATTAAGTGAGTTTAGGAACTCAGTTAGATAATTCACTTCATCTCATCTCTGCTGATCTCAGCGATCCCGAAAACTATAGGAACAACACTGATATCGGTCACCTCCGGGGAGACAACTTACCCATAGGAGTGTCCTACCAAGACTATTAATCTCAGTGGTCCCGAGAACTATGGTATGGACACTAATATCGGTCAGCCTCCCTCAGTTATCGACCCCATCCCCCTAGAGCTGTCTTACCATCACCATTTAACTCAGCGACCCCGAAAACCATAGAATCGACATTAATATCGGTCACCCCCCCCACCACCTGTCAGTTATCGACCCCATCCCCCTAGAGCTGTCTTACCATCACCATTCAATTCAGCGACCCCGAAAAGCATAGAATCGACACTAATATCGGTCAACCCCCCTCAGTCATCGACCCCATCCCCCTAGAGCTGTCTTACCATCACCATTCAACTCAGCGTCCCAGAAAACCATAGAATCGATACTAATATCGGTCACCCCACCTCCCCTCAGTTATCGACCCCATCCCCCTAGAGCTGTCTTACCATCACCATTCAACTCAGGGACCCCGAAAAGCATAGAATCGACACTAATATCGGTCACCGCACCACCACTCAGTTATCGACCCCATCCCCCTAGAGCTGTCTTACCATCACCATTCAACTCAGCGACCCCGAAAACCATAGAATCGACACTAATATCGGTCACCCCCCACCCCCTGAGTTATCGACCCCATCCCCCTAGAGCTGTCTTACCATCACCATTCAATTCAGCGACCCCGAAAAGCATAGAATCGCTTACCACCACCATTCAACTTAGCGACCCCGAAAACTATAGAATCGACACTAATATCGGTCACCCCCCCACCTCAGTTATCGACACCATCCCCCTAGAGCTGTCTTACCATCACCATTCAACTCCGACGACCCCGACGTACTACCAACACTATTCATCACGGTGATACCGAAAACTGTAGCAGGGGGGGGTAGCAGATTTTTTGCCTGTGGTGGGGTGGCAGCAGCCTTCCACAACCAAAAAACGTGTTACCCCCTACCCACTATGTTTGATTCCAGATAGTAACTAATATGTATACCAAGTTTGGTTGAAATTGGTCAAGGCGTTTCAGAGCTAGTTAGGCACAAATATACAAACAAATAAATTCTCTATTTTATATATATAGTTAAGGTAAGAGAATGGAGGGTTGCAAAAGAACACTCATTCTCAGACCATCGCTATTTAATCTTCAAGCTAGACATCAAACCTGCCCTTCGTAAGTCCTTTATAAATAAGAAAAGGGGAAACTGGGGTATCCAGGTATAGGGAGATGCTAGGGAATTAACAAAGTCACAAAGGAAGGCTTGGAGGCTCTTTTGTGATAAAATGGAAGGGGCCTCGTAGACCTCTCGTCTACGAAAGATTCTCTCTATGACAAAAACCACTCCAAGTTATTTAATTAAACCGGATGGTTCATTGACAATATCGAGTGAGGAATCGTTGGAACTGCTCATGGAGACTCACTTTCCTGACTCAACTCGGGTGTGTGACTCAGAAATGAGTAGGCAACATCTGGAATCTCACTCGGTTCAAACGAAAGAGATCGCGACCAAACGCGAATCCAGTGGGCGATAAGCTTGAAACCCTTTAAATCGGCTGGCCCAGATAGGATAATCCCTGCGGAAATTCAGAATAACTCGGAGTGGATACTCCCATGGTTAGAGGCAATTTTCACAGGGTGTATAAAGCTGACATACATTCATAGGGCTTGGAAGGAATTCAAGGTAGTTTTTATACAGAAGCTCACATGGCTACCCAAAAGACCTGAGACCTATAACTCTATCATCCTATCTTCTGAAAGACTGATAGATGTTCATATAAGGGCTAAGGTAAAACCTAGCACTTGGGCAAAGTCCCAACATGCTTACTGCAAGGGGAAGTCTGTGGACACAGCCTTACATACCTTAGTAACACAATTGAGAAATCAATATACTCCCAGTAGTATACACTAGTAGCATTCTTGGATATCGAGGGTGCGTTCAACAATGTTTAAACAGAGGCAATCTGTAAAGGACTGTCAGACCTAGATGTGGACTACCCTATAAGCAGACTAATCAATAATTTCTTCTAGGCAGTATTATTAGTGCGGAACTGGGTGGTTCCATATTAAAGAGGCAGGCAGTTAGAGGAACACCGCAAGGAGGTGTATTATCCCTTCTCCTCTGGAATATAGCAATCAACGAATTAATGTTGAAACTGGAAGGAGAGGGGATAAAAGTGGTAGCGTATGCTGATGATGTAGCGTTAGCTGTCTCAGGAAAATATCCCAGAACTATTAAGGAGGTTATGCAAAATACCCTCCTTATCTTTAAAGAATGGGCAAATAAAAGCGGTCTAGGCGTCAACCCGTATAAGACAGAGCTTGTCCTTTTCACCAGAAAATATAAACTTCCAACAGTTGATACCTCCTTAGTTTTTTCTGATAAAGTAAGATTTCTTGGGACAATCTTGGACAGGAAACTGAGCTGGAAACCTAATTTAATAGAACGAGTAAATAAACCGAATATTGCTTTATACTCGTGCATAAACGCCATTGGTAAAAAATGGAGTTTGAAACCATAGCTGGTACACTGGCTTTACACGTCGGTATGGGGTAAGCGTATGGTGGCCAGCTATGGAAAAAACCACGTATATAAGTATATTGGCGAAGGTACAAAGAGCGGACTGTATGCTTATAAGCGGGGCGCTGAGATCTACACCAACTTGCACTCTGGAGGTTATGCTCCACCTGATTCCACTTGATATATTTGGCAAACAGAAAGCGGCAATTACAGCTACGTGACTGTTAGCTGTCAATCAGTGGAGAAGTCTTCAAAAAGGACACTCCACCATAACTAAATCGCTAAAGCAGGAGCTGACGAAACTGGATTACATAACACCAGTGCTATGCTTTCAAAAAGGTTTTCGGACAACAATGTATTATACTTAAAGAAGATTATCATTTATGTGGACAGTCAGGAGGTCATAAAATCGTTGGAGGCGGTCTCACTTAAATCTAAGGTGGCGTTGAGCTGTCACTCCTCTCTTAACGGGATTAGTGAGCAGTTCAATATAAAGATCATATGGGTCCCGGGCCACACGGATGTTGAGGGGAACTGCAGGGCGGACGAGTTAGCTAGACGTGGTACGACTCTCTAGCTGCTACCTAGGGAGTCCTATCGCGACATTGAAATTTGGGCTTCGGAAAGAGGCAGAAAAAATAACAAATGTAAGGTTGGAAAACACCAACACTTGCAATATTTCAAGACAGCTCTGGCCGAAGCTGGACTTAAAGCGCTCAACTTTTTTTTTATAATGTACACACGCTAAAGGGGTTTGCACCCTTATAATGCTTAGTACAGCGTTGGTGTTAGGAAATTAGGGAGAGGAAATGATGAGATGTCTATGCACGCGTGTCTTAAACGACTGCAGATCATACAAAAGCGGAAACACAGAATCAGGCAATTTATTCCACATAACTATCCACATAACTATCAACATAGCTGCGCTTATTTCCCTACTAAGAACGGTTGTAGGGATAATGACAGGACACCGCCTTCTAGGGAAACACGCGAGAAGGATGGGTGTCGAATATAATGACTTCTGCAAAAGTTGCATGGACGAGGAGGAGAAGAGACCATAGAACATCTTCTTTGCTCATGTCCGGCCATAATGCACAGAAGGCACAAACACTTGGGTAAGCGGATAATGAATAAAATATCAGATCTCGAAAACGACAAAGTGCGAGATATACTACGATTCATTAGCTGCCACCGCCACCTAACCTTACCTAACCTACCAGCAAGCAGGGCCGGTGATGACCAGCAAGGCTGCATAAATTTACGGGCTTTTGTGACTAATTGTAGCTGTCGCCAGTACGAGGAAATAAAATTTTGACCTGCTGGACAGACTAGTGCCAGCGAAATATTTTTCGTGTTTTTTTTTTGTGTCAACGGAAAATCTGAGACAGCATTAGAGCACTTTATTTGTAGACATGCTCTTAGGATAGTTGAGCTATGATTAAGAGATTTTGCTTTTCTTTTTTTTTATATATATATAATTTGCGCACCCTTATTATGTTCGGCTATATGCTTGGCATAGCGTGGCGTTAAGGGAAAGGAGAAGAAAAGAGGAGATGTCTATGAGCTTGTGTTTTGAATGCCTATGGATCATAGTGATGTGGAAAGACAGAGCTCGGCAGAGCATTCCACATACGTGTTGTACGGCTGAAGAACGAATCCCTGAACTTAACTGTACGTCCAAAGATGGGCTTAAGGGTAAACTGATGTGCATTTAGAGCGCCACGAGTATTGCGGTTGAATTCAAGGAGAGGTGGCATGCAACTGGCTATTTCCTTTGAGCACCGTTGGTGGAAGAAGCGATAAAATAGTGACAAGCATGAGACGTTCCTGCGGTGTTCAAGCGAATCTATTGATTTCGCAATGTTTTCGTCACCGATAAGTTTTATCGCACGGTTTTGTATTCTATATAGTTGATGCAAGATGGTTTTAGGCGCACCAGACCAAAAATGACGATTGTACTCAAGTTTAGGGCGAATAAAAGCCTTGTAGATAGTAGCCAGATCAGAGGAAGTAAAATATTTCTTGCACCGGGTTAGAAAACCTAAACATTTCGCAGCATTTTTGGCGACGGTAAATATGTGGTCATTCCAACGGAGCTTGTCGTTAACGCACATACCGAGAATTGCGAGATTTTCAGTTTCCTCGATGCAAGTGCCATTCATGGATAATGGCATGGGATTTGGGATTCGATTAGACGACAGGAGACAGCATTGGGTTTTGGAAGCGTTAAATTCTACTCGATTGTTTTCTCCCCATTTTATTATGCTGTCTAGGTTAGAATTTAACGTGCTTAACATACGAAGTTGTTTGAGTTCCACATGAGAGGTGGATGGACGTTCCTCAAACTTATATGAGAAAAACACACGACAGTTAAGTTTCACTAAGTTCTTTAGCTGCGCTGTTAAGGATGGGGCACACGGACACACACATTGCACTTTGCACTTGATGGTAGGCCGAATGCGCGAACCGTTTGCTTGCACTTTTGTTTTGATTTTTTTGTGCGCAAACACATAACACGACACTTTTTTGACCTCATTAATTTTGGGTATTTATTTAATAAAAAACTGAATTTAATTCAGCTAATAAGTTATAAAACATTTATTGATTCTAAGGCAGTACGAAGTTCGCCGGGTCAGCTAGTTTTTAATAAAACAGCCAATAAAAATTTAAATTTTTCCCGTGAATTCTCTGATCGGGGATTCACAATGTGCAAAGTTTAAATAAAATCGTAAAATTTAAAAAAAAAAATTGTTTGGGATCAATCCAAAATTTTTACAAAAAGTGTTTCCATCGGAGATACACATGTGCATAAAATTTAAAAAAAATCGTCGGTCCTGGGGCCACTTCCAAAGTTTAACAAAAAGCGTTGTTCATATTAAAGATTAAAGATTAAGATTAAACATGTATAAAATTTGAAGAAAATCGGATAAATTTTTTAAAATTTTCAGGACCCGATAACTCTCGACCCCGGGGACCGATCACTTCTAAATTTTTACAAAAAGTGTTGTTCATCGGAGATACATACATGCGTATAAAATTTAAATAAAATCGGGTAAATTTTGTAAAACATTTGTATGTGTGTCCCCTGACCCATAGGCCCGAGGGCCCAAATTTTAATAGAAACTGTTGTCATCGGAGATATACATTTGTACAAAGCTTGTATAAAATCTAGCTTAAGGAAGTGGGTTAAAAAATATCAGATCTCGAAAACGACAAAGTGCGAGATATACTACGATTCATTAGCTGCCACCGCCACCTAACCTTACCTAACCTACCAGCAAGCAGGGCCGGTGATGACCAGCAAGGCTGCATAAATTTACGGGCTTTTGTGACTAATTGTAGCTGTCGCCAGTACGAGGAAATAAAATTTTGACCTGCTGGACAGACTAGTGCCAGCGAAATATTTTTCGTGTTTTTTTTTTGTGTCAACGGAAAATCTGAGACAGCATTAGAGCACTTTATTTGTAGACATGCTCTTAGGATAGTTGAGCTATGATTAAGAGATTTTGCTTTTCTTTTTTTTTATATATATATAATTTGCGCACCCTTATTATGTTCGGCTATATGCTTGGCATAGCGTGGCGTTAAGGGAAAGGAGAAGAAAAGAGGAGATGTCTATGAGCTTGTGTTTTGAATGCCTATGGATCATAGTGATGTGGAAAGACAGAGCTCGGCAGAGCATTCCACATACGTGTTGTACGGCTGAAGAACGAATCCCTGAACTTAACTGTACGTCCAAAGATGGGCTTAAGGGTAAACTGATGTGCATTTAGAGCGCCACGAGTATTGCGGTTGAATTCAAGGAGAGGTGGCATGCAACTGGCTATTTCCTTTGAGCACCGTTGGTGGAAGAAGCGATAAAATAGTGACAAGCATGAGACGTTCCTGCGGTGTTCAAGCGAATCTATTGATTTCGCAATGTTTTCGTCACCGATAAGTTTTATCGCACGGTTTTGTATTCTATATAGTTGATGCAAGATGGTTTTAGGCGCACCAGACCAAAAATGACGATTGTACTCAAGTTTAGGGCGAATAAAAGCCTTGTAGATAGTAGCCAGATCAGAGGAAGTAAAATATTTCTTGCACCGGGTTAGAAAACCTAAACATTTCGCAGCATTTTTGGCGACGGTAAATATGTGGTCATTCCAACGGAGCTTGTCGTTAACGCACATACCGAGAATTGCGAGATTTTCAGTTTCCTCGATGCAAGTGCCATTCATGGATAATGGCATGGGATTTGGGATTCGATTAGACGACAGGAGACAGCATTGGGTTTTGGAAGCGTTAAATTCTACTCGATTGTTTTCTCCCCATTTTATTATGCTGTCTAGGTTAGAATTTAACGTGCTTAACATACGAAGTTGTTTGAGTTCCACATGAGAGGTGGATGGACGTTCCTCAAACTTATATGAGAAAAACACACGACAGTTAAGTTTCACTAAGTTCTTTAGCTGCGCTGTTAAGGATGGGGCACACGGACACACACATTGCACTTTGCACTTGATGGTAGGCCGAATGCGCGAACCGTTTGCTTGCACTTTTGTTTTGATTTTTTTGTGCGCAAACACATAACACGACACTTTTTTGACCTCATTAATTTTGGGTATTTATTTAATAAAAAACTGAATTTAATTCAGCTAATAAGTTATAAAACATTTATTGATTCTAAGGCAGTACGAAGTTCGCCGGGTCAGCTAGTTTTTAATAAAACAGCCAATAAAAATTTAAATTTTTCCCGTGAATTCTCTGATCGGGGATTCACAATGTGCAAAGTTTAAATAAAATCGTAAAATTTAAAAAAAAAAATTGTTTGGGATCAATCCAAAATTTTTACAAAAAGTGTTTCCATCGGAGATACACATGTGCATAAAATTTAAAAAAAATCGTCGGTCCTGGGGCCACTTCCAAAGTTTAACAAAAAGCGTTGTTCATATTAAAGATTAAAGATTAAGATTAAACATGTATAAAATTTGAAGAAAATCGGATAAATTTTTTAAAATTTTCAGGACCCGATAATTCTCGACCCCGGGGACCGATCACTTCTAAATTTTTACAAAAAGTGTTGTTCATCGGAGATACATACATGCGTATAAAATTTAAATAAAATCGGGTAAATTTTGTAAAACATTTGTATGTGTGTCCCCTGACCCATAGGCCCGAGGGCCCAAATTTTAATAGAAACTGTTGTCATCGGAGATATACATTTGTACAAAGCTTGTATAAAATCTAGCTTAAGGAAGTGGGTTAAAAAATATCAGATCTCGAAAACGACAAAGTGCGAGATATACTACGATTCATTAGCTGCCACCGCCACCTAACCTTACCTAACCTACCAGCAAGCAGGGCCGGTGATGACCAGCAAGGCTGCATAAATTTACGGGCTTTTGTGACTAATTGTAGCTGTCGCCAGTACGAGGAAATAAAATTTTGACCTGCTGGACAGACTAGTGCCAGCGAAATATTTTTCGTGTTTTTTTTTTGTGTCAACGGAAAATCTGAGACAGCATTAGAGCACTTTATTTGTAGACATGCTCTTAGGATAGTTGAGCTATGATTAAGAGATTTTGCTTTTCTTTTTTTTTATATATATATAATTTGCGCACCCTTATTATGTTCGGCTATATGCTTGGCATAGCGTGGCGTTAAGGGAAAGGAGAAGAAAAGAGGAGATGTCTATGAGCTTGTGTTTTGAATGCCTATGGATCATAGTGATGTGGAAAGACAGAGCTCGGCAGAGCATTCCACATACGTGTTGTACGGCTGAAGAACGAATCCCTGAACTTAACTGTACGTCCAAAGATGGGCTTAAGGGTAAACTGATGTGCATTTAGAGCGCCACGAGTATTGCGGTTGAATTCAAGGAGAGGTGGCATGCAACTGGCTATTTCTCTTGAGCACCGTTGGTGGAAGAAGCGATAAAATAGTGACAAGCATGAGACGTTCCTGCGGTGTTCAAGCGAATCTATTGATTTCGCAATGTTTTCGTCACCGATAAGTTTTATCGCACGGTTTTGTATTCTATATAGTTGATGCAAGATGGTTTTAGGCGCACCAGACCAAAAATGACGATTGTACTCAAGTTTAGGGCGAATAAAAGCCTTGTAGATAGTAGCCAGATCAGAGGAAGTAAAATATTTCTTGCACCGGGTTAGAAAACCTAAACATTTCGCAGCATTTTTGGCGACGGTAAATATGTGGTCATTCCAACGGAGCTTGTCGTTAACGCACATACCGAGAATTGCGAGATTTTCAGTTTCCTCGATGCAAGTGCCATTCATGGATAATGGCATGGGATTTGGGATTCGATTAGACGACAGGAGACAGCATTGGGTTTTGGAAGCGTTAAATTCTACTCGATTGTTTTCTCCCCATTTTATTATGCTGTCTAGGTTAGAATTTAACGTGCTTAACATACGAAGTTGTTTGAGTTCCACATGAGAGGTGGATGGACGTTCCTCAAACTTATATGAGAAAAACACACGACAGTTAAGTTTCACTAAGTTCTTTAGCTGCGCTGTTAAGGATGGGGCACACGGACACACACATTGCACTTTGCACTTGATGGTAGGCCGAATGCGCGAACCGTTTGCTTGCACTTTTGTTTTGATTTTTTTGTGCGCAAACACATAACACGACACTTTTTTGACCTCATTAATTTTGGGTATTTATTTAATAAGAAACTGAATTTAATTCAGCTAATAAGTTATAAAACATTTATTGATTCTAAGGCAGTACGAAGTTCGCCGGGTCAGCTAGTTTTTAATAAAACAGCCAATAAAAATTTAAATTTTTCCCGTGAATTCTCTGATCGGGGATTCACAATGTGCAAAGTTTAAATAAAATCGTAAAATTTAAAAAAAAAAATTGTTTGGGATCAATCCAAAATTTTTACAAAAAGTGTTTCCATCGGAGATACACATGTGCATAAAATTTAAAAAAAATCGTCGGTCCTGGGGCCACTTCCAAAGTTTAACAAAAAGCGTTGTTCATATTAAAGATTAAAGATTAAGATTAAACATGTATAAAATTTGAAGAAAATCGGATAAATTTTTTAAAATTTTCAGGACCCGATAACTCTCGACCCCGGGGACCGATCACTTCTAAATTTTTACAAAAAGTGTTGTTCATCGGAGATACATACATGCGTATAAAATTTAAATAAAATCGGGTAAATTTTGTAAAACATTTGTATGTGTGTCCCCTGACCCATAGGCCCGAGGGCCCAAATTTTAATAGAAACTGTTGTCATCGGAGATATACATTTGTACAAAGCTTGTATAAAATCTAGCTTAAGGAAGTGGGTTAAAAAATTTGGCCCGCCAGCCAGACAGCCAGCCACAAACACACGGACACGCGAAGATAATATAAAGAATTTAAAAAGGGATTTTTTTAAAATTATATCAATAAAACTGAACAATATAATGTTCTAAGCCGAATTGAAATGTATTTAGTTTTTTTGCCTAATTTGTTTCTACAAACTGAAAAAGGAAGTGGCCTTAATATGACGAGTTTTTAATTAAAAAAAGCATATTTTTAACGTAACTGCATATATTTTTTTAACTTGCCGCTTTTTGAAGATTGGGCGATTTTCAAGTGGTGCCTAGTACTTTTGTCCAAGGCTGTATAATATGTTTGATTTAGGCTGTGTTTTTAGTTTTAAAGTAAAGTTTTCGACTTATATATATTCTTATATTATTATAGAATACGATTTTAATTTTATGAAATGAATAGAACAGAAATAGCAACAGAAAGTTACCTGTAAATATGAGAAAAATCCTGTTCAACACTTGCATTTCCTTTCATTTGACTATTTGCGGCGATTTTGACCATTTCCACCAAACTTTCAGGATGTTGTTCGCGAAAACCTAGCAATCTGCCTTTAATATCATCATGCCACTCGTGGAAACGTCCCGACCATCCCTGATATTCATGCAGTTTCTCCATTTTCTGTCAGCTTCAAGTAAGTAATTTCTACTTAAAGAACCCTTATTCGAAAATCAATAATGTATAAAGTCTAAATAATATTATATTATGAGTAGACTCCCAAAATTTATTAATTTATGATGTCACCGTCAATAGCTAAATTTGAAATGGTTATTTAATTTACATTAAAATTATTATTACAAATTAAATCGCAATCAAAAAATAAAAGTTGTAAAAATAAATTATTTACCAATTACGGTACTACTAGGTCTTCGCAATACGAGCAGTTGACTAAACAATGGCAATGCATTATAAAATGTTCAATGCACTGCGTTTACAATCTTATGATTTTAAAATACGAGTAGTTAAGACATATGATTGAAGATATGCTTAACTATATTATATATTGTTGATAACTGGCTTCGTATGAGGTAAAGCTTTTTTTTCGTTTATACATTACATATTACCGAATGACAGGGTAAGTCAAATTGATATTCTAATGGACTAACGAAGAAATATTTTGTACACATTAAGGGTGCCCATAGTTTTACTGAAAGAATCCAAAATGTCTTATAATTTATTTTCACATGACTATATAAAAAAGTGACTGTTTCCTAATGCCTCGAATGTAGGGATTATCCACACTAGTGATTTACTGCAGTCTCAGCGAACACACATTACCACAGTATATTTGTAATTTCTTTGTTTCATTGCGGATAAGCAGTTTCAGGAATACTTTATTTGGTACTGTGAAAAATAGCGTACATTACTTGCTAAAAGACCCCATCGAATGCTCGTCATATTGCCGCACTCGGCAGCGGACTCTTGCTTCAAGCTTTTAATTCGCACTATAACGTCTACTTTACTAGCTCATTATGTAGTATACTACATACTACTCGTATATTGCACACCGTTTTGCAACTGGTTTTCTAGTTATCGAGAGAAATACATAAAAAAAAGAGCAGGGTAGGCTGTGTCGAAGACACGACCGTGGGTTTTGAGCGTGACAACTTCTGTCCGGGACGAAAGAAAAGAAAACAAAGATCTTGTTGTCTGTGGGATATAAACACGGACGGATATATTAAAAAAAATGCTATACTAAATACAAGTCCTACGCCTTGCACCGTAGCTCATCACATACATTATCATCACATCACATTATATATAAATTATTTATAAGCAAATTTTAATGTTCATAACCACTAACTGTGAAGTTGCTGCATATTGCATATTACTGCCCAAACACAGTAATGCAGCTTTTGGTTTCAACTAACATACACACATGATCATCAATCACATCACATACAACAGAATAAATAATTTATAAGCTGATTTAAATGTTCATAACAATTTATTGTGAGATGGGTACATATTAAATATATCATATCACTGCACAAAGCTAGTAATGCAGTTGCGTCGATAGTAGTAGGAGAAGTAAGAGCTGTTAAAAAAATATGTGCGTGTAATCTTTACGCGCGGTTGGAGTGAAATTCTTTGACGTTGTGGCCAATATTACGATTAAATTAAAAGGCACGAATCCCTTGAGAAACGGCTTGGTTCCAAAAATCCCAGACCCTATTCGCCAGATCCCAGAATTTCCATAGGAACAAGTCTTATAGTCACATATTAGTCCTACATTCCGAGTTTCATACAAATCCCTTGAGAAATGGCTTGGTTCAAAAAATCGCAGACCCTATTGGCCATATCCTAGAATTTCCATAGGAACAAGTCTTATAGTCACATATTAGTCCTACATTCCGGGTTTCATACGAATCCCTTGAGAAATGGCTTGGTTCCAAAAATCCCAGACCCTATTGGCCAGATCCCAGAATTTCCATAGGAACAAGTCTTATAGTCACATATTAGTCCTACATTCCGAGTTTCATACGAATCCCATGAGAAATGGCTTGGTTCCAAAAATCCCAGACCCTATTGGCCAGATCCCAGAATTTCCATAGGAACAAGTCTTATAGTCACATATTAGTCCTACATTCCGAGTTTCATACGAATCCCTTGAGAAATGGCTTGGTTCCAAAAATCCCAGACCCTATTGGCCAGATCCCAGAATTTCCATAGGAACAAGTCTTATAATCACATATTAGTCCTACATTCCGAGTTTCATACAAATCCCTTGAGAAATGGCTTGGTTCCAAAAATCCCAGACCCTAGAATTTCCATAGGAACAAGTCTTATAGTCACATATTAGTCCTACATTCCGAGTTTCATACGAATCCCTTGAGAAATGGTTTGGTTCCAAAAATCCCAGACCCTATTGGCCAGATCCCAGAATTTCCATAGGAACAAGTCTTATAGTCACATATTAGTCCTACATTCCGAGTTTCATACAAATCCCTTGAGAAATGGCTTGGTTCCAAAAATCCCAGACCCTATTAGCCAGATCCCAGAATTTCCATAGGAACAAAGTCTAGGCCATATCCTAGAATTTCCATAGGAACAAGTCTTATAGTCACATATTAGTCCTACATTCCGAGTTTCATACGAATCCCTTGAGAAATGGCTTGGTTCCACAAATCCCAGACCCTATTGGCCAGATCCCAGAATTTCCATAGGAACAAGTCTTATAGTCACATATTAGTCCTACATTCCGAGTTTCATACGAATCCCATGAGAAATGGCTTGGTTCCAAAAATCCCAGACCCTATTGGCCAGATCCCAGAATTTCCATAGGAACAAGTCTTATAGTCACATATTAGTCCTACATTCCGAGTTTCATACGAATCCCTTGAGAAATGGCTTGGTTCCAAAAATCCCAGACCCTATTGGCCAGATCCCAGAATTTCCATAGGAACAAGTCTTATAATCACATATTAGTCCTACATTCCGAGTTTCATACAAATCCCTTGAGAAATGGCTTGGTTCCAAAAATCGCAGACCCTAGAATTTCCATAGGAACAAGTCTTATAGTCACATATTAGTCCTACATTCCGAGTTTCATACGAATCCCTTGAGAAATGGTTTGGTTCCAAAAATCCCAGACCCTATTGGCCAGATCCCAGAATTTCCATAGGAACAAGTCTTATAGTCACATATTAGTCCTACATTCCGAGTTTCATACAAATCCCTTGAGAAATGGCTTGGTTCCAAAAATCCCAGACCCTATTAGCCAGATCCCAGAATTTCCATAGGAACAAGTCTTATAGTCACATATTAGTCCTAAATTCCGAGTTTCATACAAATCCCTTGAGAAATGGCTTGGTTCCAAAAATCCCAGACCCTAGAATTTCCATAGGAACAAGTCTAATAGTCACATATTAGTCCTACATTCCGAGTTTCATACGAATCCCTTGAGAATACCCTATTGGCCAGATCCCAGAATTTCCATAGGAACAAGTCTTATAGTCACATATTAGTCCTACATTTCGAGTTTCATACAAATCCCTTGAGAAATGGCTTGGTTCCAAAAATCGCAGACCCTATTGGCCAGATCCTAGAATTTCCATAGGAACAAGTCTTATAGTCACATATTAGTCCTACATTCCGAGTTTCATACGAATCCCTTGAGAAATGGCTTGGTTCCAAAAATCCCAGACCGTATTGGCCAGATCCCAGAATTTCCATAGGAACAAGTCTTATAGTCACATATTAGTCCTACATTCCGAGTTTCATACGAATCCCATGAGAAATGGCTTGGTTCCAAAAATCCCAGACCCTATTGGCCAGATCCCAGAATTTCCATAGGAACAAGTCTTATAGTCACATATTAGTCCTACATTCCGAGTTTCATACGAATCCCTTGAGAAATGGCTTGGTCTAAAAATCCCAGACCCTATTGGCCAGATCCCAGAATTTCCATAGGAACAAGTCTTATAGTCACATATTAGTCCTACATTCCGAGTTTCATACAAAACCCCTGAAGAAATGGCTTGGTTCCAAAAATCCCAGACCCTAGAATTTCCATAGGAACAAGTCTTATAGTCACATATTAGTCCTACATTCCGAGTTTCATACGAATCCCTTGAGAAATGGTTTGGTTCCAAAAATCCCAGACCCTATTGGCCAGATCCCAGAATTTCCACAGGAACAAGTCTTATAGTCACATATTAGTCCTACATTCCAAGTTTCATACGAATCCCTTGAGAAAAGGCTTGGTTCCAAAAATCCCAGACCCTATTGGCCAGATCCCAGAATTTCCATAGGAACAAGTCTTATAGTCACATATTAGTCCTACATTCCGAGTTTCATACAAATCCCTTGAGAAATGGCTTGGTTCAAAAATCCCAGACCCTATTGGCCAGATCGCAGAATTTCCATAGGAACAAGTCTTATAGTCACATATTAGTCCTACATTCCGAGTTTCATACAAATCCCTTGAGAAATGGCTTGGTTCCAAAAATCCCAGACCCTAGAATTTCCATAGGAACAAGTCTAATAGTCACATATTAGTCCTACATTCCGAGTTTCATACGAATCCCTCGAGAAATGGTTTGGTTCCAAAAATCCCAGACCCTATTGGCCAGATCCCAGAATTTCCACAGGGACAAGTCTTATAGTCACATATTGGTCCTACATTCCGAGTTTCATACAAATCCCTTGAGAAATGGCTTGGTTCAAAAAATCCCAGACCCTATTGGCCAGATCCCAGAATTTCCATAGGAACAAGTCTTATAGTCACATATTAGTCCTACATTCCGAGTTTCATACAAATCCCTTGAGAAATGGCTTGGTTCCAAAAATCCCAGACCCTATTGGCCAGATCCTAGAATTTCCATAGGAACAAGTCTTATAGTCACATATTAGTCCTACATTCCGAGTTTCATACAAATCCCTTGAGAAATGGCTTGGTTCCAAAAATCGCAGACCCTATTGGCCAGATCCTAGAATTTCCATAGGAACAAGTCTTATAGTCACATATTAGTCCTACATTCCGAGTTTCATACGAATCCCTTGAGAAATGGCTTGGTTCCAAAAATCCCAGACCCTATTGGCCAGATCCCAGAATTTCCATAGGAACAAGTCTTATAGTCACATATTAGTCCTACATTCCGAGTTTCATACGAATCCCATGAGAAATGGCTTGGTTCCAAAAATCCCAGACCCTATTGGCCAGATCCCAGAATTTCCATAGGAACTAGTCTTATAGTCACATATTAGTCCTACATTCCGAGTTTCACACGAATCCCTTGAGAAATGGCTTGGTTCCAAAAATCCCAGACCCTATTGGCCAGATCCCAGAATTTCCATAGGAACAAGTCTTATAGTCACATATTAGTCATACATTCCGAGATTCATACAAATCCCTTGAGAAATGGCTTGGTTCCAAAAATCCCAGACCCTAGAATTTCCATAGGAACAAGTCTTATAGTCACATATTAGTCCTACCTTCCGAGTTTCATACGAATCCCTTTAGAAATGGTTTGGTTCCAAAAATCCCAGACACTATTGGCCAGATCCCAGAATTTCCACAGGAACAAGTCTTATAATCACATATTAGTCCTACATTCCAAGTTTCATACGAATCCCTTGAGAAATGGCTTGGTTCCAAAAATCCCAGACCCTATTGGCCAGATCGCAGAATTTCCTTAGGAACAAGTCTTATAGTCACATATTAGTCCTACATTCCGAGTTTCATACAAATCCCTTGAGAAATGGCTTGGTTCCAAAAATCCCAGACCCTATTGGCCAGATCCCAGAATTTCCATAGGAACAAGTCTTATAATCACATATTAGTCCTACATTCCGAGTTTCATACAAATCCCTTGAGAAATGGCTTGGTTCCAAAAATCCCAGACCCTAGAATTTCCATAGGAACAAGTCTAATAGTCACATATTAGTCCTACATTCCGAATTTCATACGAATCCCTTGAGAAATGGTTTGGTTCCAAAAATCCCAGACCCTATTGGCCAGATCCCAGAATTTCCACAGGAACAAGTCTTATAGTCACATATTGGTCCTACATTCCGAGTTTCATACGAATCCCTTGAGAAATAGCTTGGTTCCAAAAATCCCAGACCCTATTGGCCAGATCCCAGAATTTCCATAGGAACAAGGCTTATAGTCACATATTAGTCCTACATTCCGAGTTTCATACAAATCCCTTGAGAAAAGGCTTGGTTCCAAAAATCCCAGACCCTATTGGCCAGATCCCAGAATTTCCATAGGAACAAGTCTTATAGTCACATATTAGTCCTACATTCCGAGTTTCATACGAATCCCTTGAGAAATGGCTTGGTTCCAAAAATCCCAGACCCTATTGGCCAGATCCCAGAATTTCCATAGGAACAAGTCTTATAGTCACATATTAGTCCTACATTCCGAGTTTCATACGAATCTCATGAGAATTTCCATAGGAACAAGTCTTATAGTCACATATTAGTCCTACATTCCGAGTTTCATACAAATCCCTTGAGAAATGGCTTGGTTCCAAAAATCCCAGACCCTATTAGCCAGATCCCAGAATTTCCATAGGAACAAGTCTTATAGTCACATATTAGTCCTAAATTCCGAGTTTCATACAAATCCCTTGAGAAATGGCTTGGTTCCAAAAATCCCAGACCCTAGAATTTCCATAGGAACAAGTCTAATAGTCACATATTAGTCCTACATTCCGAGTTTCATACGAATCCCTTGAGAATACCCTATTGGCCAGATCCCAGAATTTCCATAGGAACAAGTCTTATAGTCACATATTAGTCCTACATTTCGAGTTTCATACAAATCCCTTGAGAAATGGCTTGGTTCCAAAAATCGCAGACCCTATTGGCCAGATCCTAGAATTTCCATAGGAACAAGTCTTATAGTCACATATTAGTCCTACATTCCGAGTTTCATACGAATCCCTTGAGAAATGGCTTGGTTCCAAAAATCCCAGACCGTATTGGCCAGATCCCAGAATTTCCATAGGAACAAATCTTATAGTCACATATTAGTCCTACATTCCGAGTTTCATACGAATCCCATGAGAAATGGCTTGGTTCCAAAAATCCCAGACCCTATTGGCCAGATCCCAGAATTTCCATAGGAACAAGTCTTATAGTCACATATTAGTCCTACATTCCGAGTTTCATACGAATCCCTTGAGAAATGGCTTGGTCTAAAAATCCCAGACCCTATTGGCCAGATCCCAGAATTTCCATAGGAACAAGTCTTATAGTCACATATTAGTCCTACATTCCGAGTTTCATACAAATCCCTTGAGAAATGGCTTGGTTCCAAAAATCCCAGACCCTAGAATTTCCATAGGAACAAGTCTTATAGTCACATATTAGTCCTACATTCCGAGTTTCATACGAATCCCTTGAGAAATGGTTTGGTTCCAAAAATCCCAGACCCTATTGGCCAGATCCCAGAATTTCCACAGGAACAAGTCTTATAGTCACATATTAGTCCTACATTCCAAGTTTCATACGAATCCCTTGAGAAAAGGCTTGGTTCCAAAAATCCCAGACCCTATTGGCCAGATCCCAGAATTTCCATAGGAACAAGTCTTATAGTCACATATTAGTCCTACATTCCGAGTTTCATACAAATCCCTTGAGAAATGGCTTGGTTCAAAAATCCCAGACCCTATTGGCCAGATCGCAGAATTTCCATAGGAACAAGTCTTATAGTCACATATTAGTCCTACATTCCGAGTTTCATACAAATCCCTTGAGAAATGGCTTGGTTCCAAAAATCCCAGACCCTAGAATTTCCATAGGAACAAGTCTAATAGTCACATATTAGTCCTACATTCCGAGTTTCATACGAATCCCTCGAGAAATGGTTTGGTTCCAAAAATCCCAGACCCTATTGGCCAGATCCCAGAATTTCCACAGGGACAAGTCTTATAGTCACATATTGGTCCTACATTCCGAGTTTCATACAAATCCCTTGAGAAATGGCTTGGTTCAAAAAATCCCAGACCCTATTGGCCAGATCCCAGAATTTCCATAGGAACAAGTCTTATAGTCACATATTAGTCCTACATTCCGAGTTTCATACAAATCCCTTGAGAAATGGCTTGGTTCCAAAAATCCCAGACCCTATTGGCCAGATCCTAGAATTTCCATAGGAACAAGTCTTATAGTCACATATTAGTCCTACATTCCGAGTTTCATACAAATCCCTTGAGAAATGGCTTGGTTCCAAAAATCGCAGACCCTATTGGCCAGATCCGGGTTAGAAAACCTAAACATTTCGCAGCATTTTTGGCGACGGTAAATATGTGGTCATTCCAACGGAGCTTGTCGTTAACGCACATACCGAGAATTGCGAGATTTTCAGTTTCCTCGATGCAAGTGCCATTCATGGATAATGGCATGGGATTTGGGATTCGATTAGACGACAGGAGACAGCATTGGGTTTTGGAAGCGTTAAATTCTACTCGATTGTTTTCTCCCCATTTTATTATGCTGTCTAGGTTAGAATTTAACGTGCTTAACATACGAAGTTGTTTGAGTTCCACATGAGAGGTGGATGGACGTTCCTCAAACTTATATGAGAAAAACACACGACAGTTAAGTTTCACTAAGTTCTTTAGCTGCGCTGTTAAGGATGGGGCACACGGACACACACATTGCACTTTGCACTTGATGGTAGGCCGAATGCGCGAACCGTTTGCTTGCACTTTTGTTTTGATTTTTTTGTGCGCAAACACATAACACGACACTTTTTTGACCTCATTAATTTTGGGTATTTATTTAATAAGAAACTGAATTTAATTCAGCTAATAAGTTATAAAACATTTATTGATTCTAAGGCAGTACGAAGTTCGCCGGGTCAGCTAGTTTTTAATAAAACAGCCAATAAAAATTTAAATTTTTCCCGTGAATTCTCTGATCGGGGATTCACAATGTGCAAAGTTTAAATAAAATCGTAAAATTTAAAAAAAAAAATTGTTTGGGATCAATCCAAAATTTTTACAAAAAGTGTTTCCATCGGAGATACACATGTGCATAAAATTTAAAAAAAATCGTCGGTCCTGGGGCCACTTCCAAAGTTTAACAAAAAGCGTTGTTCATATTAAAGATTAAAGATTAAGATTAAACATGTATAAAATTTGAAGAAAATCGGATAAATTTTTTAAAATTTTCAGGACCCGATAACTCTCGACCCCGGGGACCGATCACTTCTAAATTTTTACAAAAAGTGTTGTTCATCGGAGATACATACATGCGTATAAAATTTAAATAAAATCGGGTAAATTTTGTAAAACATTTGTATGTGTGTCCCCTGACCCATAGGCCCGAGGGCCCAAATTTTAATAGAAACTGTTGTCATCGGAGATATACATTTGTACAAAGCTTGTATAAAATCTAGCTTAAGGAAGTGGGTTAAAAAATTTGGCCCGCCAGCCAGACAGCCAGCCACAAACACACGGACACGCGAAGATAATATAAAGAATTTAAAAAGGGATTTTTTTAAAATTATATCAATAAAACTGAACAATATAATGTTCTAAGCCGAATTGAAATGTATTTAGTTTTTTTGCCTAATTTGTTTCTACAAACTGAAAAAGGAAGTGGCCTTAATATGACGAGTTTTTAATTAAAAAAAGCATATTTTTAACGTAACTGCATATATTTTTTTAACTTGCCGCTTTTTGAAGATTGGGCGATTTTCAAGTGGTGCCTAGTACTTTTGTCCAAGGCTGTATAATATGTTTGATTTAGGCTGTGTTTTTAGTTTTAAAGTAAAGTTTTCGACTTATATATATTCTTATATTATTATAGAATACGATTTTAATTTTATGAAATGAATAGAACAGAAATAGCAACAGAAAGTTACCTGTAAATATGAGAAAAATCCTGTTCAACACTTGCATTTCCTTTCATTTGACTATTTGCGGCGATTTTGACCATTTCCACCAAACTTTCAGGATGTTGTTCGCGAAAACCTAGCAATCTGCCTTTAATATCATCATGCCACTCGTGGAAACGTCCCGACCATCCCTGATATTCATGCAGTTTCTCCATTTTCTGTCAGCTTCAAGTAAGTAATTTCTACTTAAAGAACCCTTATTCGAAAATCAATAATGTATAAAGTCTAAATAATATTATATTATGAGTAGACTCCCAAAATTTATTAATTTATGATGTCACCGTCAATAGCTAAATTTGAAATGGTTATTTAATTTACATTAAAATTATTATTACAAATTAAATCGCAATCAAAAAATAAAAGTTGTAAAAATAAATTATTTACCAATTACGGTACTACTAGGTCTTCGCAATACGAGCAGTTGACTAAACAATGGCAATGCATTATAAAATGTTCAATGCACTGCGTTTACAATCTTATGATTTTAAAATACGAGTAGTTAAGACATATGATTGAAGATATGCTTAACTATATTATATATTGTTGATAACTGGCTTCGTATGAGGTAAAGCTTTTTTTTCGTTTATACATTACATATTACCGAATGACAGGGTAAGTCAAATTGATATTCTAATGGACTAACGAAGAAATATTTTGTACACATTAAGGGTGCCCATAGTTTTACTGAAAGAATCCAAAATGTCTTATAATTTATTTTCACATGACTATATAAAAAAGTGACTGTTTCCTAATGCCTCGAATGTAGGGATTATCCACACTAGTGATTTACTGCAGTCTCAGCGAACACACATTACCACAGTATATTTGTAATTTCTTTGTTTCATTGCGGATAAGCAGTTTCAGGAATACTTTATTTGGTACTGTGAAAAATAGCGTACATTACTTGCTAAAAGACCCCATCGAATGCTCGTCATATTGCCGCACTCGGCAGCGGACTCTTGCTTCAAGCTTTTAATTCGCACTATAACGTCTACTTTACTAGCTCATTATGTAGTATACTACATACTACTCGTATATTGCACACCGTTTTGCAACTGGTTTTCTAGTTATCGAGAGAAATACATAAAAAAAAGAGCAGGGTAGGCTGTGTCGAAGACACGACCGTGGGTTTTGAGCGTGACAACTTCTGTCCGGGACGAAAGAAAAGAAAACAAAGATCTTGTTGTCTGTGGGATATAAACACGGACGGATATATTAAAAAAAATGCTATACTAAATACAAGTCCTACGCCTTGCACCGTAGCTCATCACATACATTATCATCACATCACATTATATATAAATTATTTATAAGCAAATTTTAATGTTCATAACCACTAACTGTGAAGTTGCTGCATATTGCATATTACTGCCCAAACACAGTAATGCAGCTTTTGGTTTCAACTAACATACACACATGATCATCAATCACATCACATACAACAGAATAAATAATTTATAAGCTGATTTAAATGTTCATAACAATTTATTGTGAGATGGGTACATATTAAATATATCATATCACTGCACAAAGCTAGTAATGCAGTTGCGTCGATAGTAGTAGGAGAAGTAAGAGCTGTTAAAAAAATATGTGCGTGTAATCTTTACGCGCGGTTGGAGTGAAATTCTTTGACGTTGTGGCCAATATTACGATTAAATTAAAAGGCACGAATCCCTTGAGAAACGGCTTGGTTCCAAAAATCCCAGACCCTATTCGCCAGATCCCAGAATTTCCATAGGAACAAGTCTTATAGTCACATATTAGTCCTACATTCCGAGTTTCATACAAATCCCTTGAGAAATGGCTTGGTTCAAAAAATCGCAGACCCTATTGGCCATATCCTAGAATTTCCATAGGAACAAGTCTTATAGTCACATATTAGTCCTACATTCCGGGTTTCATACGAATCCCTTGAGAAATGGCTTGGTTCCAAAAATCCCAGACCCTATTGGCCAGATCCCAGAATTTCCATAGGAACAAGTCTTATAGTCACATATTAGTCCTACATTCCGAGTTTCATACGAATCCCATGAGAAATGGCTTGGTTCCAAAAATCCCAGACCCTATTGGCCAGATCCCAGAATTTCCATAGGAACAAGTCTTATAGTCACATATTAGTCCTACATTCCGAGTTTCATACGAATCCCTTGAGAAATGGCTTGGTTCCAAAAATCCCAGACCCTATTGGCCAGATCCCAGAATTTCCATAGGAACAAGTCTTATAATCACATATTAGTCCTACATTCCGAGTTTCATACAAATCCCTTGAGAAATGGCTTGGTTCCAAAAATCCCAGACCCTAGAATTTCCATAGGAACAAGTCTTATAGTCACATATTAGTCCTACATTCCGAGTTTCATACGAATCCCTTGAGAAATGGTTTGGTTCCAAAAATCCCAGACCCTATTGGCCAGATCCCAGAATTTCCATAGGAACAAGTCTTATAGTCACATATTAGTCCTACATTCCGAGTTTCATACAAATCCCTTGAGAAATGGCTTGGTTCCAAAAATCCCAGACCCTATTAGCCAGATCCCAGAATTTCCATAGGAACAAAGTCTAGGCCATATCCTAGAATTTCCATAGGAACAAGTCTTATAGTCACATATTAGTCCTACATTCCGAGTTTCATACGAATCCCTTGAGAAATGGCTTGGTTCCACAAATCCCAGACCCTATTGGCCAGATCCCAGAATTTCCATAGGAACAAGTCTTATAGTCACATATTAGTCCTACATTCCGAGTTTCATACGAATCCCATGAGAAATGGCTTGGTTCCAAAAATCCCAGACCCTATTGGCCAGATCCCAGAATTTCCATAGGAACAAGTCTTATAGTCACATATTAGTCCTACATTCCGAGTTTCATACGAATCCCTTGAGAAATGGCTTGGTTCCAAAAATCCCAGACCCTATTGGCCAGATCCCAGAATTTCCATAGGAACAAGTCTTATAATCACATATTAGTCCTACATTCCGAGTTTCATACAAATCCCTTGAGAAATGGCTTGGTTCCAAAAATCGCAGACCCTAGAATTTCCATAGGAACAAGTCTTATAGTCACATATTAGTCCTACATTCCGAGTTTCATACGAATCCCTTGAGAAATGGTTTGGTTCCAAAAATCCCAGACCCTATTGGCCAGATCCCAGAATTTCCATAGGAACAAGTCTTATAGTCACATATTAGTCCTACATTCCGAGTTTCATACAAATCCCTTGAGAAATGGCTTGGTTCCAAAAATCCCAGACCCTATTAGCCAGATCCCAGAATTTCCATAGGAACAAGTCTTATAGTCACATATTAGTCCTAAATTCCGAGTTTCATACAAATCCCTTGAGAAATGGCTTGGTTCCAAAAATCCCAGACCCTAGAATTTCCATAGGAACAAGTCTAATAGTCACATATTAGTCCTACATTCCGAGTTTCATACGAATCCCTTGAGAATACCCTATTGGCCAGATCCCAGAATTTCCATAGGAACAAGTCTTATAGTCACATATTAGTCCTACATTTCGAGTTTCATACAAATCCCTTGAGAAATGGCTTGGTTCCAAAAATCGCAGACCCTATTGGCCAGATCCTAGAATTTCCATAGGAACAAGTCTTATAGTCACATATTAGTCCTACATTCCGAGTTTCATACGAATCCCTTGAGAAATGGCTTGGTTCCAAAAATCCCAGACCGTATTGGCCAGATCCCAGAATTTCCATAGGAACAAGTCTTATAGTCACATATTAGTCCTACATTCCGAGTTTCATACGAATCCCATGAGAAATGGCTTGGTTCCAAAAATCCCAGACCCTATTGGCCAGATCCCAGAATTTCCATAGGAACAAGTCTTATAGTCACATATTAGTCCTACATTCCGAGTTTCATACGAATCCCTTGAGAAATGGCTTGGTCTAAAAATCCCAGACCCTATTGGCCAGATCCCAGAATTTCCATAGGAACAAGTCTTATAGTCACATATTAGTCCTACATTCCGAGTTTCATACAAATCCCTTGAGAAATGGCTTGGTTCCAAAAATCCCAGACCCTAGAATTTCCATAGGAACAAGTCTTATAGTCACATATTAGTCCTACATTCCGAGTTTCATACGAATCCCTTGAGAAATGGTTTGGTTCCAAAAATCCCAGACCCTATTGGCCAGATCCCAGAATTTCCACAGGAACAAGTCTTATAGTCACATATTAGTCCTACATTCCAAGTTTCATACGAATCCCTTGAGAAAAGGCTTGGTTCCAAAAATCCCAGACCCTATTGGCCAGATCCCAGAATTTCCATAGGAACAAGTCTTATAGTCACATATTAGTCCTACATTCCGAGTTTCATACAAATCCCTTGAGAAATGGCTTGGTTCAAAAATCCCAGACCCTATTGGCCAGATCGCAGAATTTCCATAGGAACAAGTCTTATAGTCACATATTAGTCCTACATTCCGAGTTTCATACAAATCCCTTGAGAAATGGCTTGGTTCCAAAAATCCCAGACCCTAGAATTTCCATAGGAACAAGTCTAATAGTCACATATTAGTCCTACATTCCGAGTTTCATACGAATCCCTCGAGAAATGGTTTGGTTCCAAAAATCCCAGACCCTATTGGCCAGATCCCAGAATTTCCACAGGGACAAGTCTTATAGTCACATATTGGTCCTACATTCCGAGTTTCATACAAATCCCTTGAGAAATGGCTTGGTTCAAAAAATCCCAGACCCTATTGGCCAGATCCCAGAATTTCCATAGGAACAAGTCTTATAGTCACATATTAGTCCTACATTCCGAGTTTCATACAAATCCCTTGAGAAATGGCTTGGTTCCAAAAATCCCAGACCCTATTGGCCAGATCCTAGAATTTCCATAGGAACAAGTCTTATAGTCACATATTAGTCCTACATTCCGAGTTTCATACAAATCCCTTGAGAAATGGCTTGGTTCCAAAAATCGCAGACCCTATTGGCCAGATCCTAGAATTTCCATAGGAACAAGTCTTATAGTCACATATTAGTCCTACATTCCGAGTTTCATACGAATCCCTTGAGAAATGGCTTGGTTCCAAAAATCCCAGACCCTATTGGCCAGATCCCAGAATTTCCATAGGAACAAGTCTTATAGTCACATATTAGTCCTACATTCCGAGTTTCATACGAATCCCATGAGAAATGGCTTGGTTCCAAAAATCCCAGACCCTATTGGCCAGATCCCAGAATTTCCATAGGAACTAGTCTTATAGTCACATATTAGTCCTACATTCCGAGTTTCACACGAATCCCTTGAGAAATGGCTTGGTTCCAAAAATCCCAGACCCTATTGGCCAGATCCCAGAATTTCCATAGGAACAAGTCTTATAGTCACATATTAGTCATACATTCCGAGATTCATACAAATCCCTTGAGAAATGGCTTGGTTCCAAAAATCCCAGACCCTAGAATTTCCATAGGAACAAGTCTTATAGTCACATATTAGTCCTACCTTCCGAGTTTCATACGAATCCCTTTAGAAATGGTTTGGTTCCAAAAATCCCAGACACTATTGGCCAGATCCCAGAATTTCCACAGGAACAAGTCTTATAATCACATATTAGTCCTACATTCCAAGTTTCATACGAATCCCTTGAGAAATGGCTTGGTTCCAAAAATCCCAGACCCTATTGGCCAGATCGCAGAATTTCCTTAGGAACAAGTCTTATAGTCACATATTAGTCCTACATTCCGAGTTTCATACAAATCCCTTGAGAAATGGCTTGGTTCCAAAAATCCCAGACCCTATTGGCCAGATCCCAGAATTTCCATAGGAACAAGTCTTATAATCACATATTAGTCCTACATTCCGAGTTTCATACAAATCCCTTGAGAAATGGCTTGGTTCCAAAAATCCCAGACCCTAGAATTTCCATAGGAACAAGTCTAATAGTCACATATTAGTCCTACATTCCGAATTTCATACGAATCCCTTGAGAAATGGTTTGGTTCCAAAAATCCCAGACCCTATTGGCCAGATCCCAGAATTTCCACAGGAACAAGTCTTATAGTCACATATTGGTCCTACATTCCGAGTTTCATACGAATCCCTTGAGAAATAGCTTGGTTCCAAAAATCCCAGACCCTATTGGCCAGATCCCAGAATTTCCATAGGAACAAGGCTTATAGTCACATATTAGTCCTACATTCCGAGTTTCATACAAATCCCTTGAGAAAAGGCTTGGTTCCAAAAATCCCAGACCCTATTGGCCAGATCCCAGAATTTCCATAGGAACAAGTCTTATAGTCACATATTAGTCCTACATTCCGAGTTTCATACGAATCCCTTGAGAAATGGCTTGGTTCCAAAAATCCCAGACCCTATTGGCCAGATCCCAGAATTTCCATAGGAACAAGTCTTATAGTCACATATTAGTCCTACATTCCGAGTTTCATACGAATCTCATGAGAATTTCCATAGGAACAAGTCTTATAGTCACATATTAGTCCTACATTCCGAGTTTCATACAAATCCCTTGAGAAATGGCTTGGTTCCAAAAATCCCAGACCCTATTAGCCAGATCCCAGAATTTCCATAGGAACAAGTCTTATAGTCACATATTAGTCCTAAATTCCGAGTTTCATACAAATCCCTTGAGAAATGGCTTGGTTCCAAAAATCCCAGACCCTAGAATTTCCATAGGAACAAGTCTAATAGTCACATATTAGTCCTACATTCCGAGTTTCATACGAATCCCTTGAGAATACCCTATTGGCCAGATCCCAGAATTTCCATAGGAACAAGTCTTATAGTCACATATTAGTCCTACATTTCGAGTTTCATACAAATCCCTTGAGAAATGGCTTGGTTCCAAAAATCGCAGACCCTATTGGCCAGATCCTAGAATTTCCATAGGAACAAGTCTTATAGTCACATATTAGTCCTACATTCCGAGTTTCATACGAATCCCTTGAGAAATGGCTTGGTTCCAAAAATCCCAGACCGTATTGGCCAGATCCCAGAATTTCCATAGGAACAAGTCTTATAGTCACATATTAGTCCTACATTCCGAGTTTCATACGAATCCCATGAGAAATGGCTTGGTTCCAAAAATCCCAGACCCTATTGGCCAGATCCCAGAATTTCCATAGGAACAAGTCTTATAGTCACATATTAGTCCTACATTCCGAGTTTCATACGAATCCCTTGAGAAATGGCTTGGTCTAAAAATCCCAGACCCTATTGGCCAGATCCCAGAATTTCCATAGGAACAAGTCTTATAGTCACATATTAGTCCTACATTCCGAGTTTCATACAAATCCCTTGAGAAATGGCTTGGTTCCAAAAATCCCAGACCCTAGAATTTCCATAGGAACAAGTCTTATAGTCACATATTAGTCCTACATTCCGAGTTTCATACGAATCCCTTGAGAAATGGTTTGGTTCCAAAAATCCCAGACCCTATTGGCCAGATCCCAGAATTTCCACAGGAACAAGTCTTATAGTCACATATTAGTCCTACATTCCAAGTTTCATACGAATCCCTTGAGAAAAGGCTTGGTTCCAAAAATCCCAGACCCTATTGGCCAGATCCCAGAATTTCCATAGGAACAAGTCTTATAGTCACATATTAGTCCTACATTCCGAGTTTCATGCAAATCCCTTGAGAAATGGCTTGGTTCAAAAATCCCAGACCCTATTGGCCAGATCGCAGAATTTCCATAGGAACAAGTCTTATAGTCACATATTAGTCCTACATTCCGAGTTTCATACAAATCCCTTGAGAAATGGCTTGGTTCCAAAAATCCCAGACCCTAGAATTTCCATAGGAACAAGTCTAATAGTCACATATTAGTCCTACATTCCGAGTTTCATACGAATCCCTCGAGAAATGGTTTGGTTCCAAAAATCCCAGACCCTATTGGCCAGATCCCAGAATTTCCACAGGGACAAGTCTTATAGTCACATATTGGTCCTACATTCCGAGTTTCATACAAATCCCTTGAGAAATGGCTTGGTTCAAAAAATCCCAGACCCTATTGGCCAGATCCCAGAATTTCCATAGGAACAAGTCTTATAGTCACATATTAGTCCTACATTCCGAGTTTCATACAAATCCCTTGAGAAATGGCTTGGTTCCAAAAATCCCAGACCCTATTGGCCAGATCCTAGAATTTCCATAGGAACAAGTCTTATAGTCACATATTAGTCCTACATTCCGAGTTTCATACAAATCCCTTGAGAAATGGCTTGGTTCCAAAAATCGCAGACCCTATTGGCCAGATCCTAGAATTTCCATAGGAACAAGTCTTATAGTCACATATTAGTCCTACATTCCGAGTTTCATACGAATCCCTTGAGAAATGGCTTGGTTCCAAAAATCCCAGACCCTATTGGCCAGATCCCAGAATTTCCATAGGAACAAGTCTTATAGTCACATATTAGTCCTACATTCCGAGTTTCATACGAATCCCATGAGAAATGGCTTGGTTCCAAAAATCCCAGACCCTATTGGCCAGATCCCAGAATTTCCATAGGAACTAGTCTTATAGTCACATATTAGTCCTACATTCCGAGTTTCACACGAATCCCTTGAGAAATGGCTTGGTTCCAAAAATCCCAGACCCTATTGGCCAGATCCCAGAATTTCCATAGGAACAAGTCTTATAGTCACATATTAGTCATACATTCCGAGATTCATACAAATCCCTTGAGAAATGGCTTGGTTCCAAAAATCCCAGACCCTAGAATTTCCATAGGAACAAGTCTTATAGTCACATATTAGTCCTACCTTCCGAGTTTCATACGAATCCCTTTAGAAATGGTTTGGTTCCAAAAATCCCAGACACTATTGGCCAGATCCCAGAATTTCCACAGGAACAAGTCTTATAATCACATATTAGTCCTACATTCCAAGTTTCATACGAATCCCTTGAGAAATGGCTTGGTTCCAAAAATCCCAGACCCTATTGGCCAGATCGCAGAATTTCCTTAGGAACAAGTCTTATAGTCACATATTAGTCCTACATTCCGAGTTTCATACAAATCCCTTGAGAAATGGCTTGGTTCCAAAAATCCCAGACCCTATTGGCCAGATCCCAGAATTTCCATAGGAACAAGTCTTATAGTCACATATTAGTCCTACATTCCGAGTTTCATACAAATCCCTTGAGAAATGGCTTGGTTCCAAAAATCCCAGACCCTAGAATTTCCATAGGAACAAGTCTAATAGTCACATATTAGTCCTACATTCCGAATTTCATACGAATCCCTTGAGAAATGGTTTGGTTCCAAAAATCCCAGACCCTATTGGCCAGATCCCAGAATTTCCACAGGAACAAGTCTTATAGTCACATATTGGTCCTACATTCCGAGTTTCATACGAATCCCTTGAGAAATAGCTTGGTTCCAAAAATCCCAGACCCTATTGGCCAGATCCCAGAATTTCCATAGGAACAAGGCTTATAGTCACATATTAGTCCTACATTCCGAGTTTCATACAAATCCCTTGAGAAAAGGCTTGGTTCCAAAAATCCCAGACCCTATTGGCCAGATCCCAGAATTTCCATAGGAACAAGTCTTATAGTCACATATTAGTCCTACATTCCGAGTTTCATACGAATCCCTTGAGAAATGGCTTGGTTCCAAAAATCCCAGACCCTATTGGCCAGATCCCAGAATTTCCATAGGAACAAGTCTTATAGTCACATATTAGTCCTACATTCCGAGTTTCATACGAATCTCATGAGAAATGGCTTGGTTCCAAAAATCCCAGACCCTATTGGCCAGATCCCAGAATTTCCATAGGAACAAGTCTTATAGTCACATATTAGTCCTACATTCCGAGTTTCATACGAATCTCATGAGAAATGGCTTGGTTCCAAAAATCCCAGACCCTATTGGCCAGATCCCAGAATTTCCATAGGAACAAGTCTTATAGTCACATATTAGTCATACATTCCGAGTTTCATACGAATCTCTTGAGAAATGGCTTAGTTCCCAAAATACTGACATTTAAATTTTGTTATATTTAATAGTGATCACAACAGTCGGACATTTAACAGTGTCTCACTTAACAGTGTGAGCATTAACAGTGTCTCACAAAAGTGGACATTTAACATTTGACTTTTTGAACATGCACGCCTTGTAGTGAGACGTTGTCACGTCAAAATGATTGGTAACAACGCAGAGCACACGAACCAAACCAAATAATATTAAAAACCTCTTAATGGCTTTTAATACGCTTATCATTTGTATTTAAGGGTTTATTAAAAAAAAAAGTGCGTGTCAGCTCCATCGCGCGACTGGTGTTTACTCCTTAAGAATCGATTTTTATATATAACACGCGCCACACACCACGAGTAACACACATCACCAATTCCGTAATCGTAAGCCAAGCGCTAGCAAATTATTTTTAAACAAGTCTCATCAAATTCTGAATAGGAGAATCCGATATATACCAGTTCCACTTTTCCATATAGTTATTACACGCGCCACACACGAGCGCTCGTCACACTCAATATCAAAAATGCTGTTGATATAGCTGCTCACAAAATTTAAGCTCTCTAGGTAGTGTGAAAGGTAAAAACCTAACGACTTAACTTTTCGTTAACGCGTTTGTTAACGCTCGTTTTATTGACACTCGATTTCACTCCCCATACAATTTTTTATATAATTTTTTTGTATATATGAAAATCGATTCTTAAGAAAGAAAACTCCAATTAACTCCAATAAATGAAAACTTTTTTTCTCTTTTACCGTATTGTGTACCAATAAAGCAATGTGGTAAACTTGATTAATTTGATTTTTATAAATACACACATTCCCTTCTGTTTCTTAAGAAGCCATACAAACTACACTGTTTGGGTAATAATATTCAGGGTAGTTTAAATTAACCCATAAGAATTAAAAACTTTCATTAAAATTCTCTTGTTTGTGTGTTTGTTTGTTTGTTTGTTTGTTTGTTTGTTTGTTTGTTTGTTTGTTTGTTTGTTTGTTTGTTTGTTTGTTTGTTTGTTTGTTTGTTTGTTTGTTTGTTTGTTTGTTTGTTTGTTTGTTTGTTTGTTTGTTTGTTTGTTTGTTTGTTTGTTTGTTTGTTTGTTTGTTT